>LR990971.1:13691141-14031741 GCA_905163465.1 Craniophora ligustri | reverse complement strand
ATAAGAGAAGAGCCAAAAACCTATGTACGTTTTTAATTTCATTAATATAGTGTCAAAATTGACTGAGTTATTTAAACTTTAAAATTTTCTTGGTATTAAGGGTTGTATAAAACCACCCTATCAAATTGTCAAAATTCTTTAGTTATTACCTTTCCGTAAATTTCCTTGTTCTTTAAAATTGTAGCTTCCAAATTAACTTGTTATACCTTATTTCAATCTTCTAAAAAATCAAGGGATGCTCAAAACCACCCTTAAAAAATATAAAGTAGCGCAGTGGCGATATTAATCCCTACTCTTATCCATATGCAGTGGTCTCAACCTTAAAATAGTCTTGAATCTAATAAATCCACAACTAAATTCTAACTAAAATTATAAATTTTAAAAGGGTGTATCTATTAAGCCAGGGGTCGTTTTTCAAATCTGCCACCGCAGAACATATTTTTTAGGTAAACAAAATCACTACACAAAAACACAAAAATCTAAAGTCAAAATTCGGTGAGGCTAATTTCAAAATCAAGTTACGTAATCTACACTCGTAAAAACTTAGTGAGGTCTATTCGGGTACTTTATTACAATCTACTTCTCGGCAAAATTAATAATCATTTCAAATTTAAATTAAATTACGTGAACTACACTTTGTGGTTTACTACAAAATTACATAGAAAGGAAAACGTCCCCCCCCCCCCCCTGGTTAATATACATAAACGCCAAAAACACAATATTTAAATTCAGTGCGGTCAAATTGATAATACAACTACAACCATTTAAATCTTAATTAAAATTAAATTAAAATCATTTAAATCTTAATTAAATTAAAAACCTTATTACAACTTTACCATTTAAATTAAAAATTCTATTATAACAATTATAACTTCTCGGCAAACCTAATTATCAATTTAAAATTTAAATAACGTAAACAACACTTTGTTGTTTACTATAAATTCACTCATAAATAAGATAACGTCCCCCCCCTGGTTACTATACATAACACCTACACATTATTAAAATTCTGAGGTCCATTCGGAAACGCTATCACAAACCATCTGCTGATATAAATTTACTCGTACACAGTGTAGCGACATACAGAGGCTACATAGTAGTCTCTAAAAAACTTTTCCTTTAAAAATTTTACACAGAGTAGCGACGGACAGAGACTACATAGTAGACTCAAAATTTTATATATTATATTTGTTGTTTTTTATTTTAACTGTTTACACTTTACACAGACCCCCCTTTACAGGGTCCGACAATTATATACAACTTGACAATTTTCCCCGACCCATCCTCAACAACTCACACACACACTGCACTCATACACACATACACAAACACAAGTACAGAAACACATTCATACACACACCCATAAAAACACACATACATAAACATACACACACACACGCACACACACACAACAAACATGCACCGCACACCGATGACCTCTGGCGCTGCCAAAAAGCCCACCACTCCCAGCCCTACCATCACAACCACAGCAGCGCAGGACGCAGCTAGGACTTTTATAAGGAGACCAGAGGCAAAAAGGAGGTCCCTGGATAATATGGACACCTACAAGAGACAGCAACAAAACTACGCTACATTACCCAGCGGACAGCTCCTCCAGGAGCTGATGAAGACCTTCGAGGATATACCCTCGAAGGTCCAAGAGTACCCTCAGATGCGAAGGGACATCAAACAGTTCCTGGAGGTGCAGTCCGACAAGGGTATACGAGCAGTTTTCGAGCTGAGCAGGCGTATCCAGGGTCTCGAGGCCGAAACCCCAACGGCACTCAATAAGACCTCGTCTTCTGAGGGGCAAGAGGCCCTCAAGAAGCTAGAGGAGCTGGAAGCGACGCTGACCGAGCGGCTGAAGGAGGTGGAGGCGAGCATCCACGCCAAGATTGAGTGGCTCGACGATAAGAACGGCAACCGAGGCTCCGACAGGATCGACGTGACCATCGAGCGGTTCGAGGACGAGGTCAAGGTGGCGATCGACCAATCGTACAAGGAGTTCGAGGGTCGAGCGCACACCTTGATCACGGATCTGGTCGGTGGGATCGCCGGTGATGTCGTCGCAGCCACCCACGACATCGTCGAGGCCGCCAACCGATTGGCGCGCGAGGATAGCCAACCTGCACCACCTACGTCGTACGCCAGCGTCGCGGCAGCAAGACCCACGCACCGACCCGCTCTTCACTCGATGGCGGTCACCCTCGAAGGTGGCCAGGAGACTGCCGACGAGGTGCTCGCCAGAGTGAAGAAGGCGGTCGATGCCAGAGGCACTGGCCTTAAAATCAGTAAGGTACGCAAGGCAAAGAACCAGACTATAATACTGGGGTGCGACACCGAGGATGAAATGAAGAAGGTCCAGAGAACGATAGAGAGTCGCGCAGATGGACTTATAGTAGCTCCCATGACAAACAAAAACCCCCTCGTCGTCCTAAAGGATGTTTTTGTAGATAGCGAAGACGATGAGATTATCGAGGCGCTCTATAACCAAAACAAAAACATCTTTGTGGGCTTACCAGAAGAGGACATGGGAGTTGCTATAAAGTTCAAGAAAAGAACTAGGAACCCTAAGACGGCGCACATCATACTTCAGGTGAGGCCAATCGTATGGCAGAAAATGACGGAGGCTGGAGCCCTCTACCTGGACCTTCAAAGGGTCAGAGTGGAGGACCAGTCTCCGCTCATTCAGTGTACAAAGTGCCTCGCATTCGGGCATGGCAGGAAATTTTGCACCGAGAGTGTGGACAAATGCAGTCACTGCGGAGGACCCCACCTGCGCGAGAAATGCGCAGAGTTCACCGCAGGAAACGAACCGCAGTGCTGCAACTGCTCACACTCTGGGTTGCAGAAGACCGACCACAGTGCTTTCAGCACTGACTGCCCGGTGCGAAAAAAGTGGGACTACCTGGCCCGTGCTAACACAGCGTACGCCTAATCCACACGCAGGGAATTACACAACAGATACACACATACACAAAGCACACAGAAACATAAACACGGCACACACGCACAAGAAACACATGACAACACATACACAAACTGATATACATAATGTATATTGAGTATACAAAATGATATCAGCACAACAACACATAAACAGCATATAAAATAAAAAACCGCAAAAGAAATAGACAATAAATATATATAATTACTATATATATATTATTACCTAGACAAACCACGTATAAAATAAATAAGGAAGCTACAAAACATACAAAACATATAACATACAGAATACTCACCAACCCTGCAAAGTGCACAATTGTTAAGACCTGCAAAATTATAAACAATAAAACATAATAAACCAACAAATAAAAGTACAAACCCAGTGTTACATAAGTAAAAACTAATAAACAGCAAATATAACAAGTTAAAAGTAAGATGAAAAAACAATAACATATACCTACGTAAGATTAATAAAAGCAACAATAGAAGTAAGAAATAGAATGAAATCATGTTAAAAATAAAATAATAAACAGAAATACGTACGTATATACAAATATTCAAAATCAACAATGTAATAAAACCAACTTAGAACAGTAAAAGCTAAAATATTAAAAATAAGATGTTAAATAAATATAAGTATATGCACATTTATACTTACGCAAGACTAATAAGTGTAAGAAAAACAATCAAGAAATAGCTTATACAAAAATGTTTTAAAAATAAGTTTTTGAACAAAGGTATAACTTGTGTATACTTATGTAAGAACAATAAATGCTAAACTAAACAAAACAAAAAGTGTAAAAATGCTAAAATATAAAATGTCGAATAAAAATATATACGTATATGTACTTAAGTTAAATAAACAAACATAAGAAAGTAGCCAAAAAACAATAAATGTTAAAACCTAAAACAAGATTTGAAACAAAACTATATACTTGTAGCTATAGATATATGTACATCAAGTCATAGATAACATGCAAAATAAAAACTAAACCTACATACACCTAAGTAAACAATTATGAAACAGTAACGTAATAACCTTGAGAACGAGTTAAAAATACCACATACCGCACGAATCTACTAAAGATTAAAATGCAAGGTAGAACTAAAAATGTTAATAACAAGACGTAGATAAAATTTATACTTATATAAGATAACCAAAACTAATGTTAGAGTTGTATGTTTTTTTTTCTGTAATGTGTTAGTTCTACCAAGATATATAGTAAAGTAAGAATGTATTAAAATCAAAAGGCTCAAAAATTGTAAATTTAGAATAAAACATCGATCTAAAATATTACTTAGCAACAAATGTAAGGAACAGTGGCGACACCTACGTCGCCGCGTGGAAACAAAGTAGCTGGTTAATTATAGTTTCATGTTGTTTTCAAAGATAAGATTCAAATAAGTCACTTAGACAAAGAATAGAATTGCAAAAGCCAAAATAAGAATGTTCACTAGCTAAGATAGTAAAAATTGTATAAGTTAATAAAAAATATGTATTTGCATGCAAAATAGTATAAAGTCATAACAAGTGTAAGCAAGTAAACAACAGTGGCGACACCTGCCACGCCGCGCGGAACTCGCTCGCCCACCATTAGCACGGCAACAAGCAGATAGTTCTCAAACAGCACGTAGTTCTCGCGTGGTGTGACAGATGGCGCTGTAAAATAAAAATGATAGGTAGGCAACAGAAAATAAAATTGCAAAGTGTAATATGCTAAGAAATAAGGCGCTTAATAAAAGCATGTATTGATAACAGTTATATAAATGTAAGAAAATAAAATTTAGAATTAGTAAAAATAAGAATGTTAAAATATTAAGATGTTAGAAAATAGAAAATATTGTTGTAAGATAATTAGATGTAAAATAGAATTAGAAAACAAGCAATGTAATATATAAGTGGTTGTGGCGACACCTGCCTCGCCACGCGGAACTACTAACACAGCAACTTGTAGACAGTTTGCTGTGTTGTACATGGTTCACGCGTGGCGGGACAGATGGCGCTGTAAATTAAAAATTGTTAGTTGATATAGAGTTAGAAATTAAAACACTGGTACTGAAAAAATTATTTACCCTAAAAATAAAAACAGACGCATAGGCGTAGCTTAGAATAGCGGGAGTCCCACCCGGCTAAGAAAGACTGTGGATGGATGTAAGAAAGACAAAGTATGAGGCTTGAAAGTGCGAGAGGAATAAAAGTGAGAACTGGAATGAATGAGAAATATAGAATAATAAGGTCCTGATGTTTTCCATGATCGGGGAAAAGCAGACATAAAAAAAAAAAAAAAAAAAAAAAAAAAAAAAAAAAAAAAAAAAAAAAAAAAAAAAAAAAACCTAACCTAACCTAACCTAACCTAACCTAACCTAACCTAACCTAACCTAACCTAACCTAACCTAACCTAACCTAACCTAACCTAACCTAACCTAACCTAACCTTTTTTTTTTTTTTTTTTTTTTTTTTTTTTTTGACCGTGGGAAATGCATTTACGCACTGCCGCCGTCCGGGGAGACGACGGGGTGTGTCGGACTCCACCCATATTGGGTGACTACCGACTAAAACCACACGGGATGTTTCCGCCTCACCACCATAGTGCCGGGGTTACGGGTACGCGTTGGCATTCTTCCGCGACCCCGGCGGTGGCGGACCGCCCTTGCGGTCCCCTGGCCCTTGTGGGAGGGTCCTCAGTGACCCTCCACTCCTTCCGATCCACCGACTGAGTGGGGCGCGGCAACATCAACCGCGCCGCCTACTCCGACCAATTGCGGGGCGAGCAGACTCCCCTAAGCCTGCCGCCCGCGGTCGTTCATCTGCCCATTAAGATGGCTGGGCAGATGTTGACGCCGTTACGTCCATGGCCTGAGTGGCCGAGGACTGGGTATGCCGTGGGCCGCTTTCGGTGGCCCTACCCTTTTTCTTCTTTTCGAAGGCCACGCAGGCCTTGGCGCCAACTCGGTGGTCGGCTTTTTTCCCAACTGCTGCACAGAGCGAGCAGTGTGGGTCCGCAGAGCACTCGCTCGCTCTGTGACCCGGCTGGCTGCAATTGTAGCATTGCTTGCTACGGTCCTCCCCCGACGAGCACGTGTGCTGTGTGTGCCCGCCGTATAAGCAACGGTAACATTGCATGGGCCGAGGCTCAAGCAATGTCACCCTCGCCGACACCCATCCCACCAGCAGACGACCAGCGCTGACTATGGCCTGGGCCGCTGCCACGGGGCACCGGAGCCAAACTGACCCCCGCCCCGACGGCCCCCGCCGTATTTCTCCCACCTTAATTTCGTCGGCGGAACAACCGCCGACGCGCGCAGCCACAGCGGCAATCTCCTCGGACGTCACGGAGTCGTCCAGGTCCGACACGCGCAGCTCTGCGCACTTGGTCGGCCTGGAGATCCTGACGTCGTCCGCGTCGACCAACTCCCTCATCCTAGCAGCGAGGGAGTCGGCTTTCTTGTCAGATTCAGCCCCAGGGACCTCCAGGATTCGAGCCCCCGTGACGGAGAGCTTGAACCCAAGTGAGGAGATCCCTATATCCTCCAGCTTGATCCTCCTCTTCGCCTCCAGGAGGACCGAGGCGTATGTGATGCCCTTCGCCTCAGCACTAGGCTGAAGGGCAATCATGACCGCCGAGGTGCGTGGCACTTGAAGCCTGGCAGCCCGCTTGCGCTGGCGGCTCCTCTTCTTCGCCGCCTTCTTTGCCGCCTTCTTCTTGTTGGTGACGGTCTGCCACTCTCCCTCCCTGGGTTCGTTGGCAGACCGGACGCCCTGTGTAGAGGCGGCAGCTTCCTTGGTGGGGGGGGATGTCTTCTTCCCCTTCCCCTTTCCCTTAGGCTGCGACGGTGCAGCCTTGAGCGATGAGCCAGACGCAGTCGGGCTCTCGTTATTCACCACCTGAGTGGCCGTGGGTAACGCCACTGTAGACGCCTTGGCTGATGCGGCCTTGGCTGGTGCAGCCTTGGCTGGTGCAGCCTTGACTGGTGCAGCCTTGACTGGTGCAGCCTTGGCTGGTACAGCCTTGACTGGTGCGCCCTTAGATGGCGCATCCTGCGTGGGCGCCGAAGTCGGCGCTGGGGCACGCGACTGTCCGCTCGCCTTGGCAGCGTAGCTTGCCGCCGTCGGCGGCTGCTCGGCAGCCTTGCGATCGCCGGCTAGGGGAGGGCGGAGTATTTTGCCCTCCAGGACACCAAATCGAGCCGACATGCTCGCCATCTCCTCGCGGAGAAGACGAACCATTTCCGACTCTGCAGGTGGGGCCACTTCCTGGCGCCCTATGCGTGCCACCTCGACCTTGAGCCCCCCTATCTCTTCACGCATCGTCCCCAAGTCGCGCTGCAGTTGGGCATTCTCCTCCCGCAGGCGACGCTTCTCCTCTTGGAGGCGACTGATAACCGCCTCCAGCTTGGCGGACTCCTCTGTGGCCTTCAGCTCATGGAAACCCTCCGAACCCTTCTTGATGAGTTCGGTGGCCGTCTTAAGGGCCTTCGAAAAGGTGCCCTTCAGGTTTCCAGACTTTCTGGCCACGTACTCTACAATCTCGAGGCCGTTCGTAATCTGATCCATCAGAGCGACGGAACAGGCCTCGTCGATTTCGCCCGAAACGGGCCGGGCGGGCACCTCCACCGATTTTGTTACGGCCTTCTTGACCAAGGCGTTGATGCCGTCCTCAGCTTGGAGCCCCAGCTCCTCCTTTCGGACGCCCATCAAATCGGCCTTCGCCTTGGCCAGGCCCGCCTTTTCTCCCGCTATGGGAGTACGGCCTCTACCCCTGCTTGAGGTGCCAACCTTGGGGGCTGGCGCCTCTTCGTCGCTCAAGGCCGATAAATCCGACCCCGAGCAACTCGTCTGCTGGGAGCGCAATCGCTTGCGCACCCCTGCTATCATAAGCAGTTTCTGCTCCAGGTCTTTACTCTCCTGGAGCAGCATAAGCCCACTGGATTCCGATCCGGAATCGGAATCGGATAAGGAATCCAGCTCCTTCTCTTCAGCCTTCCTACTTCTGGTTTTCATTTTATTTTTATTTTTGTCCATACTTGGTCCCACGAGTATGGGGGATAAGCGGTCCGCCCGGGCAGTGCCCCCTGTACCCGGGTAAGCCAAACGTAACCCGTCAGAGGGTCGGCCGGTACTCTGACGGGGGACGCACTAGGGACTGGACATCCTCCAGCCACTCATCTCCTCGCGGTGCGCCGCCGCTTGAGATTGGACGGTCCGGGCGGTTAAGCCAGGACCGACGGGAGGTACCTCTCGCTGAGCCGCGAGACATGTTCCACGACACTCAGCGTGGAACAGAAGTACCTCCCGATTTGGACGACGGTGGCAGGGGAGACAGACTCCCGCCGCCTGCCCGGAGGTAGGGTGAGTACACACCGGGCCCGCCAACGTTCTGCCGATTAGCCTCGCGGCCGCTCGGCGAACATCCCTGGCCCTGAAAAGGGCCGTTTTTGACTCCAATCGGCCTCATGGAGCCACCCCTCCCCCCCTGGCCCTGAGAAGGGCCGTTGTTGACTCCAATTGGCCTCGCGGCCTCATGGAGTCACCCCACCCCCCCCGTGGCCCTAAAAAGGGCCGTTTCCCCCCCGTGGCCCTGAAAAGGGCCGTTCCCCAGTGGCCCTGAAAAGGGCCGTTTTGCCCAGCTAAGCCTCGCGGCCTCGCTGGGTTCCCCCCCCCGTGTTGCTCACCGATACACCCTCTGCCAAGTCAGAGAGGCACGGGAGCAACACCCCTGGCCCTGAGAAGGGCCACGTCAGACATTCGCCACGAGCAACAAGACTCCCCAAAACCGGGAAGAGTTATTGCCCGTACCCAGGGTGCACCGGCCCCATCAGCTGCTGTTCCCCCAGGATACAAGTATCCCGAAAGGACCAGCAGCCGGGGAGCACTCGCGGAGGTAGCTGACACGCACCCCAACCTAACCTAACCTAACCTAACCTAACCTAACCTAACCTAACCTAACCTAACCTAACCTAACCTAACCTAACCTAACCTAACCTAACCTAACCTAACCTAACCTAACCTAACCTAACCTAACCTAACCTAACCTAACCTAACCTAACTTGCTTGCTTGCTTGCTTGCTTGCTTGCTTGCTTGCTTGCTTGCTTGCTTGCTTGCTTGCTTGCTTGCTTGCTTGCTTGCTTGCTTGCTTGCTTGCTTGCTTGCTTGCTTGCTTGCTTGCTTGCTTGCTTGCTTGCTTGCTTGCTTGCTTGCTTGCTTGCTTGCTTGCTTGCTTGCTTGCTTGCTTGCTTGCTTGCTTGCTTGCTTGCTTGCTTGCTTGCTTGCTTGCTTGCTTGCTTGCTTGCTTGCTTGCTTGCTTGCTTGCTTGCTTGCTTGCTTGCTTGCTTGCTTGCTTGCTTGCTTGCTTGCTTGCTTGCTTGCTTGCTTGCTTGCTTGCTTGCTTGCTTGCTTGCTTGCTTGCTTGCTTGCTTGCTTGCTTGCTTGCTTGCTTGCTTGCTTGCTTGCTTGCTTGCTTGCTTGCTTGCTTGCTTGCTTGCTTGCTTGCTTGCTTGCTTGCTTGCTTGCTTGCTTGCTTGCTTGCTTGCCTGCTTGCTTGCTTGCTTGGAACCGCTGTCGCCAAACTCACACGCATTGATCAAAATTGATATTGATACATCGATCTACAAAATATTAGTAATATTATATTATCATTAAAATAAGTTTATATCTTACCACCTATTATTTTTATAGTGGGTTATTAATTTACTTTCCGAGTAGGTTTTGCGTCTAAGAGGAGAGGGACAATTATGCTTTTATAGAAATTTGGGTCTGGATGTTAAAAGATGAAATTATTGTTAATTGGTAGCTATTGGGTATATTATCAAGCAATATTAGAACATCTTGCCGATTTTGGAAAGGAGTATGCCCAAACATGGGTCCCTTTTGATGTATCATGTGCCTGATTCAAATATATACCTAAAAATCGGATCTTTTTTTTTAGGCGCCTGACATTTACGATAAAATTTATTTTACCCTGGGTATAAAGTTATAATTAACTAAATATTTGCCAAAATTAATTGTAACTTCCGCTTTGTTTGAATTTGACGTTTAAAAATACGTCAGGCGATTGCTATGGTGTTGCCAGGTATTGAATAACTTAGTTTAATAATCGATACTTAATAATATCAAATGATATAAAAAAATAAAAAAATCGTATCATTCGCCAAAAGAAGAAAATTCTGATATAATGAGTAATGTAATGGCATTATTTCGAAATATACATTCGAAACAATTCTTGAAGCGACGCAACACATGCACTCGGATTTTTAGTCATATAATTGTAAGAATTTAATTTGTTTCTCATCGCGTGGCATCGCATCGACAACACTTGGTCTAAGGTCTTTTTTATTTAAAATAGATATATGTATTTATTACAATATTTAAGTATCTATATGGTTAAATATATTTCATAAATAAAAAAATGCACCAAAAAGCTTTTGTTCTACAGATTTTAGATATAGCAATTGTGTATTTGTAAAGGGTTTTGGTCAGTTTATATTTAGGTTGTAATTAATTAACATAGCATGCCGGTGATTGTGCAATATTTCTTTATAAAGACAAATATAAATCAGTTTTAAAAAAACGATTAAACTTCAAATAATTTTTAATCGGCTACTTAACTCTGGTAGCCTGGCAACATTGTTTATGAATCAAATCTGACAGACAAACAGTACAATACTTCGTTCGTTGATTTGTCGATACGTCGAATTCCGTTTGTAATGAATTAATGTGATAAGTAGTTGTGATTTTCATAGGGTGATGATGATTGATATAATTTCACAGCGGTAGCGATTCTGTCAGTGTTCTAAAGGTCCTGGTTTCGAAACCTGATAATAGTTTGTGTGATTTGTGTATACATAATTATGTTCCCGGTTCAAGTAGTACAAATATTTTATTTATTATATCCGTTATTTAGTGGGTGACATTACAAGCTCAGCTTAGTACGGGACGTAAGTAATTAGTGTACCTAAGTTGTGTAAAATTATTCTTGATGGTTATATTTATTAAACTTGTTTATAAAAAGTAAGTGATTAATATAGTATACAAAGGTTTGAGAACATACAAATACCTCGAAATTATATGATAATGCTGCCTGATAGGTAACAGAAAAAAAAAATATGCAGTATATCTACTTTCTAGTATCCGTAATGCAAGCCTCGTTACTTGCCACGGAACTGTGTCATACTGTCCAGATATATTTATTATTATTATTTATTGCTGTGTTGCTTTTATACATAATAATAAGCGAGATTACATAAATATACCGATGTAAATGAGATTTTATAGTGAATTATAGTGTTATTGTCAGTATATTATAACCTCAATTCCACGAAAGTAAATTGAAAATATCTCGTGATCCAGGGTGAATAAATTAAAAATTTCTTCTAATTGTGAATAAAGCATGTTTTTTCTACAAAATCCAACAAAAATCATTAGGGTACAACAATTTTTCAAAGGGACCCAAAGCCCCATACAAAATGGGCATTCTCCTTTGAGAGCGAGTCAAAAGAGATTTAGAAAAAATGAGGTTACGTAACAATATATACATAACAGCTAGTTTTTGAAAGACGACTGACATTTTCTATAATATACATAGGGATGTTCATTACATTTTTAGAGTGGGTAAGGAGATGTGACGTTTATAAATAGAAATCGTATTTTAACCCATAAAGGCTACAATAATGTTGTACTCTGCTAAGACTAAAATGGGTATAGAAACACCGGGATTTAATCATTTCAATAAATTTATTTATTTATTTTATTTAAGCCTTTTTAATTCCTTAGTAGTACCTAGTAATACATTTGTTTTTATTTTGTTTTATTTTATTATTTTTTTTCTTGTGCTTTATTTAAACTAAGGACCTCTCGACGAGTATAGGCCTCCTCCATCTCACTCCATTTTTTCCTATCTTGAGCTGTTCTCATCCAATCATTGTTTGCGAATTTTATAATTTCGTCTTCCCATCTTTCTAGGGGGCGACCTCTTTTCCTTTTTCCGGGGGGGCCAGCCCATGTAGTAATTTTTCTAGACCATCTCTCCTTATCCTGGCGTGCAATGTGACCAGCCCACTTCCATTTCAGTTTCTTGCAGTGGGTTAACGCATCAATAACTTTTGTCTTTTCTCTTATTACGCTGTGTCGCTTTTTGTCTCTGAGTTTCAAGTTAAGAATGCTTCTCTCCATGGCTTTTTGGCATTTTTGAATTTTTTCTTTTGTGTGCGTGTTATAGATCCAGGTTTGGCTTGCATATGAGAGGCAAGGTAAAAGACATGAGTCTAGGACTTTCTTTTTTAATCTCAAAGGTAGGTCAGATTTTAGAACTTCTTTATGGCTCCAGAACTTGTTCCATGTCATTTTAATACGTCTATTTAATTCATCACGGTGTCTTGATTTTGAGAAAGATATTTGTTTGCCTAGATATATGTAGTCATGAACATATTCTAACTGTCGACTCTCCACAAATATGGGTCTTTGAATTGTATTACACATGATTTTGGTTTTTTCGATGTTTAATTCTAGACCAATATCGCGACTTACGTAGTTAAGTTCGTTGATCATTTTTTCAAGTTGTGATGCGGTTTCTGAGAACAGTACAATGTCATCTGCAAAACGTAGGTTGCTAATGTAGCTTCCTTTAATATTTATACCTTTTTTTTTCCAGTCAAGTTGTTTCATAATGTCTTGTAAAACAGTTATAAATAATGTTGGGGACAAGGGGTCGCCTTGTCTTACACCTCTGCAGATGTCTATTTCGGAGCCAGGTTTATCAAGTTTCACTCGGCTAGTACTTTTTTTGTAGATGTCTTGTATCAATTCAATTATTTCTAGTGGCATATTACATTCAAGTAGAGCTTTCCATATGCTAGCGTGGGAGATAGAATCAAAAGCTTTAGCGTAGTCGATGAATGCACAGTATAAGGGACGTCTTTGTTCTTCGTATTTTTCTATTATCTGTTCTAGAGCGTGAATATGGTCCATTGTTGAGAAAGATTTTCTGAACCCAGCTTGTTCTACTGGTTGAAACTTTTCAGTGATCTCAGTTAAGCGTCGTTCTAGACATGATGCGAATAACTTGTAGAGGCATGGTTGTAGACTTATTGGTCGATAATTTGCAATATTTGCGGCATCTCCTTTTTTATAAAGTAAAATTATGTCAGATTTGGCCCATTCTTTTGGAATTTGTTTAGAGTCTAGTACTTTATTAAAAAGTGCTGTTAGATAGGGTGTCAGTAAATATCTTCCTGCTATGATAATTTCGTTGGGTATATTGTCAGGGCCACTGCTTTTACCCTTCTTTAGAGATTTAATTTTCATGAGGATTTCGTTATCAGTGAATCTTTGAAGTGGTGGATGGGAAGATGTTCTGTTTCTTGTTATTTCATATAGATGGTTATTTGATGAGTTGTCTTTACTAGAATATAAATCCTTGTAGAAGTTGGTGGCTGTCTCTATTATCCTTGACCTCGAGGATATTTCTCTATCAGACGGTTTTTCCTTCACAGTCGGGATCCAAGTTTTTGTCAAATTTAATTCTTTGTATCCTTTTTTTAGACTTCCGGTGTCAGATATATGTTTTTCTATTATCTTCAGTCTGTGGGTTTCGTATTCTTTCTTAATCTTTTTATGTATGCTTTTATATAGGTAGCTAAGTTCCTGTTTTTCTTCTTTTGTTCTTGCTTTGTTATTTTGTAGATCTTTCCTCCTGTTCAATAGTAGTCTTGTGTCTTCGGATATAATTTGTTTTGATTTGTTTATTGTTTTCTTTATAGTATTTATGGATTCAGTGATAGCTTTTTTTATATTTGAGTAATATATTTCTATATTTGCGCATGTTGATAATTCGGTCTCTTCTAGTTTCTGTTTTAGGTTTACCAGGAATAGGTTTTCATCATCTTTTGTTTTCAAAATACAGCTTGTTAAGTTATATTTTACTCTACATCTTTTGGTTGTTGATATTTGGAACTCACTTCTTATGAGGCGGTGGTCGCTTGGGAAATTGAGTTGGTTTAAAATATCAATGTTCGTAAACTTTTCTTTTGTATTAGACATAATATAGTCGAGTTGATATTTAGTTTCTTTAGGTGATATCCATGTCCACAAACTCTTAGTATTCTTTTTGAATATGCTGTTGATTATAGTTAGATTATTCTGAATAGCAAATTGTACTAGTTTTTCGCCTCTTGTATTCCGGTTGCCGTAACAGTATGCTCCTAGAGTTTTTTCTTCCTCTGGCAGTCGTTGGCCAACGCAAGCGTTGAAGTCGCCCATTAAGATGACATTTTTGTAGCTTTTTGCTAGAGCTTCTTGTAGCTGGTCGTAGAAGATGTCCGACTCGTCATCGCTCGCAGTGCTGGTAGGCGCATAAGCTTGTATGATAGATATATCTGTTTTATCTAATTTTAAATTTAATATGCATGTTCTTTCTGAGATTGCAATGAAGCTTTCTATGTTTCCTTTAAGATGTTTTTTCAGTAGAAATCCCACACCGTGACGGCCTTTGGTTTCACCATAGTGGCAGAAAATATGATCATTGTCTTCCAATATTTTGTAGCCTGTTCTGCGAACTTCGGCGAGTCCAATAACATCATAGTTTATTCTTGAGATAGCGTCTTTGAACTCTAGAAGCCGTTCATTAGACAGTAGAGATCGTGTATTGTATGTACATATATAAAGTGAGTTGAGTGGAGGGTTGTGGTCATTAGTCCCCTCGGTGACCGGCCGTATTGGGGGCTGTTGTTGAGAGGTCGCTTTATGTCAATACTTTTTATTCAGGTTTGGTTGAGGAAGCACAGTCAAAGAGTTATCTATGTGCATGGAAGTTGAAGGTAAGTTCTTGTTCTGGTTAGGGTTTTTAAGCATGTATTGTTGGATGTTTGCATTTTGTTTTTTCGGAGGGTTTTGGGTATAATTTTTTCTTAAAGAGCTGTTGGTGTTGTCTGGGGATTCGGATAGATTCCTTTTATTGGAGTTTTGGTTGCGTTTAGATTCTTTGAATTGTTCATTTCCTTGTTCTTCAGGAATAACAATAAGTTTATTGTATTTCAAGAAAGCTTTACGACCTTTGTCCCTTTCTTCCTTTAGCTGGACGCTTAATTTCTTGCGTTCTTCTAGTATTTCCCGGGGAAGTCTTCTTTAATGTAGAATGGTGTATCATCGAGTTTTTTCTTGTTTTTTAGTATGTTGATTTTTATACCCAGTGTGGTAAAAGTTACAACAATAGGTCTTATTTTTCCGTCGTCTTTTTTCCCTAAACGCCTTGCTTTATCTATGTTAGTTTCATTGTAGTTTAATCCCATATTTTGCTTTATAATATTTAGTATGTTTTGCTGTAGATGAAAATAGCTTCTTTCGCCTTCTTCAATCCCAAAGAAAATTAGGTTTTTTTCCCTAGTTTTTCGTTCTAGTTGTTGTATGCGCTGGTTCTGATCGTCCACGGATTTTTGAAGTGTATTGTATTTTAGTTCTATGTATGTGAATTTTTCGTCGATGTTGTTATTTATAGTCTGTGGGATGCTTTGTTTCATATCGCGTATTTCGGTGGTTTGTTCATCAAACTTTGTTTGTAGGTTTCTAATTAGTTTTGTAAGTTCTTCCATTGCGTCCCTCTTATTTACGTTATCAGTAATTATTTTTTTTATTTTTTGATAATCGCGCCCTCTCGCGGAGACGTACTTTCGGACGTCAGACGTAAGTTAGTTGGTTACGGCAAGGTTTCGATTTATCTGGTTGTCTTGTTTGCTCCGCCACTCGTCGCGAGATGGCGCTGATCCCAACTTATATGAAGATGATATCGTAGTATCGTACTTTTATATCTGGTTTATGTTTTAGGTTATATCAAGTCTAACTTTATGATATATGTAGGATACACACTTCACTATTCGTTATTAAGTTGGTTTTCCAGACATTTTTGTTTAAATCACTGATTGTAACAGTCTTTGTTTTGGCACTTTGATGATAAATAGTTTCAAAAGTGTCAGCACTATTTCGTTGTTTTTAGGAAAGTTATGTATTCTCTGTCGTCAGTTATGCACTTTGTTTTTGAATTATGTCACTATACACCTTATTAGATACCATTAAACACTTATATCGCTGGATTTTTATTTATATTATGATAGTAAACACAGAACCGATGTGCACGTAAGCACTCACTAGCGCCCTCTCCTATATTTCAATAAATAATATACAAAATTAAAAATGTAAGGTAACTGTTAGTAACTTCAGGCGACCAGCACCTCAGTCGGCCCGTGACCATGGATGCTGTAAAGGATCCGAAACGTCGGGTTAAAATAATATCAATATACCGCGATAAACTCCGTAAAAAGTAGTTTTATTTCAATGTCTAATATTATTATATATTTATAAAAAATAAAAGATTCATATTAACTTTGCACCCCCGTTTTACCCCCTTAGAGGGTGAATTTTCAAAAATCCTTTCTTTGCGGATTCCTACGTCATAACATCTACCTGCATGCCAAATTTCAGCCCGATCCGTTCCGTGGCCGTTTCAACCACGCGGCCACATCATAAAATTGAATGAAACTTTGCCAGGAATTAGAAGTAATTTGTTACTTTACACACCTCTTTTCCTGAATTTGTTACAAAAAAAACTAAGACGCTATGACTCAGATCAGTTGGCCGCTAGAACCGCCACTTGCCGAAGTCATCGGCCCGTGATTGCACAGAAACTATATAATGCAGATAGACAAATGATGCATCAAAAGAAAGGTCTTAATTTGTTGAATTTGTTACAATTATAAAAAACGTCAAAACGTAAATAAACAAAAAGTTATGCAATATTTAGTTTTGAGGTTATGAGTAAGTAGGTATGTCACCATAAACATCAAATAAATAGAGGCTAATGTGTATGGAGAATTAGTAGGTAGCTAATTTGTTACAGCGAATAAACAGAAAAAAATTGTAGAAAATAGGTTCAATAATTTGTTAGAGTCGCTTTTAGTTGGCCGCTCGGGCGGCAGTATGCTTAAAATACAATAGCGTTTATCTCGTTATTAAAAGTAGGTTTAAACTTATAGTGAAAAGAATATTTTCGCTTGCCAACTTTTGTATTATAAACAGTAGAGTTAATCTGAGACTTTTTATTATTTCTACTAATTGTCATAAGTTCCCACCTTTCGGTTCCGCAATGACTACAATTTCACGGTGTATAATTAGCAAGTTTCTTGATGTATTAAAAATGAAGCCGATCACATTTTTTTCAATCCACCTACTATCCAGCCGTTGACACCCACTACTGAGTAAAGGCCTCTTCTCTATTACGTAACTGTTGCCGGTATCCATCTAGGGTGGTGTTTTACGGCTATTTCATCATCATCATTGTAATGTCTCCATTTTCAAATAAAACTCATTATTTTACTTATAAAGATGCAAGGTATACGAAACGCCGAACGCGTGCGCACTCGCCCACAGCTGGTAAGCGACTGACTCGCCGGTGTGCTTGCGCATACACCACATCCCTTCTTTATTTTTATTGAATTGAAACGTTTCAGAATTACATTTAAGATTTTAATATTCTAACTTAAACCTAGATAACTAATCAAATACTTTTATCATTACAGATTTCAGCTAGATTTAACAGAGCGGCTTTGATTTTATTTAAAATGAAGTTTGTGTTAATTTAATATAAATGTTATTGATAATAGTGTACAATGTTAATACAATGTAACAGAATATTAATTTACTAAGAATCCACGCTAAATCATTATCTTATAAATGTTTATTACAGTGGAAACCGTATATAACGACATGGGTACGTATGGGACCACATAACTTCGGACATTAGTAAATGTTAGGTCAATGTAGTTAATGTCTGAAGAATTATGCATACGGTATTATTTTATTTTGTTCTTACTAATTTGACTATTGACGATTTAAGACATTACATACATTACATTTTTTACATTGACCTCGCACACCATTGCCTGAACATTGTATTCAATACCCATTATTTTAAAAGAGTGTCTATGGAGTTTCTTGCCGGTTCTTCTCCATAAGATCGACTTCTTGGAACCGTGCAACTAGAATCATAACGTTTTAAAAGTGCTTGAAAAAGTTTATTTGAAATAAAAACCTTTTGATTTGATTGATTTGATTTGACATTGTATCCAAAAGTTATTATAAGCAATATACCCAAGTACCTATGTAGTCATATTCGTTATTAGATTTTTAAATATGTACATATGTATGTAGTATTGGGTATAGGATACTTATACTTAAGGAGCCTATAATACTTTAAGTTAACTACACTTTGCTAATATTCTTTCCCAGTCTCATAGTTTCTAGAACTAACATCACTACCAGTCACATCCGTTACTGCATGAGTAATGAATAGGATTGAAATCGAATGTCAACGTATAGTATTTGATAACATTTTAACTAATACTTATTCCCCTAAATTATTATCCGTCGCTTTTCTTTTGAGAGCCCATACTCCTTTCCCTTTTCCTTAAATTGCAGATGTCTGTCTATCCATATCCGCATCCTCTAGGTAACTAGAACATTGTTTTTTTTTTATTATTGATAAATTTTTCTGCTAAATTAATGGGAACTCTTCGATATGGTTAGGTGATAGGTTTTATTGTTAGGTCTTCTTCGGTAATGTTTTCTTTTGCGAGGCCTCATTGCTTACGGTATTAATTTGAGGCCCAATTGTATGCACAACTAATTTAACCGCGGTCTCCTTGCAAAATATCCAGCCATTAAACATCGCGCCATCTAGTGCGCCGTCTAGCAGTTACGGATACTAGATGGTAGGTACACTATATACATATACACGAACAGAGACACGGATGTCGAGCTAGCACAAGCTTCGCACGGTTGTTATTTACAAGTATTAATATAATAATAACTCCAAGTTGTGAACTAAGTTGAAAAAAGTTGGAACATAGTGCGATAACCAACACTAAACGTTATCTATTGTGTACGTGCAGTGACAATATACAAAAAACGATAAATAAAACTTACAATATCGCGAGTGTCCCATATCTACCCGATTCTAAACAAAATAAAAATAGTGTTGTAAATAATTAAATAAATACGAGCCCTAAGTTGCGTTTGAAGTGCGCGCGCGAAGTTTATATCTGTACATATATGGTCATGGTGTTTACACCCATTGGTCTCCCATTAATTAACGTATGTGCCAAACTATAGAATAGCGCCATCTATTGACACCTAGAGGAACAATTTAAGTAAGGTCGATAGGCACAGTAGTGTTACTTGAAGTGCATTATGCCTGCAAAGTGTGGCGGTTGCGCGAAATTTTTATCGCTCAATACTACAGAGGTCGCTAAATGTAGTAACTGTAATGCCTTTTATCATTGCGCTTGCGTTGGTATGCCTATTACTGCTTCTATATCACCTACCTGGCGTTGCCCTGAATGCAATAAAAATGTAATTAGGGATAATAATACGGACACACCAGTGCGAGGCAAAACAGCCAACTATGTACAGGCGGGGGTTGATGTTGACCATGACCTCATGGACACTAGTCAATTAAATAATACAGCATTGGATGTTACTCAACCCCTATCTCCAGGATTGGCTGGTGAGCTGCGGTTATTCAAGGAGGAGCTACGAGCTGAGTTTCGCTTACTACGCTGTGAATTTTAAGAATTCCGTACTGAAATGCACAACATAAAAAAATCCTTGAAGGCATATGATGACCGCATAGATAGTCTGGAGGCGAGAGTGGTGGCGATGGAACTTAAAATAGATCAAAAAGTTCTCCCCGACAAAGACCCCTTGCAAAATTCCATCTCTGAGCTAAAATGTCAGCTCAACGAGCGGGACCAAGACTTGCTGCTGAATGATGTTGAGGTAACAGGAATCCCCGAGAGCAGAAATGAGAGTCCTCTACATCTAACCAAACTACTCTGCACTAAATTAGGTGTTGTCATAGACGAGAGGGAAGTCGTTCATGCCGAGCGAGTGGGTTCTACTCTTCGAAATCGAGTTGAGAGTGCAAGCAGCTACTCTTCTGCCGATTCCGCTGCGCAGCGGCCGCGTAATATATCTGTGCGTTTTGCAAGGCGTGCGACGCGTGATGCATTACTGCGCGCGGCTCGTGTCCGTCGCGGTCTCACTACAAACGACCTCGAGCTAGTCGGCCCGGCAGCGGGCCATCGAGTGTACATAAATGAGCGCTTGACGAAAACAAACCGCCACCTATTTTATTGTGCACGTCAAGCAGGCAGCCAGCACAACTGGAAGTTTGTATGGACGAAGGATGGAAGAATATTAGCTCGCAAGGAGGACGGTCGTAAGGCTGAACGTATTCGGTGTGAAGACGATATATTTCGGATTTTTGGATGACTCGGAGTTTGTACTCTAAGTTTTATATTCTAATACGATCTTTCTATTTTTACTTATATATTCTAATTACATATAAACATGGGTTCATTATCTTGTTGATGGATTTAGTGCATCTGTATACTCTTGGATGGCTATTCTATTTTTACAGTTACCTGTTATCCTTAATAATACTAATTTTCAAAAACTCATTTTATGTGTGTCTCGCAATACCAATACCAATACCGAAAATGTATGAATCATCAAAGGAATTTGCCGTGACGTTTAGCGATCAGCAACAACAATTCCCACGATGTAAAACGTACAACAAAAGAACAGTACAGTACTTAATATGCATTGTTATTCTAATTCTAGATGTACAAAATATAGGGTTCAAGTCTATATATTTAAAATACAGTAATTTGTACACAGAAATCTTATTTTTAACACGCATGTACACATATTTTTATGGTTATAACATATTTTTATTTTTTGAAAATGACATTCCCAATCTACTTTTACAATTTATAATGATACTAATTATTTACAATGGTACTGAATTAATTATGACAAGCGTAATTTCGTCGTCTCGCTACTTTATCAATACAATTTTATGTTTGACAATTATATATTCTTTAATTAATATATATAATAATCAATTTATATTCAATACTATATTCCAATTTGATTATTATTTGATTGTTGATTATTTAAAATTTATAATAAATATTATCAATTATTGCAATTCTACATATATCTTCTACAAAACTTTACAACTGGCGTTGCCATATAATATTTTTTATGACAATTATAATCAATTTCTATTACAAATTATTATTTACAAACATTATTTACAATTTATTATTTATTATATTTACTTAATTATGCCGTACCTGGCTACATTTTTATATAATATTTTGAACAAAGTTTGTACTAACATTTATAGTATAATAAACTACAATAATTATGACTGAAAAATTCTTTAAAGTTGGTTTGTTGAATGTCGGGTCCCTGGGCACTAAGCATGATGATTTTATAACTACTGTGGAACGTAATTCGTTTGATGTAATGGCAGTCAACGAAACCTGGCTTCGGCCAGGCGAGGATGGTCGAGCACCTGCTGTACCTGGTTACTGCCTACGCCATACGCCTCGTCCACAGTGCGTGCACGGAGGCCGAGGTGGTGGTGTGGGCTTTTATCTTAAGCGTGGTCTGAATTTTCGTACTTGGATTCACCCCGTTGACCCGAAACACAGGTCGGTCGAACAAATGTGGTTAACCGTTACCCTTAATGGGAAAAAAGTTGCAATCGGTACAGCATATCGTCCACCCACTTTAAATTGGGTTTATTTTTTGATGCCATTACTGACACTGTTAGCTCTCTTACAGGGTGTGACCACTACATAATACTCGGCGATTTCAATATCAATTTTTAAATAAAGCCGATGACCGTGGCGAAACTAAGATAATCAATGATTTTCTAAATAGCCTTGGTCTTAAACAATTAGTTAGCTCTCCGACTCATTTCACAGATTACAGCGAAACATTAATCGACTTAGTATGTTCCGATCTCAGTCCTAGGTATATAAAAGTAGAACCGTTTGGATCGACAATTAATGGTCATTCGGTTGTTGTATGCGAATTTAATATCAAGCGTAGCAAGTACAAGCCACACTTTGTTACCTATCGACCTATAAAGGACATAGACCGAGATGTATTCCACAAGGACTTGTCATCAATTCGATGGGAAAACGTGAACGCCTCGTCTAACGTGAACGATATGGTGGATGTATTTAACCAATATATTCTTACAATATTTGACGCACATGCCCCTATCAGAACATGTTTTATAAAGAAACCCACTTACCCATGGATAACAGATAATATTAAGTTTATGATGCGGTTACGGGATGACGCTTTAGCTACGTTTCATAAAACTAGGAGTAACACGAAAAAGGAGTATTACAAACAATTTAAATCTCTCGTATCAAGCTCTATTTTTCATGAAAAGGTTGCATATTATAAACATAACGTAAATAATAAAATCAATGAGCCCAAGGTATTGTGGAAAAATCTAAAACGTATCTTGCTGCCTCGTAAACAGACCAGCGATCTTCCACCTCATCTTAGGGACCCTAACGTAATAAATTCTAATTTTCTTCGAGTTCCTGGTAATCCTGTGTGTAGTCTATCACTACTTACTTACTTCGAGTTTGGTAAATTTAGTGAAGCCAGATTCACTTTGCAAAAAGTCAGTGCCGACCATATATTTCAGCTGATTAACCACTTAAAGACTAATGCTGAAGGCTATGACAGGGTAACACTTAATATGCTTACTATGACTCTCCCATATTCACTAAACATAATCACGGACATTGTAAACTGCTCTATAGCTTCAGCAACGTTTCCGAACATTTGGAAAATTGCAATAATTAAACCATTGCCCAAAATAGCAAATCCAACAGAATTCAAGGACCTTCGACCTATTAGTATCTTGCCCTGTTTGTCCAAGATAGCAGAAAAGGTGGCATGTCGACAACTGTCACAATATTTAGAGATAAATAATATTTTACCCGAGTTGCAGTCCGGCTTCCGTAAAC
Organism: Craniophora ligustri; assembly: GCA_905163465.1. Taxonomy (NCBI): domain Eukaryota; kingdom Metazoa; phylum Arthropoda; class Insecta; order Lepidoptera; family Noctuidae; genus Craniophora; species Craniophora ligustri. The sequence goes on along the minus strand of LR990971.1, from coordinate 14,008,901 downwards.
TTCGTGGTACCTCTTCGGCTCTTCTGGATGTAACAGATAACATCTTATCTGCTCAAGATAAAGGACTTTGCACAGTCCTTGTCCTTCTCGATTTTTCACGCGCGTTTGATTGTATAAATATCGATTTGCTTTTGTCAAAGCTGAACTATTACGGATTTGATCACGGTACTTTGAGCTGGTTCAATAGTTATCTAAGCGACCGCAAACAGCTAGTTGAAGTTAATTTAAGTGATGGTACTTGCCTCTTTTCGCCGCTTACTTCGGTGAGTAGAGGGGTTCCTGAAGGCTCCATATTAGGTCCCATCTTATTTATTTTATATTGTGCGGATATCACATACTGTCTGAGGTATAGTAAATATCATATCTACGCTGATGACGTACAGGTCTACATTTCATTTAATCCTAAAAATTATGTTAGTGCTATAGATAATCTTAATGCTGACCTGAATAGGATATCGAACTGGGCAGAAAACAACGGATTGGTGCTAAACCCCGTTAAAACAAAATACATGGTTTTTGGAACCAAGCACCAAACTAGTCTACTGCCTCTAAAACTCAACATCATGTTAATGGGGGAGCCGATCAGTCAAGTCACCGAAGCGCGTAATCTTGGACTAAACATGGACAGTGAACTGAGATTTGAAAAGCATATTGCCGAGTCAGTGCGTAATTGTTTCTACAGGTTGAAGATCCTGTACAAAATGAGACCTTATCTATCGACAGCATTGCGTATACGTCTGGTTGAATCCTTAGTCCTGTCTAAGATAAATTATGCAGACATCGTTTATGGACCTCGTCTACTGGCAAGAACTGATAGACTAATCCAGAGGGTGCAAAATGCTTGCGCTAGGTTTTGTTTTTCTATTCCACGTAGGAGTCATGTCACGCCATATTTAAACCGCCATTCTATCCTTAAGATGAAATCGCGTCGTAAGTTTCATTTGGCGTGCCTCCTCTTCGGGGTCATTAACTCTAAACAGCCCTCATATCTGTACAACAAGTTGAGTTGGGTAGGAAGTAGGAGAGACTGCCTACGTAGACAGTTTTCCCAGCAGCTTTCCACTGAACCGCACAAGACCACAGCGTTTAAAGGCAGCTTTCGGTATGCGGCAACCAAATGCTGGAACAATATCCCTCCGCCTATAAGAAACTTGTATTCGTTGGGGGTCTTTAAAAACCGGTTGCGACGGTTTCTTATTAACACTCAAAAACAAATAGGTGGTATTAACTCAAATATATCTATTATATAAGTAAAATAAAAAAAAACTATTATTGTGCACCTAACGAGTCGCGTTTGAGGTTCTACTATTTATCGGTAAGCCCACCTGGTTGCAGCAAGCTGAACAAATACAGCAATCGGGATAATTGTTTATTGTTAATGTTCTCTTTATTCTATTATTAATGTTTTATTATTGTTTTATTATATTTTATTATTATTATTTTTATTTAATGGACATAGCGTATATTTCATCGTATATTTTTTACACATATATGTATTTAGTCACTGAAATAACAATTAATTAATTATTTCATATATTATTATTTTTTTTATACATAAATAATTTTAATTTTAATTTATTAATTTAATTGCCCTTAAATTGGAGTACATCGTGTGCAGTTACTAAAACTGTTGATCGACATCTGTGCATTCGATACAGGGTTCTAGCAGAATATCAGAGCCAGGCATACCCTCCTGGCATACGCTGAGCTAGACACCTTTTTGGTACAATGTTGAGACACACATAATGAGTAAAACTTGTAATAATAGGTGTTTTGTATTCTTTTGTTATTTCTATTTTTTTTTCTCATTTTCTATTGTATATGTACTTTGTTAACCTTATTAGTGCCTCATATTTGTGCCGAATAAATGCTTTTTCTTTCTTTCTTTCTTTCTTTATATATATTTTTTTATTTATTATCATTTATATTATTACAAAGGTATACATATATTATTAATGACTGCAATGGTGGCCTTAAATAAGCCCATAATGTCCAAAGCCCTTTATTTATTTGGTTGACGTATCTGGTATGAAACTTACATGCACATTTCAGCTTTTATTTTTTTTTAGATTGTGCTATGTTTTGTATGTGCTGTCATTTAATATCTGTATCTATCTTGTTTAGATAACATATTTAACAACCGTGATGTAAACCCATACATTTGTTGTAAATCATTTAACATTTGATCGTGTTTTTGTTTACGTTTCTGTAAAGTGTATTTTGTACCAAACCAAGAAAATAAATCTTCAGCTTTAAGGCGAATAACAGTTTTTTTTTTTAAAATTACAGTTTATGGTATATTAGAAGGCAATAGAAATAAATTAAATGGTACCACTACATTCAACGTGCGGCAATACATATTGTTTTAAAAACAATGCATATAATTTGTAATAACATTTTTGGACTTGTTTTGTGACAAAACATACATACATTATTTGCCAGCATACCAATAATAACTCCTCGTTGCTTAGGTTCTTATTCAATAGACGCTGATAATGTACGTCGTAAAAGTGTGCCTAGGTCTTAAGCCACTTTTATAATTCACCCCGTCACCCCTAGTGAAGAAGTAAATATTTGAAATTAATAAGAACCGGTGGCTTGTAGAACATATCGTCCGTCACTACTCTCCCTATTTATCTGTAATATATAATAAGTGTTATAATAAATAATAAAGTGACTTAGTCGCTTTTCTAGACCTCCTGAAATATGGTAAAATAATTATCAAATAAATCTGGTAGTAAAACAAACTCTGTAATTTTAGAGCAATATCCATTATCCATTTTACCAACTCTTGCTGAAGAAATTACTTAGGTATTTTAACGTAGACAGCCTCCTTCATTCTGAATAATATGGTTTCACAGTAAGTCGTTGATCCGCGGACGCATGAGTACATTGCGAACATACAGCTTTGATGTTTTGGACAATTCGAAAACACCATTGGTGTATTCAGTGACATTTCAAAAGCGTTTGATTGTATTCGCCGTAGAACACTTATCTGCAAACTTGCACATTACAAATCTGAAATGTGGTATCTTAACTTCTTAATGAAGTAGTAGAGTACACACAGTACATAAATATTGTCTGTGCAGTTGGGTTGTACTACATGGCTCAATTATACTCCGTTTTCATTTATAAGTAGGTACTGTTCGCTATTTATACCTCGCTTATAGATATAAATAGGGATTATTTTGACGACGTAAATAGTGCATATTTTAAGGTAATGCACTGGTTTACATAAAATCATTTAGCACTAAATGTGTCAAGTTTAGTTTGCGTAACATGAAAATCTAGGATCCAACTTAATCTTCAATAGGGAACTTGACACTGCCAATTCCACAGTTTTCTTTTCTTAAGTATTACGTATTACATTAGATATCAAACTTCGATGGGACCTTCATGTGTCTCGCAAGAAAACGTAGGTCTGATACTTATGCGGTTGTTTATTTTAGTTACTCTCATAGCATTATTTCATATGGAATTATTTATGGATATGAATATATTATGCAGAGCTGCTGATATAGAAAGTATTTTTATTAAAACTACTTTCACGGAGCCCATCGCGGCACATTGACACCATTTTAACCCGACGCCTCGGACACAGCATCCATGGTCATGGGCAGACTGAGGTGCCAGTCGCCCCTTAGCTATAATCACCAACAGCCACCCCACATTTTAATTATTATTGACAATCCGATTCACACAGAACGAGCCCGCCCTGTCCTTCGGTCTTGCAGTTTTGTTCTTGGATTTACATTCAATAGAATCTATGATGGGGCTCCAAGCAGGAGGTAATACCCAGCCATCATTTCTATTAAAATTTAGGGTTTTTTTTTTATTATTATTATTTTTTCAATAGCCTCACGAATCATCCTGGGTAGGAATCGATTTTCTTTTGCGAGGACTTGTGGTTTATCAAATTTGATGTAATGCTGGGGTTTGTCTATGGTATGTTCACAAACTGCTGACTTCTTGTCACGGCGGTGTTTGTGTGTTCTTTTGCTGGTCAAGTATTTTTATTTTACAATAAAATAGCTGTTCGTTCTATATATCAAGAACGTTTTAAAGACATTGTTATTTTGACAGTTGCATCGCAGTATATTTATATGCCAACATAATATGTACATATAAGGCATTCATAGTATTAATATGCGGAATAACATGTCATAAATTGTGTGCAATAAGGTACATAATTCATTTGAGGCAGTTGGTATACGTATTTATATTAGAATACCTAGGTACCTATTGATACCTATCTTAGATCTACCGACTGACGCATCCAAGTATAAAATATAAAATTTGCTTTGTAAGTCTTCTTAGGCTTATTATAATTTAAGTGACTATTTTACTGACAATAATAGATGGTCACCGGATTGATCCAAGACAGTTGTTTATTTGATAACATTATTTTGTATTAGTTCAAATTTGTACATGTGAACGTGAATACCTACTGATAAATGGAGACCAAGAGAGGTTTTTGGGTTATAAATAATATTTTGACTTTGATGCACGAGTCATTTTGGGGAACTCTGCAAGTAAATATATTATGCACATTTATTTTTATTTTTTTTGCATGGCACGACATTTAGTGAAAATCAGTAACAGTATTACAACTGCATAGCCCTATTAAATTGAGACAAGTAGTCATTGCGTGGACTAAATTGTAATTTTTATAAGTTTATAACTTATAAGAGGTATAACAGCCCTTTAATATTGTCACTTTATTAATTTGCGTGGCCCTTTGTTGTTTACTGATTGCGTGGCCCTTTGTTGTTTACTGATTGCGTGGCCCTATGTTGTTTAATGATTGCGTAGCCCTTTGTTGTTAACTGATTGCGTGGCCATTTGTTGTTTACTCATTGCGTGGCCCTTTGTTGTTTACTGATTGCGTGGCCCTTTATTGTTTACTGATCGCGTGGCCTTTAATTGGATATTTATTAAAACTATGATACTTTTTTGTAAGAATTATGCAAGCATACAGTACCATCTCATTGTATTAATTAAAAGTAAATTTCATTAATTTGCGTATAAAAACACAAAATACAATAATTCTCTAATAGTAAGCCTATTGCACTTACATCATCACTTAAGCATGTTAATTAACAACAATGTAGATTACATTACATTACAATGTACATTATTAAATTTTATTTATACGTTTTATAGTTTTCCAACTTTTCTGTTTTTCTGAGCAGTTATATATCTTGTATAATTATTATTCAACGCCATCATCATCAACCAATTACTGTCCCACTGCAGGATCTCCTCTCTTCTGTGAGGGATTAGGCTATAGTCTACCACGCTAGCCTACTGCGATACTATTAGATACAATATAAATCTAACAAGTAAACAGCATTGAAGATATGAGATGGTGCAATATCTTTAATTTTGAGCTGTAATTGACATAGGTAGGTATATGAAGATTAAGTTGAAAGCTTTTAAGCTTTAAAATATAGGCTTGGTAGATAGTCCTTAAAAACTTCGATAGTAACACATTGTTTGAGATTCATTGTTTTTTTTTTCAATTGTGGGTAGGTACCGACCCGGACCTAAAAGTCGCATACTTGCATAACATTTAATATATATTGTATCAATGTAACCATAGTTTTGCGTGACTGTTAAGTCTTTCCATCTGATCTGATGCATGGCTATTAGCAAAGAGCGATAGTGGTATAAATTGTTAACCTAGTAAAACAGTTTGCGTATTCATTCTGTTCACAAGTTTTTTTATTTATATAACTCTTGGTAAAATGAGTGTTTATTTGTTTTAATGAGTACTTATATTTTATTATGATCCCAACGTTTCCTCATAGGCCATTTCGATATGTAGAATGAAGCGTCACGGAATTGTTTGACGATCGGCCAACAATAATTACATTTTACTTCATTCACTTCCTCCTTTTTTTTTTGTTTAATATGTACTCACATATTTTATCCTCGTCGCCACTTGTAATGTCTCCATTTTCAAATAAAACTCTCATTATTTTACTTATAAAGATATACGAAACGCCGAACGCGTGCGCACTCGCCCACAGCTGGTAAGCGACTGACTCGCCGGTGTGCTTGCGCATACGCTACAATCATCAGCCCATATTCGTCCACTGCTGGACGTAGGCCTCCCCTAGTGAACGCCACAGAGCTCGATCTTCGGCTCGTTTCCTCCAGTCACTGCCAGCTGCCTTGCGCAAGTCATCACTCTACCTGGCCGGCGGCCGTCCTACACTACGTTTGCCGAGACACGGTCTCAACTCAAGAAAGAAATGCTTGATTATTAAAGAATAATGGCGTTATTTATTAATAATTACAAACTGTACAATAGGAAATAGGTATATTTCATATTAATAATTTTAAGTACCTAGGTTTAATTAGTTAATATAGTATAGTTAACTATTTTTTTTTCAGGTTATTTGCTGAGAATGACTTTGTATGTCTGTTAACAAACATAGATAATTGCATGATAATAGACCTGAACCACCAGTGGGTCCATTGGAGATGGCAAAGAGCAGTAATATCACACAACCACCACCTGTGTCGGCATCCGCTGAACCTATTATCACCAGTTATTAAATGAGATTCCATCCATCAGTGAAGAATTAAATCTAATAAAAGCTGTCTTGCCATGTCGTGTCTTGGTGTACCACCGGCACCTGCATCTTTCTTAGATGAGAGATTATTACTAAGAGAGACAATTCTGAAAATGAACATAATGAAAGTTATTGTTAATTAAGTTTGTTTTATTCATTTTTCCATGATTTCAATAATTAATCATAGATATCTCTATATACATATATATATTTATCTGTTTTATATACTTAAAAATATTATTCTCCGAAACAGTTAAATAATGTGGATTGGATTCCCAACTGAGTAAGTCATTTCTACTTTATTATTATTATTTTTACTTTTTTATTATTATTTATCAAATATATTTGATATACAGTATTTTCTCCATAAGAAGATTACAAATAGATGACAAGTTAGTTAAGAACCTATGTATATTACTGAACAACTGGCCAATGGTCTCACAATAAAAGTCATGTAACACTTGAGAACATTGGCTCTAAAATTAATTATAGTATATGTCAAAAAGACGTTGTCGCCATTCATCGCGTGCCGCATGCTCATCAAGAAAATAGCAAGCCCAAAAATATTATTATTAAATTGACATCACGAATACTACGAGACAACATACTCAGCGCCTGTAGACTATCTAAGGGTCTAAACGCAGAAATGCTGGGTTTCCCTAACTCGGCATTACCAATATACATGCATGAGCACTTGACATTAAAGAATAAGCAGTTATTTCGAGAATGTAAAGTTGAAGCTGCTAAGTACAACTATAGATTTGTATGGGTCAAACACGGGAATATTCTGGTCAGAGAGAAGGAAGGAGCCAAGGCGATTGCCATCAAATCTCAAAAAGATATGGGAAAAATCAAGCCTACTCCTCCGTCGACAGTACCCTTGTTTACGAAACATTAAAATAATCAATGTTTCCTGTACGTTTATTGCTTCAATAACAATATTACTTACCTTTTTATTACCTTTTTTTATCTCTAACTTCTTGTATTTTATTCAGATCGGTGCTTATTTTTACAACCTTATACAATTTCAGAAAGCTTGCTTTAAAATAAACTATCTTAATGTATATTTACCTAATCTAAAAGACTTATATAACTATGGTTACTATAATACACTTGTTCAAATTTGCTTACAAAATCTACTTAATTCTGCACCTGACTTCTTTTTGAATTGTTGGCCTTTAAATGTTGCTGATTCTGTACCATATCTTCTGCTCATCTCATATCATAAATATTTCATTCTGACTTGTAGATTACTTCGTAATAATGGATGATAACCTATTTACTATGTACTACCAGAATTGTAGAGGATTTCGTACTAAACTACATATTCTACACATGAATATACTTTCTAACTGCTACGATGTGATAGTACTCACGGAAACGTGGTTAATGCCGAACATTTTAGACTCAGAGTTTGTTGACGATCGTTATGTTGTGTATAGATGCGATCGTGATCCTATAGCCACCGGCAAAAAGGAGGGGGGTGGGACCTTAGTTGCTGTAATGAAGGGATTGCACTCGACTCGAATAACACCTTACGTATTTCTACAAGCAAACATTGAGCATATTCTTCTGCGAATACCTAGCTCCAACAAAGGCCAGTTTCAATACATAAGTGCGGTATATGCTCCTCCTAGAACTCCCGATTATATTTATGAGGAATACTTTGACATGTTAAGTACATATTATAATAATAGTGATATGGAAAATTTCTATTTAATAGGAGATTTCAATCTGCCGGGTCTAGATTGGGTCACAAACGTAGGTTCATCTAAAGGACAACTGTGTGCAGGGAGCTCCACAATTTCTACGGTTTTAAGCTCCTTTTTATCAATGCATAATGCTTTGCAATATAATACATTTAAAAATATGACTAATAAAATCCTTGATCTTTTTATCAGTAACAATGATGACTGTATCATGTATAAAGCTACTAATGAACTTTTGCCCCCTGACAAATACCATCCACCTTTTTATGTTATATTTTCTTTCCGACCGAAAACTACTACAATGACTCGTAACTTAGAGAAAATATATAATTATTTTAAAGCCGACTATGTTAATATTAATCAAGAATTATCGCAATTAGACTGGGATACCTTGTTCCCAAATACCTCAGTGGATCATTTGGTAGATACTTTTTATAACACTATTTTTGGAATAATTAAAAAACATGTACCCTTGAAAACAGTAAAGTCATCTAAATTTCCAATTTGGTTTTCACCAGCTCTGATACATATTTTTAAAAATAAATCAAAAGCCTGGGTGAAGTGGAAAAAATATAAAAACTTGTCAGATTATGAACAATTCTGCATTTATAGAAACCGATTTCATATGGAATGTAAGAAGAGTTATTCTAGGCACATAAATACAGTCGAGGATAGTATAAAAAATAACGTAAAATACTTCTGGAAATTTATTAGTAATCGTAAGTCAACTGGCTTGCCTTCGGCCATGCATTTCAAAAATCAGTCTTCTAGTAATCCCAGCAAAATTTGTGAGCTTTTTTCCAACTTTTTTAACTCCGTCTATGAAACCTCTACTTTAACTGATGAAATGCGAATACCCGCTAAATATAAAGATAACTGTCCTCTTCTAAATAACATCCAATTTACAGAAAAACAGATTCTGGACTCACTACAGTCTCTTGATGTCTCAAAAGGACCTGGACCAGATACACTTCCTGTCTTGTTTCTTAAAAAAACAGCTAACAATATAAGTGTTCCTTTGCGAATCATATTTAATCGATCTATGCAAGAAGGTATTTTTCCAAATGTTTGGAAACAAGCTAACATAACGCCAGTTTACAAATCGGGTGCCAGAGACGATGTAGAAAATTATCGCCCGATATCGATACTGTCGGCCTTGTCGAAACTTTTTGAAAAATTAGTTCATAACGAAATATATCCTTTCCTTCATAGTACTATTATCAAACATCAGCACGGTTTTGTCAAAAAAAGATCAACTGTGACTAACCTTATAACATTCACCGATTATTTATTCCACAGTATGGACTCTGGCACTCAAGTAGACTCTGTTTATACTGACTTTAAAAAAGCTTTCGACAAGGTTGACCATGAACTGTTACTTTGCAAAATTGCTTATAATGGTATTCGCGGAGATCTGTTGAGATGGTTTGCTTCATATGTTTCGAATAGAATGCAAAAAGTCGTGATAAAAGGCTATCAATCCCCTTCTTTGCACGTTACTTCAGGCGTCCCGCAGGGCTCTATTTTGGGTCCTCATCTTTTTATTCTTTTCATAAATGATATTGATAGTTGTTTTCATAACTCAAAATTTCTCTTGTATGCCGATGACTTAAAAATCTACAGGCAGATTAAAGACATCAACTGCTGCTATAAACTTCAAGACGATTTAAATCGATTCCACCAGTACTGTATAAATAATAAACTTCAAATGAATATTTCCAAGTGTTGCATTATAAGTTTTTCCAAAAACAAAACAATCACAAAATATCCCTACTGCCTGCAAAACACGCGACTTAACAGGGTTAGCTTGATCCGTGATCTTGGTGTGATTATTGACGAAAAGCTACATCTCGATACACACATTAATACGATCGTTAATAATGCCTGGCGTATGTATGGTTTTGTTCTCAGATCTTCAAATGAATTTGTACGACCACAAACATATTTACATTTGTATAGATCATTAATTAGATCTCAGCTGGAATATGCGGTTGCAGTGTGGAATCCTCTATATAATAAATATTCAAATGTTATAGAAAAAGTGCAGAAGAAGTTCTTGAAGGCAATGCATTACAGATCTTACCGTACAACTATATCCTATGTCGACTTACTAAACAAATATTCCTTGTTACCATTGAGTAGCCGACGTGTCTTTCTTGAAAGTATGCTCTTGTATGACTTTTGTAATAATGCTTATGACTGCATGGATATTTGTAATAGACTTTGTTATGTGGTACCTAGAAGAGTCCATACTAGAGCAGTACGTAAGCAATCACTCTTTGCAATGCCTTCATGTCGCACAAATGCTGGCGTGCGAGCTCCTCTCCGTCGTCTCACAAATAATTATAATAAATACTTTTGTGATATAGACCTTTTCTCTTTGTCTTACGGTAAATTTAAGAGCTGTATCCTTGAATCGATCAATGATTCTGACATTTTATAACCTTAATAATTTTTAACATAGGAAGTCTTACCATTGTTTGTTTTTTTGTTTGTATATTTCCTTATATTATTTTTAACTCGTGTTAAACTGCATGTCAAGCACAACTATGTTTCACTAATTTCTTGTTATTTTTTTTTAGCGTAAACATATATTATTAACATGTATATTGTGGATAACGTAGTGGATTACATAATTATTAGTTTTAAGTCTCACTGTTTGTATACCCTTATTATGTAATTGTTTGTTGTCCCAAATAAATAAAAATAAAAATAAAATAAAAACACTTATAAACTTTGTATTAAAACCTTATAATAAATTTACAAAGTGTACTGACTGGCAAGCTACAAAAAGAGGAAACAATTTGAGCGTATTATACTTTCTCCGGTAACGAAACCATAGCGCGATTCAGAAAATGAACCATAATGCACAACACCATCTAGTTAGATTGGTGGAACTAAATATTTCAAACATACCGCCTACCAAGGACATCAATGAATGTCCTTCACAATATGAAAACCGCCCACCATGAGGTCAAGGGCACAAAATTAAGATGGGTTTCGTTACACATATTAAATACAAAATCACAACTGGTAGGTATACTAAAACAATTAAGAAACTTCAATAAGTGGACTGTAAATAACAATAACAATACTTAAAACATAAAAACTGACAAATACTAATTTGTAATAGGCAAAATACACAATTTAAATTGACGCTTAATCAAGGAGCCATTGCACTTGAGAGTTACTACTCGTGTGACCTTATCCAAACCAGGATGCATTTGGACTACTCTACTTATTAGCCAACGCGCAGGAGGTAAAAAGTAATCCTTAACTAAAGCGACATTACCAATTTCTTTATGTGTCAAATGATTTTCAATCTAGGTTTACCATCGATTCGTTTCTTCCAACACAAAACTCTTCTAAAATATGATATAACCCGTACTAATGTTTGAAACTTAGAAAACTCTGTCCAGATAAGATCTTCTGGCATTTCGGTAGCAATATGTGTCTTCACTGATCTTTGCTCCATGCTTGTTACAATAGACTGCGATCTTGTATATTCGATTATTTCATCGCTAAGCCAAGAGGGTCCTTGAGTCCACAACACACTACACGCAAGTTCTAGTGGAGTCAAATCTCTGGATGCAATATCAGCAGGGTTTTGAGCTGACTGGACATGAGCCCAGTGTGTGTAATCAAAATGAGAGATGGTAGAAACTATATTTTCGACAAAAGTAGGCCATCGGCTAGGATGGCTACTAAGCCGTACTAAATCCATTGAAGAATCAGTCCAGGTGTGTATTTGGGATTTCTGAATACCCATAACTTGTGCGACTTCCGTGATCAATTGGGAAAGTAAGACTGCTCCCATAAGTTTCAAGCGAGGAACTGATTGCTGCTTCACAGGGGCAACCTTTGTGCGACAGGTGACTAAACTAACCTTAATGGTTTTATGTACATCAATGACTCTTATATACAGTACTGCCGCATAAGCTTCAATGGAGGCGTCGCAAAAGCCGTGCAACTCTACTTGCAAATAATCAGATCGGGTATTTATCCACCTTGGAATGCTGATCTTCCTCGTCTCAAATAGACGGGAAATGTCCGAGATGACCTTTCTCTTTGTTATTGGAGTCTGCTGTGGAGGTAACAGCCCTGGTCCAGGTGGTTCTTCCTGACTGACCTTTTTATCGGCTAAGTCTTTAGAACTGCCATATTCACACTGCAGATTGTCTCTACGAAAAGGGAGGTTGACTACATAATGACTCTGTTCGTCGCGGTAAGTAGTTTTAACAGAAATATCTTCACACAGTTGCTTTTCAGGTGAAAGTATTTTCTGTTCAGGTATAACAGACTCTGTTTCCCAGAATTTTCTCAATAAAACGTTGTCATCAGCCTGATCAATGCTGCTACTAATGACATGATGACAATGTGTAGAATGTATAGAATCACCGTGTGAAGAAATCTTTCCAGAAAGGATCCAACCAAGTGCTGTATTCTGTGCTACAGGTAAATCTGGCGGACCTCGAATCAAGCCTTCTCTAATAACTTGACTATAAATATCAGCACCAAGCAAGATATCAATCTTATTAGGGGTGTGGAATTCTGGATCTGCCAGTGTAATTGTTCTTAACTCTGGCCAGTTAACTGTGTTTAGTGTATCACAAGGTAAAAACGACGTAATGGTTCCCAGAACGAACGCTTTAACTTCAACACTGAAATTGGGATCTAAGCGTGAGTGGATAGTCAATGTGACTGTAAACTTAGAGGACAAAGTACTCTTCTCACCGCCTAGTCCTGATATGACCGACTTAACTGGCGTCTTCTTAAGTCCCAGTAGTTGCACTGCTGATTCTGCTATGAACGAAGCCTGAGACCCCTGATCAAGCAGCACCCTCAGCAGTTGTGTTGAGCCATTTCTTGCCTGTGCTTCGACAAGAGCCGTGGCTAACAAAACTTGAGTAGGTACTGAGCCTTTTGAAAAATGTGATATGATTTTAGATGGTTCGCTTGCTGATAACGATGTCTGAACGCTAGACACCGCTGTCTTAACTTCATCCACTGTATTGGAATGAGTGTTAGACTCAACTGTATGTGAGACCGATTTGGGATGCAATAAGGAGTGATGTCTCCGTTTGCATATACGACACGAGGAGTTCATACGACAAAATTTAATGGAATGGTTTGAGTTTAAGCAGTTATAACATAACCGTTTGGTTTGCACAAAGCCATGACGAGATTCGTAACTCTCCTTTGCAAATTGCTTACAATTTGGGAGTTTGTGATTTTCACCACAAAAAGGACAAAGTATATTCACCGTATTATTATGATTATCGGTGTTAATAGCATGATAAACTTTTGGTTTGTTACTACAAGTGGTATTTGGTTTATTAAGCTTAGGGTCTAAAAATTCTAGGGCGCGGAATCTTGCTTCTAAAAACTCTTTGAACTGTGATAGTTTGGGCAACTCTTCCTTTAAACTAATGTGGGTTTCCCACTGCTTACGAGACTCTGAATCCAGTTTGGCGCTAGTAACATAAATAATTATTATGTCCCATGAACTAACATCCACCCCGAGATTTTTTAAACCGTTAATACACTCCATAGTAGTATCTAATAAACCTTTAATACTGCTAGAACTTTCTATTACATTAGACTGACTCATTAAACGCTTTAGCAAACAATTCGACAGAAATCGCTTATTATTAAATCTGCTATTTAACAAAGACCAACACTCTGCGTAGTTATTAGAAGAAACAGGAATATGTCTTACAAGTTGATCTGCTTCTCCCGACAATAAACCTTTTAAATAATGCATCTTTTGTACATCTTCTAAATTATCATTTTGATGAATAAGAGACGTAAATAAATCTTTGAATGTGGTCCATTCTGCGTAATTCCCGGAAAATGTTGGGATGCTAATTTTAGGTAATTTAACACTATTATGTGAAGTTGTATTATCTTTCAATTTTGTATCTAATGTATGTTTGCTGCAAAATGAATTGAAAACTTCTTTTAACTGAGTTTTATGTATTATATAAACTTCCTCAACAATACCATAAACATCATCTGTAAAATACTCGTCACGTTTCCAATGAGCATCCGTAGCAGATTGTATTAAACTGTTATGAGTGGATGAGAATTCCTTCCACAAAACTTCAAGTGACTCTAGTCTAGTTTCAACATATGTCTTGGTAATTCTCTCTTTTGGAGATTTATTAAAGTTAATTTGAGACTTTTCAATGAGACGTTTTTTATCATTTTGCAACTTATACAAAGACTCCATATTTGAACCTTAACGTTTACGCAACACACAATAAAATAAATTCAAATAGCTGCAAACAGTCTAACGTATTATTTAAATAATTTGAATCAGGACTCGAAAATTTTACAAGTGTTTTATGCAATTGAACTCTATACAAAATCGGGCATAGGTTCCCCGTTCCAACCGTTTTTGCCTAAATTTTATAAGTCCTAATTTTATTACTAATACAATTCAGTGAAAATATTCTAAGTTAAATTTGTATATCTATACTTTCATACTAAATTATATTAAAGTCCTTGAATCTTCTAACTCGGCGAATAAAAATCAAAGTACTCACGATTTTCACTCCAACAAACCGTACTTCACATTCACTATTCAGGTACTGGATAATGATGTCGTCTGCATGCTATGGTAACTTAGAACAAATTCGTTGGTTCGTTAACAACCGCGCCATCTAGTATCGCTTTCAAGTAAAACTCGTATGAATGTGTGTTTGGAAACAGAAATATATAGATGTCACTGTATTAGAATTTATATCATAGTTGACATTTTCATTTCAAAGTTACAAGAATAAAAAATGATATTCATTACAGTTGCATAAATTTATATAATTAATTATTATTAAAATAAGCATTTATAAACATCCTTTTTTTATTGAAGTTAATGTATAACTAGAAAGCAGCATAAAGAATAAAATTATAAAATGGTCATATTTTATTTTTTTATGAAAATTGCAACATTGCGATAAAATGTCGTTAAAATAAATTTCTGTTGATGCCTTTGCGCAAATTCTGTTATTTTCTTGTTTTCCGTGTTTTTGTGGTCGTATCTCCGTTCGGTTCTTTGAGTTGAACTTGCTTTTTCCGATCTTACGTCGAGTCTTCTTAAAAACGCGTTTTCTTAAACTTTTTCCGTTGTTGAAATTTCTTTACAAGAAATTACAATGGCTCAACGATCTTGTTGTGTACCCGGCTGTTTGGTGAAGCTTGGAGACGGTAAATATGAGTTATTACTTACTTAGTTTAGCGAGTTTCTAATTATGTACCAGTTATTGTGTAATCTCTTTAAAATCCAGTTGCAATATCATGAGTAATCATTGTTCTGAAATACATTTCAGGTGTACTTCTGCACCGGTTTCCGAATCCCAGCAATTCGGCTCAAATAGAACGTTTCCGCACATGGGTTATGAAAATTGGTGGTGATATTATTGGAGAAGATAATACTTTCGTTTATAGAAATAGAAAAGTATGTCATAGACATTTTGAAGAAATTTTCATATTCCCAAATAAGAAACTGACTTCACTGGCAATTCCATCACTGCATATTCCTGGTAAGTACACTAATTACATATTCCTCATATTTTTTTTACTATCATGGATAAAAAAATATTTGGAAATAACTGTTTAGCAGATATAATTTTTGTTGCTTTAAATGTTGGTGTGCCAAATGTTATCTAAGTTTATTAATAACATCAGTTTATTTAAAGATAAATGATATGTGAAACTATTTCGCTATTAATCATGTGTTATTTTTGCATTCCAGGTGTATATGTGTCTCAACGCAAAATGTGTGTGTCACAACCTCCAGCACCTGCTGTAGAATGTGGTACAAATACAAATACAGATCTTGGGCTACCTTCAACATCAGCACAGATGGATACATGCACTCCTTCAGAGACAGGTATGTTGTTGATTATAAAAACAGTGGTCTTTGTAGGTCCTTTTTAGGTTTGTGTATCTTACCAAGTTTATTTAATTATTGTAGTTTCTTGAATTTATTGTTAAATAGACAGGAATTAATTTAAAAGTTGTTATTTGTTGATTCCAGATGTATGCAAGCTTAGCTTACAGAATTCACATACAAGTGACCTGCCAAACATGGTCACCGATGGGAATATTGAGCTACCATCTACATCAGCTCAAGATAATAGCAGTATACTTGCCTTATCTTCTACATCAGCTCAAGCAATTCCCTTAAGAACAGGTATGATTAATAACTTTTATGTTTATTACGACTTTATCTATATTTACTAAAAATAATGTTGTTGATTTCACCTTCTAAGTCTTCAAGAGAAATTGATGTAATGCATCTTGACAACCATATGTACACTTTGATAATTCCACACATATATATTATTATTTTCAGGTCGTAAGAGGATTTTAAACCCCTTGACTGCTACGGAAAAGTATCTTGCAACTATAATTTCTGAGACAAAATTGAAATTACGCAAATCCCAGAACACGAGACACAAACTAAAGATACAAATGCAGACAGCAGATAAAATCATGAAATCCTCTGCCTATAATTCAATAAAAGAAAAAATGACACCAGCAGCTCAGACATTTTTCAATATGCAAATCAGCCAATTTTTGAAGAAACCCACAGGAAGACGGTTCTCTTTAGATGAGAAGATTTTATGTCTATCTTTATATAAACCGTGTCCCAAAGCATACCGTTTATTAGGTAAAATTTGTGTTTTACCTAAGAGAAAAACTCTAGATACACTGCTCAACCAAATAAATCTGCAACCTGGGATTAATAACCTACTGTTTTACCATTTAAAAAAGAGAGTGGATAAATTAAATGACCGTCAAAAATACTGCTGTGTCATATTTGATGAAATGGCAATTTCACCAGGCTTATCATATGATAAAAAAAATGACATCATTCATGGTTTCACAGATAATGGTGAAGAAAGATCAAAAAACTTCAGTGATCATGTTTGTGTTTTTATGGTAAGAGGGATATTTAAGAAGTACAAGCAGCCAGTAGCATTTTCTTTTTGCAAAGGAAGTACTAAATCGGTGGATTTGAGCAAGCTTTTAAATAACATCATTAAGAAATTAACTGACTGTAAATTAAAAGTAGTTGCAACAGTCTCAGATCAGGGTGCATCTAATATGGCAGCATTAAACATTTTAATGAATGCAACCAAAGCTGAATATTTAAGATGTGGCAAGAATTATACTGGTGGTTTCTTTGAACTAGATTCCACAAAAATATACGCCATATATGATCCACCTCACCTGATGAAAGGGATCCGTAATAATTTATTAACAAAGGATTTGGAATTCAAAGAAAATGGAAAAATAAAAATAGCTTCCTGGTCTCATATAGAAGCCTTATACAAACGTGGACCGGGATACAAAGGAGTTAAGCTAGTCAGTAAATTAACAGCTCAACATGTTATTCCAACTCTAATACCAAAAATGAGAGTTAAACACTGCACTCAAGTGTTCAGTGAAACTGTTGGACGGACAATGGGATACATGGCAGGTTTGTATTTTTATTTTTTATACATAAAATCGAATGACTATTACCATATTGAAAAAATATTATTGTGTATTTGAATTCTTTAATAAACTACATGTACAACTCTCCAAATTGATTATAATGAATCATATATACCCAATGAAAATGATAAAGTATATTTAATGAAAAACATTTTCCCTTAGCTTATTATATTTTATAGCTTAAAATGCTAACTTTTTAAATAAAATTGAAAATGCCATGAAAATATAATATTGGATATATTTTCTCACATTTTTATAATATCCTGGTATGGGATTTGTTGGATGTTATTAAATATTGTGATTGTTTTTTTTTTTCAGAAATAGGAAGACTCCCAAAAGCCAGCACTGACACAGCAGATCTATTAATTTTCTTCGATCGGTTATTTGACTCCATTAATGGAAATTATCACAAGCCTCAAACTGGAAAAGTTTATAGAAGTGCAGTAACTCCCCGATCGCCACATTTTAAGTTATGGTACAATAGCTTACCCATTTTAAAGTCTATGAAATTCGTAACAAGAAGTGGTACCAGAGCAACTGTCCCGTCTCTAACGAGTTGGATAAAAAGCATTGAAGCTTTTATTTCTCTGACAAAATTTTTGCATTCTGTAGGTTTGAAGTCGCTTCTGTTGCGCAATATCAATCAAGATCCCTTAGAAAATTTCTTTGGAGCCATCAGAGCTCATGGTATTCGCAATATTATGCCAAGTGCAACTGCATTTATTAATGCATATAAATCTTTATTGATATGTAATATTACATCATATGATTCGGTTGGGGCTAATTGTGAAGTTGATAATTTAGATTATTTGCAATCTTTAAGAACTATGTTAACTGAGAGTGTACCCCAACCAGAACCTATGAATATTACTATTGATGAGGAGCACTTAGGTATAAGTGAAGTTCATATGGATGTTGTATTGGAAAACCCGGGAAAAAAAGAAAAATGCGCAGCAGTAGCTTATTGTAGTGGCTGGTTAATACATGTTATAAAAAAAAAAACTTATAATGACTGCCAAACCTGCAAATTCAATTTAGAATGTGATCAGATGCAAGATTTTCATGAATATATAAAAATAAAAGAATACGATCCAACAAAAACATGGCTTATTTATCCAACTCGTAATGTGTTCTCTTATTTTTTAAATGTTGAAAATATTGTAACTATTATTTTAGAGTCTAGGTGTAATTTTAAAAATATTTACGAATATGTTGAAGTGATTGTATTGATGCACATTAATTTTAATTTTTTAACATGTGCTTATCACAAAGACGCCATTATTAAGAACATGCTTAAAAAATCAATTTTGTTTTTTATACATAATTGGTGTAAGGACATCAATCAGTTGCTTTCGGGAAAAATCACTTTTTGGGATGAAAATGATGAGATGAAAGTGGCAGCACGCAATTATTATACAAAACATTGTAAAAAACGCAAAGATTAATAAAAATATTCTTATTCAAATTGTTTTGTTTTAATTTACAGTTAAAAACAGATCAAGTACTTTATATTATGCATAAAAACCTACTACGTAGTAGTACGGTATAGCTATGGATAGTATGTATAGCCATAGCATATTATAGTATCTATACTTATATCGTGTAGTAGCTTTAGTTCATGATACGCCTACTACGTGGCAGCACTATTAGCGACCTCGAGCCAGGCCAGAGTTACCCATCTATAAAGGTATTCTAATCTATGGTCGTCTGTGCTCCTCCAAGATTGTCTTGATTACTGGTGACTGGGCGTATGCTACGCTCCAGCTCTGCTCCGGCACCGTCCGCTGAAGGCTGGGCAACTCGTACTCCACTCGTTGCACTTCACTATGCACACTCTCACTTGTAGAGAGGTGTGGGCGCTTCAGTGACGATCCATCACTGGTTACTACGCCAATAACGCAAAAACAACCAGACTAGCATTTTAGGGCTAGTGGTATCCGGCTCGCTAGGACCATGAACAACTGGCCAATGGTCTCACAATAAAAGTCATGTAACACTTATAAACTTTGTATTAAAACCTTATAATAAATTTACAAAGTGTACTGACTGGCAAGCTACAAAAAGAGGAAACAATTTGAGCGTATTATACTTTCTCCGGTAACGAAACCATAGCGCGATTCAGAAAATGAACCATAATGCACAACACCATCTAGTTAGATTGGTGGAACTAAATATTTCAAACAATTACTTCTGAAACAGTTAAGGAACTTCTCGGGCACAGTACATTTTTGTTGGAGAAAGGAAGAAGATTTATACCAATTAGTATACATTATTTTATTTTTTGATTAGAGATCATAAGGTAAGCAAAATCGTTTATTATTTATCTAAGGAATTGTAAATTGTGTAATAACAATGAGTTCGAAGGTCATTTTTTCTATTAGGTTTTTATAGGTTATTTTTTCTCCTATTTTTAATAATTTCTCAATATTCCATTTATATATTGAGAAACAAATATTACCACCGTTATCTACGGAATTTTAGGAAAAAGATATACATATTTAATTAATAAAGATTACAAATAGTGCTCGGCCTGTTCCCCATACAAAAAAAATCTGTCTCCCATAGACTAATAATATACTTTCTGTCTCCTTTCTTATATCTAGACGCATTCAGAATTTATTCAAGTGGTAAGTATATAATATAATAATACTCCTTATTTGTCTCGGTATAAATTAGTGAATAAGTAACAAAAATCTAATTTTACGTTAAATTTAGTTAAACAAAAACATTTATTAGTTATCGTATATATAAACGTTTATTAGCCAATCCCGAACAAGACTTCCACACAAAATTGCAAAAATGGCCTTCCCGTCGACTTGGTTCGTCGTTTGATTGACGACAGATGTCACCTATTTCAGTAGTTCGTCGTAACATTTTATTTATTTATTATTTTATATCATTGTGTATTATTCAAGGTTAGTAGTTTTGGTAAAATCAAATAAAACCATAGAAAATAATAAAATATAATCACGTAAAATTTATTATTTGCACAACATAAGAATCATAGAACACGATCGACTAAATAAGTCGATAATTTTTGAAAACAATAAAATGTTTAGTAGGATGAAACCCATTGGAGAAGGAAACAAAATAGGAAAATAAAAACACACATTACTGAAACGTATATTATTACTAAGTACCATACGGTTCTAATAATTCAAATAAAACTCAAACAGAACATACCTTTTAGGGGGAAAATTAATACCTTTTATAACAAATAAAAATGCTAAAATTAATATAGAAGTAATGTCCTCTTTGTCTCATAGTTATATTTGCCAGTTTCGGTTCGAATAATATATGTCACGAAACTAAATTCTACTATTTAAATTCTGGTGGTATTTTTTGATTGTGACGTATGTACTCGTATAACGAAAATAGTTTTTGGGTACAAAAAAAGGGCGTCGCGGATTTCCATGAATATAGGCAAAGATTCCGACCCATGCTATGAGATTGTTACAAGTTACAACTGATACTAAAATCTTTTAATCTAAAGATCATAAAATTTCCCGTGTTAATGGTGAGAAAACGGAATAATAAAACATAGGTACTACTAATAATCCAAAATACGCTACGCACACGCACTCACCCGCCGGAAGACCATATTCCTTCAATGCAATCATCATCATCATCATCATCATCATCATCATCATTTCAACCGTTAGACGTCTACTGCTGGACATAGGTCTCCCCCAAGGATCGCCACGACGACCGGTCATATGCCGCCCGCAATGCAATAGCAACTAATAATTCCAATGTACTGCTCGGACGCGCGACGGCTGCCGTCTCCACTTTTGTTTTAATTCTATTCATTTTTTATTTTGTTTAGTTTTATGGCTTATACAGTTTACAAATTCTAAACTTAAATTATTGTAAAGAGGCCGGATATAATACACGAACAGTACAGTAACTCCCACGGAACTCCGCTATCATTTGCTTATTTAATAAACACAGTTAAAAAGTCAAACGCTATACTATTTTTATTAGCCTTCAAATGTAGTGCTGCCTGTTTTTCTCGCATGCAGAGTGAAAGCGGGGTCTATATCAAGAACATCTGCATTTTTAGTTTCTTTTATATTCCCAAAGATAGCTGAGATAATAGCAATCAAAGTGTGCATTTTCATGTGGAATCGTTTCGTTTGATCGAGCTATGACGTCACGAGTCCCCTCAACGTAAGGTAAGAACAGCACACGAGCAAGAAAATTCTGTACATAATTCCTTGAAATACAGACTAATTTATCGTGTGTAATCTAAACTTTGCTGTTATGTAGGTGCAATATTCCCATGTGTTAGTAACCCCAAATGAGTAGCATTTAATATTTGGTCATTATTTGTAATACAATTTCTGTTATTTGATTTTATTGGTGTGAACGGTTGTTGGGAGTGTACCTACACGTCATGTAATAAAAGACAACACGTAATAACTAGATCAGTTGTATTCTTTTTTAAGTAGTAGTTATTATTTACAAAGTTATAAATAATAGATAAATGCGCTTCTCGTTTCGCCGCCGTCAACTTGAAATCAGCCTATCTCTAATACTATTCTTCCTCGTGCAGAGAGAACAGCTTGGCCACCTCGAACAGGTCCTCGAACTCGCCCTGCGCTAGCACCTGCAACAGACACACCGCGGACGTGAGGGGCGGCGGGGAGGCGGGCGCGGGGAGGCGGGGCGCGGCCGCTGGAGGCACGTACCTGGCGCGCCACGTGCATGCGGTTGAACAGGTTCCACAGCAGCACGCCCACCACGCGCCGCTCGCGCACGTAGAACACCACGCCGCGCTCGTAGCGCCGAACCGCCGCGTCCGCCGCCCGCGCCGGCTCGCACGGGGCCGCGTCCCCGCCCGGCGCCAGCACGCATGGGGCCGCGCCCCCGGCCGGCGCCTGCACGCACGGGGCCGCGCCCTCGGCCTGCGCCTGCACGCACGGGGCCGCGGCGACGTCCGGCGCCTGCACGCACGGGGCGGCATCCCCTGCCGGCGCCGGCGCGGGCGGGCCGGCGGCGCCCACGGCTGCCACCGCCGAGCTGTCCGTCACGGCGTCCGCGGAGAACACGCCGACAGTCGGCAGCCGCGAGTCGATGATGCCTATAGCCTGCGGACACCGGCGACACAATAACTAAGTAGGTGGAGTTAGTATAATATAACTCCGCCTATAGGCAGGTCGTTTCATGTCCGCTCGCACACAGCTAGTGTACACTCGCAGGGCTAGTCAGCACTTGGCGATGCTGTCCGTATGTACACATATTTTATTTTTGAGTTTTAAGTTAAAAGTATAAAAATGTAAATAAGACGTATCGTGTATGTTGAGGCAGTAGTAAAGTTGTCTGACCTCGTAGCCGAGCTGCGGGCCCAGGTCGCTCCAGAACATGCTCTGGTGCGTGTAGTGCTTGGGCGGCGCCGCGGCGGCCATGTTCTCGCCGGCCAGGCGGCCCGACACCACGGCGTGGTCGTGGTGCTCCACGCGCCGCCGGCCCAGCACCACGTCGTAGAAGCACGCCACGTCCCCCGCCGCGTACACGTCCGAGCGCGCCTGCAGCTCCGCGTTCACCAGCAGCCCGCCCAGCTCGGGGTGCGTCTCCAGGTCGGAGGCGCGCGCCAGCTCCTCGTCCACCTCGCTGCCGACGCACTCCACCACCAGGTCCGCCTTCACTTCGTCGCCCGACGCCAGCCGTAACGTCACACTGCTCCCATCCGGCGAGCCTTTCACCACTTCCGCTGAAAATGTGGCGAGCGTAAGAGGCGAGAGATGGAAAGGTGCGGCCGGGCGAGGCGCGAGCGCTACTCACCTTCTGGCAGGAGCGTGACGCCGGACTCCCGCAGCCGCCGCGCCGCCTCGGCCGCCAGGTAGGGCGGCAGCACCTTCGCCAGCGGCGCGCTCTCGCGGAACAGCTGCATCACGACGCGCCCCTCCGGCATCACTGCAACAGACCAGGAGTGAGCCGGGCGGCGCACGCGTCGCCGGGCCGGGCGCGCGCTCCGCGGCACTCACGTCGCTCGGCGAGTGCGGCGCTCAGCTCGGAGGCGAGGAAGCCGCCGCCCAGCACGGCCACGCGCCGCACGTCGGGCCGCTCCAGCTCCTGCGCCAGCCGCGCGGCGTCGCGCACGCCCCGCAGCGCCACGGCGCGGCCCGCCGCCGCCGCCTCGCGCAGCGCCTCGGTGCGGCGCGCGCGCACGCCCGTGGCCACGAGGCACTTGTCGTAGTGCACCACGACGGGGTCGCGGCCGGGCGCGCTCAGCTCGGCCTCGTGCTTGACGGCGTCCAGGCGCACCACGCGCCAGCCGCGCGCCACGGCGGCGCCGCCCTCCGCCTCGGGCAGGCGCTCCACGGGCGTGTAGAAGGCGGACGGCTCGTAGGCGACGGTGCGGCGGCGGCCGTTCCACTGGCGGAAAGACAGCGAGTCGAGGTGCGGCGCGCGCGCGGCCAGGTCGGGCTCGCGCCACAGCTCCTTGCTGAGCGGCGGCCGCATGTACGGCAGCTCGGGCTCGGCGCCCACCAGCAGCACGCGCGCATCGGGCCGCGCCGAGCGGATGGCGCGCATGGCGGCGAACGACGCCGTGCCCGCGCCCACCAGCAGGAACTGCACGCGCCGGGGGATGTCAGCGCCCGAGCTGGGGACGGGCGCCGGCTCCACCACGCCACTAGACTCTACCGCAGGGACGCCCTGCTCGGGTTTCTCGGGTTCAACGTTATTTTCATCGGTTAATTTGCGATAAAAGTACACCTGGAAACGATGAACGATCCTGTAGCGGGTAGCGGGGCTATCGCGCGCGACGTACAGAAGTTAGTGTAACCTACCCCGCTGAGGGACGCGGTGACAGCGATGGCGGTGGCGGCGAGCGTCCAAGAGCGGCGTGGCAGGGGCGGAGGGGGCGGCGGGGGCGGGGACGCGCCCTCCGGGGGCGGTGCTGACGTCGGCGGGGGCGGAGCGGCACCCTCACTCCGGCCGCCCGACGATGTCAAGACGGTCTGGTTCATGTGCACATGTAAATGACATACTGATCTATCAGGTATGCTCTAGCAGCTAACAAAGGTTTCAGAACCAGCATGAAGCATCGACAATACTTGATTCTGTTGTTCTGAAATTGAGGAATCAATTTATTTAATATATGACTAACTTCTAATCAATTTTGCTATGATCCAAATTAGGATTTTGTTTTCATATACCATGTCTGATGGTAATTAGTTAACGTAACAAATGAACGTGAATGTGACGTAGTTCACAGCAGCCGTGTTACCGGCCCTGTACAAACCACTTTATGAATGTTGCCATAACAACCACCATCACAAAAATGTATAATGCGAGTTACCCACCGTTCTATAACGTCTTATTTTCCTTGGCAGCTTGAAAATAAATAAATGCACCTTAGATTATGTGTGTAACAAACAGACTTCACTTTTTAGATGTAATCTGTGGTGTACACATGACAAGGCAGCAGGGATGATGGATAGAAATGAACAAGACATATGCAGGACAGCCCGGGTACTATAGTCAAACTAAAGGTTACATTTAATTGCTTTAAACATTTTGTGTGATCATGATCAAAAATATTATATCCAAGTTGTAACACAAGGTGTTTTGGTGTTGGTATCTAAATGTTTCATCATAAAAAAAAATCCTGAGCACAGCAATACACATAAAGTTTGTTAAGTAATGTGCAATTGGTAATAAGTAGTATGAGACAATCATGTGCTTATGTTTTGTACATACCTATGGTACAATACTTTAGAAAAGATGTAGGGTTAATTCCTTAAAACACGTTGCAAATGCATCAGAAGTTTAATCCTATCATCTATCATGGCCGTTGGGATGTTAATATGACTATGGCGGACTATTGCGAATGATACACAGATATTAAATAAAATACCATAAACGAAAACCAACAAAACTTTATTATTATAATTTTTAATGACACCTCAATGTTGTATTTTAATAGCCATAGATTCAATAAAATTACAAAATATTCTCAAATGATATTGATTTCTTACACTTTCGCGAATATTAGACATTGAAATAAAACTACATTTTACGGATTCTCATTCATTTTATGAAATGTGGTTTTGTTCGTTTTCGTATTTGAATACTGTAATTCTAAATCTCAAAAATGTGACGTGGTATATATCATATTAATACCGTTTTCTATTACCTTTAAGAGGAATGAAGCAAATATTATCCATTCATCAAAAAAATAAATTTGCAGACCAGTGTTATCATTTGACTCAAGAGCCAGGTACTGGGCATTGAAAATGTTATGTGATTAATGATAGCCTAGAAGCCGAGTGGTGTGTCATTTGTACTCAAGAGATGTCAATAGATTTATCCCCTGTCTAAGGGCAATGTTAGAACCAGATAGTATGCATCAAGAATCCTTGTACATAATTATGTATAAAGTAAAGGGAATCATGCAGCCACTCTACTTGACATTTTATCTTAATGTAAATTTTGTAAAATTATTTTTGAGTTTTGCTGTGCACACCTATAAGTGACGAATTCACCGCAAAACTGTTGTAATAGAATATATTGAATGTAATGATTAGTGAATAAGACATTGGTGTGTCAATAAATTAAATAAAACGAAATAAACAAGCTAAACATAACAACTCAACTAACTAGCCAGAATGAATGTACTTAAATGAATTAATGCGGCAGCTCTGAATGATCATACACACCACTATCAATGAGCAACAAGTTACCTGTGTGGAGGGTGCCTGGGTGGAGAGTGCGCTGGTGCCTGAAACAAGTGACAACAACTCACATTGTATACATATATATCTACTAAACTTATGTTAACCACTAAAGTTCATTCTTTTTGTTTAACAAACAACTACTATAAACATTGGTAATTGTAAATTATTGTTCACTTGAGGTATAGTATTGGTAATAATATGCAAGTCACAATATTATATTATCACGGTAATAACTACTTTTGTATGAGCTACCAGCAAGCGAAATGCACATAAGTACCTAATTTTTACTTTTCTTAAGTTAGGTGTTATTCGTTTTTTGAGAGTTGCCTAATTATTAACCACTAGAGAATTCCATCCGGTTGTTACAGTGGAATAAATCTGTTTATAGTCTTTTCAGACACAGCTACTAGTGACAAATATTTAATACGATTACATCACCATTACAGTACTGCGACAACTATGTGCTGTAAGTACCTCTAAACAGATCAATACATTTATTCACATTTAGGTTACTGAGAAGACTTCGTAAATATAAAAAAAAAATATAAATGAAAAGACCCTTCCACGGCAGATTTTCATTGACAACTTAGAGAAACACTTACGGAAGAGCTTGTACACATCTCTTCTAGTTGTGGAGAGTAGTTCGAGTGCTTGACTCTCGACGAAAATTGCAGATACGGCTCTGACTCTGAGCATTACTAAACTATTTTTCTCTTCACACAAGGATATATCTTTTCTTTTAATTCTAGAAGTGAGAATAACGAGCGAGAGTTGCAGATTTAATAATAATCCATAAATTCATTCCCGTACATCTTTAAAGTACTTATTTCAAAATTGTTATGAAAATTAATTTACAGAAGTGTAGGTTATGTTAATGCCTTGATCGGTCTGCTGTTTGACTTGACAATGACATATTATATTTTACTGTTTGAGTGGTATACTTGACAGTTTTGACAGTCAGTAACCCGAATAAAATAGTTTATCAGGCCCAACAAGGAAAGATAAGAATAAATCTCTACGGGCATTCGATCTAGGCTGTTAGATTAGGAGAGTTATAGAGTATTCAGAATGCAATAATAAGTGTAGGTGTGTACCTGGAAATAATGATGTCTAAAGTTAATTATAACTTCGCCGTCCCCGGAGAATAAAATGATAATTGCAAAAACGCAACTTTTCAGGAAAAATAAAAAACATGTTTTCGTCGATTACTCCTTAAATACTGAACGTACACTGATGAATCTTAGATTTGTCAAAATGTTATTTTTTGTATGTTTGAAATGTTTTGGTGAAACACTCCTAATTATTAAAATAGAGACATTATCCAAAAAATAAGAATTTAGTCAAAACCAATCATCGTATAAGTTGTATAATGTCGATTATCATTTTATTCTCCGTACAAACTGATCAGAATCCAATATTGCATCATTCACTTGTCATTTTATTCTACGGACTTTTAGAGTACAAGTCACGATGATAATATTTGAATATCGGCTTATTCTCGTAAACATTGTAAAACATTTTTTTCTGTTAAGAACTTTGAATTTGGTTTCCCAATAAAACTATGATATGAATTACAAGTGTTTGACAAACTACTTGGTTTTGAACTAGAATAAAATGATAAAGTGCATTTATCATTATCAAGTCCAATATTTTTCACGAGAACATAATTCTATGACTATTTGTCATAATAATAACTGAGAATACATTTTGATAATAATATATTATATGCCTAGTCGAAAGACACAGCGTTTATGTGAAGAAGCTGTCTATGATCTTGCCATCAAGGAGCATATTTAGTTAAAAACATACCTGTTTGTCTCTGTTTTTCTGAAGTTACCATGAATTCCATCCGGCAGGGGCGCTGCGTCCTTCCCGCGCGTCCGTTGATTCACTTCATAGCGTTTGTGATTTTCGTCGCTTAAGGAGCGAAAATTTTCCAAAGTTGTAAAAGTGAGAACTAAGTGTTCCTACTTTGATTTTTTATTTTTTTTTAGCTGAAATAAGTGCTTTATCGCATAAGTTTAATGTAGTGTGTGTGGGTGTCGTCGTTAGCGGCAGTCAGGTGAGTACCTACTTGTACTTATGAATCAGTCGGAGGCTTCCGTTGCGCAAGTCGTCGCTCCCGAGGGAGGGCGAAGTGCTAGGAGCTCTAGCTCAATAGAAAGCAGCAGCTCTTCCTCATCTTCAGTAGATGAGGAGGGTTTTGCGGACCCACCACCAAACAAAAGATCCAGGCGCAAGTCGAAGCAGGTCGGAACCTGTTAAGACTCGCTAATAAATCAAGTCGATTTCCTTTGAGTGCGTAGCTCAGATTCCTTCATACCTAAATGCATTAAATAGTAACAAAACTAATAATAGTTTAGATAATGCCGGCCATTCCAAGATGTCCGAAACAAAAAATTTTTTTTTTATACCTACAACTAATATGTCATTAGGAAAGTTAATAATAACTTGATGACAATAAAATTATACCTAGTGCTGACCCAAGTAAATTAGCGGAAATCAGTTATTTACAACAGTCTAACTCGCAAGCTTGGAAAGGCATAAGATATAAAAAAGCATTACAGGCTCACTTCGCTACCCGGAGTAGCGATGTGATTGTGAGATTTACAGGTCTGAAATTAGATGAGGAGCTCTGTCTTTTAAATAAGGGAACAATTAACTAATACTGAACATTTACTAGCGGGATTATCGAATGCAGTCTTACATAGTCGACAACTATATAAAAAATGGTTACAGGACGTCATATATTAGGCTTCTAATGCAGGTACGGAAGTGAATGCAAACTCAGGTAAATTTACAGAAATATTTGGTCTGTTATCTCCATCATATAAAAACATGGAGTCATGTATGCAGGTTAATTGCACAAAATAGGCAGAATGTATTGAGGTTAGATGTGACCGTATTCTAAAAGAAATAAACAATGTCAATTTAAAAATTGCGTTTCAAAACATTCCACCCAATTTGAAACACCTAATTAATAGGGATGCTCGTATTCCGCTGGTATACTCTTTGGGGATATCCCAGGTGAGGCTAAACATGCCAAGTTATTTAAAGAATAAAAATAAATTTAGTGACAGTAATAATACTAACTTAAATTAAAAAATTTAATAGTCCTCTAAATCAAGAAAATTTGATAAGGAAAATAAATCAAAAGTTGAGAAATAATTACTATAATAACTATCATATAAAATCTAAGTCAGGGGAATATATATCATATTCCCCTGTCTCACAGACTCCCATGACAACTCCAACATTAATAAAGACAAGTGACTATCAATGCAGGATATTCAAGGGGGGTACCATGTTCAGACATGAGCACAGCTGAGGGCGAGCAAATATGTTCAAAATTTTATAGCCATGGGCTGTATACCCTTTTTATCAAAACCTCCCGTGCAATATCCTTGCAAGAAAATAATAACCAGATTTGCTACAAAGCAATCAGCAAAAATGACACAAGTCATAAGCGAACTCAAGGAAGTGGTCATTTTAGAGAAACTAAAATTAACCGCACCGGGTTTTCATTCAAAGATGATTTTGATAAAAACCCAGACGAGGAGTACAACTCATATTCAATTTAAGAAAACTGATTATGCATGTCTCAACTCGTCATTCCCAACTCATTTCTCGAGTGGATATTATTCTGTTCCTTCAAGATCAGGACTGGATGATAAAAATCGACCTCCACCAAGCCTACTTCCATTTATGCATAAAGGAAACCCACAGGCGTTTTCTACGTATAATATATGGAGGCGAGATATTGCAGTAAACAGCCCTAACCTTCGGTCTTTCATCAGCCCCTCACTCTTTCGCTTCTGTTACCAATTGGATTGCGGAAATCCTTCGGAGACAGGGCATAAGGATAATAATTTATTTTTTATTTATTAATTATCAATAGTTTATTTAACCAAGCAAAGCTTGTAGAACCCTGATAAAGTTGGGTTGGCAAGTGAATTATCAATAATCACTTTTCACCCCAACTCAGTAACTAGAATACTTAGGCATGACATGGAACACAAAATCCAATTTAATATCTCTTCCTGTCAAAAAAGTACTGAATATAACAGAAATGTCAACCAATTTATTGTAAAAGAAAATGGCCTGTCTCCGGAAGGTACAGAAAGGGCTGGGTATAATAAACCTTGCCAATTTAGCGACACTGAATGGTCACCTGCACTATCGCAGAACACCGATTTTACTAAAATCATTCAGAGGAGGCAGACCAAGGCAAAAGAGGATGTTACCTCCTCTAGTAGACTCTTGAGTAGAGTTACTAAAGTGGCTAAAAATGCAAGATTAAAAGTGCAACCACAGACGCGGCGGACGCGGGCTGGGGAGCACACCTGAACAACATAATGTTGTCGGGCAATTGGAGTCCTCGCCAGCTAAAGTGGCACTCCAATGTGAAGGAGATGTATGCCGTGTATGCAGCCTTATCACAACAAGGTGCAGACATGAGGGGTGCACACGTACTGGTACACTCAGACAATCGCACCCTGATAGCCTACATAAGGAACGAAGGGGGTACCCGTTCCTTACCCCTGTTGGGCCTAACAGACAAACTCCTTCACTTGACCGAGCAGCTCAACATAACGCTGTCGGCTTCTTACCTCTCAGGGAGGTTAAACAGGATTGCAGATCACCTCTCAAGAGGAAAGCCTGTGCCCAAGTGGCATCTGCAAATCCAAGCCAGGGTGGCTTACAATATTCAAAAAATAGGGCGTGCCAGACATAGACTTGTTTGCATCAAAAGAAACCGCAGTCCTCCCGCGGTACGTAACCTGGGACTCGACAGATGGGTCAGCAGTTTTCTGCGACGCCTTCCTTCAAAATTGGAACTGTCAGTTGGGCTGGGTTCTCCTCCACCCAATCTAGTCCCTTGGGTACTGGCACATTTGAACAAAGCCAAGGGAATGTTCACCTGAATAGTCCCACATTGGGACCAGTACTTTTGGTTAACCAACCTCAAAGCCAGAGCCCTAGCAGATCTATTGCCAATATTGGATCTGCAGCAGAATCTAATCGATCAAACAACAGGTCTAGGTCCCCCACAGGTGGACAAATTATCCTTCCAAGCTTGAAAAATTCAAGCCTCCCAAAATTGGGGGGGGGGGGGGGGTGATCAGCTCTCAAACTGGAATAGAGAGGAAATACAATTATTGAGTAGCAGTTGGCGAACTAGCACTCTAAACCACATACAAAACCCCTATAAACAGGTGGTTAGCATTTCACCACATATAATGTTAATAATAAAAATCCAGATGGCAGAGATGTTGCAAGGTTTTTTAGCAAATCTTTATTTAAAACTATTTTATAGTGTATATATATATAATATACAATATACACTATATACAAAAAATATGCAATAATATTGTACTATAACACAATATTATTACATAAATCTGCTATTTCTACTTATTGTGCTTCAACCATAGAAAACCTTTCCAAAAAATTCCCTTTGTTAACAAGTAATAAAAGCCATTGCATTGATTAAACTCAAACCTACAAAATCGCCTTTATGGCATATCCCTTTATTATTTAATTGGTTAGAAACCACTGTTTATTGCACCAATTCGTTTTTTGATATATATAGAAGAACTGCATTAATTTTGCTCTTAGCATCAGGTCCAAGAATACATGACCTTACCTTACTAGACATATCTCAAAACAACTGCATAGAAGAAAAGGACATCATTGTGCTGTGGTCCAGGTTTGGATAATAACAGATTCAAGCCATTACAGGCAGTCAGGATGGTCATTGGTGAAACACCCAAATGCACATATATGTCCTGTAAGACATATCAAACAATTAATTTAGACTTCTCAACATAGTCGGGTAAATAGTAATATATCCAGTTTATTTATTTATTCCTCTTAAAGGGTAAGTTAAGCCAGCTACTAGAACCCTAATTGCAGGATGGGTTAAATTTGTTTTTAAAGCAGTAGACATAAGTGCACCACCAGGGAGTATTAGAGCTGCAGTAGCATTCAAAGGCTGGTGGAAAAATGTACATTGTAATTGAAGAAAGAATAAAAACAGGCAATTGGAAAAGTGATAAAACTTTTAGATTTTATTTCATTGCAGGGAAATCATTCAGAAAGATAAGAATGAGGATTTACTTAGATCAAATTTCTCAAGAGTCTAGAGTTTATATTTTAATTGATAATTACAAATATAGAATTGATCTTAATTAGCATCTACTGTAGATGCACCCTTTTTATAATATTGATTGTTAATGATCATGAGACTGAGTGCCAAATTATTATAATATCTTAATTAATAACATTTTGTTTATTGTAGTAGTAGATAACCATACTACATAATAATATATAACTATATAAATGAGTCGTTTATAATTCTTACTTATATTTTGTTATATAATGTTAGAAAAAATAATAATTGATTATTAATAAGAATAAATGTTTAATCTATAAGAAACAATTCTTGGTATTTTATACATTTATATCCAATTCACATAGCGTTTGCAGTTACCATCACCAGCAGATATCAAACAAGTCTTCACATAAACGCTGTGTCTTTCGACTAGGCATATAATAGGACTGTTTTACATTAAAATAAAACAGTTATTATGTGCCGAAAGAAAGACACAGCGTTAGAGCAAGGGCCTTGCTGGTGAGTGAAGACACTATGAAGTGAATCAACGGACGCGCGGGAAGGACGCAGCGCCCCTGCCGGATGGAATTCATGGTAACTTCAGAAAAACAGAGACAAACAGGTATGTTTTTAACTAAATATGCTCCTTGATGGCAAGATCATAGACAGCTTCTTCACATAAACGCTGTGTCTTTCTTTCGGCACATAATAACTGTTTTATTTTAATGTAAAACAGTCCTATTAACACTTTATTCTAGTAATTTAAGCTCTGTGTGAAATCATTGAATACTATTGTAAAATTCAGAAAATCCTCGTAAATAAATAATAACTGAGTTGCGACTTGGTTATTATTCTAAGTTCGGTTTTGGATGGCAATGGCAAATATTGCAAATATCATTGTGTTAGATATAGACAGACGTCATAATTGTCTTGACACTTGATAGTCTGACTGAGTCTTGACAATTTGACACTGGCTTATTCTTCATCTAATCTGTCAGTTGTAAATCTTTTTCGGCAATCATTGTAATAGCAAAAGAAGTCATTAATAAATATACTAAAAAGTCCGGTCATCCGTTCATTAAACACATTATTGTAGAATGTTTGTGAAAACGTAAAATCTCATAGTTGTGTTCATTCGTTGTCCCAAAATTGTATCCGAATATTAATAATTCTGGATTGAATTGTATTACATTGGCAGAAGTTGAAGTAAAACGAATCAAAATTCCTCCTGCCTCAGTGACTCAGGGATCTTCTCTCCGAACTGCTGATTGGTACGTACACCTGGAATACGTTTTGCTATTACCCTCGTACGCACGGTTATTACACGATGTCGAAGGATCAGACTGCCTAACACACAGAAAGACAATAAGCAATAATATCTTACTCTAGCGCATCGACACTACTATTTAAATATTTTTGTATTTTAAATTTTAGGTCTTTAATATCGAAACATGAAAGCGTAGTTAGCCTGCGTCACGTTTATAATATTCAATATGAACGTCACACTATGCTAAAGTAGGCTCCCAACCTGATATTTGTAGTTTCGTAATGCTTATGACTCATATTGTATAAAAACAAACAAAGGTTTTGAGATTTATTTGCTAGCTAACTAAAAGCTGTTGATGTACTGATGATGTATAATGTAGGCACAGATCCATACATTGACACATTAACAAAAATTGTATAATATTATTTTAATGATAAAAAAAAGAAAGAGTAGGGTTTGGGTCGGAACCCTAAACCAAGTGAGTTGAATTTATTTATGATACAATAAACATATTACTTATGTCCAAATAATGAAAATAGAATGCCACAGGCATAGTATGTATATTATACAATACACATACTATACCTGCTATTACTTGTGGATGGAAGTGAGACAAATACAAGAATCACTACTGACCTACGTCTGTCAGGAATCTGTTCTCAGGGTATTCACACCCACTCTAGTTTGCGTCTATACAAACCAATTTCATTTATAATATTTCTCTTGTTTTTGGAATGAAGATCCTTATAGGGCGTTGAGGAGAGGTACCCTAGCAACCAAAAAACGTTGGTAACATAAAAATAGTGTCTTTTTTTTGCATATAATAATCATCCAAATAATTATTTTCTTTATACCTCAAATAGAACTTGAAAATGTCCCACAACACAATAGTTTTTTCTTGTATTTATAAACTGCCATACCTCCCACACAAGTGAAGTCCACACATCCTTTTTTGGGAGTGTTAGATTTTGTATAAATATTCCTGAAATAGATTTTTCAAGTATTGGAAAATAATTTAAATCCATTATTTATTTATAAAATCAAAATATCATTTATTCAAAGTAGGGCAAACTTAATGGGCTCTTTTTGAACGTCGACAATAAAGACAGCCCCCAAAAACGCCCGCCCTTCATATAGGCATATATACCTTAAATAAGAAAGCAAATTATAAACTAAAGGAGTATTACAGTAGAATATCAATATCTCAAGTTTCAAGGGAAATGCAAAAAACGTCGACTTATTGAGTCTTTGATTACTGATTGGCTCTTTTTGAATGTCGACAATAAAGATAGCCCCCAATAAACGTCCACCCTTCACTGCTTGCTTCCTAGTGTTTTTGTTGGGAAGAAGCGGCGCAACAAACTCCCCAGCAACACATTTCTGTCTGTTTATTTAATGAATGATTCCATACATATAATACGATAATCAATCTATATATAGATATATAGATTGATTGATTGTATAGATAATTATTTGACGACCTCTGTGGTCTAGTGGTTCGAGTACCGGACTGCTGATCACGAGGTCGTGGGTTCGATTCCCACGGGACACAAATATTTATGTGATGAATATAAGTGTTTGTGTTCGTCTGGGGTCCTATGTATTATAAGTATGTATTAACAAAAAAAAAGTATATAAGTATTTATATCCATTATCTAGTACCCATAGTACAAGCTCTGCTTAGTTTGGGACTAGATGGTGATGTGTAAAAATGTCGCGGAATATTTATTTAATAATCTATACAATATACATATATATATTATAAGATCGGACGTGGAATTTCAATTAAAAATACATAACAACACATAAACTAAACTTTATTACACTTTGGTTTTTACACAATAAACTTTTAAGGAAACAGAATCAGAACTAACACGACAATAGCACAACTTAATAAAGAGCGTTAATAATGAAAACAATCTCACGATACAGATAACACCTCGTCACCGTAGGTCTGCTCGCTATGATAGTCGCCGAAAGAAAAGAGACCGCACCCGCGTTGCGCTCGCTTTTATAGTTTGTGTGACGGCGCGAGTGAATTAGTTTCACCTCCTACACGGCTTCTCCTGACTATGCGTCGTCCTCGACTGCATCTGACATGGCTGCCAAGGTCAGCGCTGGGGTGTTGACTTCGGCGACTGGTATACGGGATGGACCAGCTCCTGCCTCTGCTGCAGCTGTGCCGGCGGGGCGACGTGTCTTCTCGTAGTCAGGGGTAGTGATACCTCCTGTCGAATCTGCCTCTGTAAACAGACAATGTAGCGCGTTGTATTTGGGTGGATTTATATGAATGAAGCGTTTAGCACTCAAATCGACTGGCTGAATAGTTCGGCTTTCACTCACGAAGACAAACATCCCGCAGTCTGTTTGCTAATAGGAGCGTCCCGCAGTCCGTCCTCTACACTAGTTTGGTATCCCGCAGTTTACCAAACGAACAACTTAGACATCCCGCAGTTTGTCTTACATATATACCAGCTCGATCATTTAGGCAAAACATCCCGCAGTCTGTTTGCTAATAGGAGCGTCCCGCAGTCCGTCCTCTACACTAGTTTGGTATCCCGCAGTTTACCAAACGAACAACTTAGACATCCCGCAGTTTGTCTTACATATATACCAGCTCGATCATTTAGGCAAAACATCCCGCAGTCTGTTTGCTAATAGGAGCGTCCCACAGTCCGTCCTCTGCACTAGTTTGGTACCCCGCAGTTTACCAAACAAACAACTTAGACATCCCGCAGTTTGTCTTACACATAATATACTAGCTCGATCATGTAGGCAAAACATCCCGCAGTCTGTTTATTACCTCATTACGTTTACTTCATACCAGATCATTATAGAACTCGCTCAAGTGTAAAGTAAGACTACTCACGCTCGAAGAATGCGGCACAGGTATCGGGGCACCACTCTCCCTTCCATGGGACCATATACTGGGCTGCAGCCTGTGTGGTCTTCCCGTATGATCCGCCTAATAGCCGCAGCTCGTATCGTCCGCTAGGCAGAGCGCGAACGACCTTGTAGGGGCCGCGCATGCCGGGATCCAGCTTGCCAGTGGACTGTGAAAACTTTATCACAAAAACTAAATCATTAATGTTGAATACCCGAGGCGAGTCGGTTTCGATTAGCATATTCGTCTTGGTGTACTTGACCTGCATCGATGAATTTTCGTAATGTTTTGTTTATAATGCGTTGGTACACGATCGGTGGTCATCAATGAGCGGTAGTGGGTATCGTTCTTTAATAGTAATTCTATTGAGAGCCCGATAATCAACGCACATGCGGTCAGAGCCGTCCTTTTTCTTTACTAGAATGATTGGACTCGAGTACTCAGACTCTGACTTGCGAATAATGCCTTTGCTCAGAAGCTCATTAACGATCTCGCGAACTTTAAGTTTTTCGGCAAGCGAAAGTTTATACGGACGGTAGGCGACTGGTGCATTACTGGTGAGGTTAATGTGCATCTCGCCGGTAGTTACCGTAGTGGCGGCGGTGCCAGTTATAAAGAAGTCAGTGAAAGCTTTGATTACCTTCATCAGAGTGTCTCGATCTGTACCCTGAAGGGGCGATACTATGTCGGTATTGTCTACCACGTGAGCTAATGAGACCTTGTGCGATGCTCGTTCAGTACGTGTGAGATATTGTTTGTCTTTAGTCCTAACGTATGTTATCCCGTCCCTATTTAGGATATCCGTACCTATTATTAACGGCGTGACCATAGATTTCGGGGGTACAACGACAAAGTCGGCTTCAAGGGAGATGTTGCTAAACTCAACAGTAAGTGTCACGTAACATTTGGCCACAATTTCGTTGCTACCGATACCTTTTAGTGTGCAATTCATGGGTTTGGTGGAGCACGACAAATACTTAAGGACATCGGAGGATATCAAAGAGATGTTAAGCGCTCCACTATCAATGAGTACGTCTACAGGAATACCTTGTACTACTGCGGTCACTATGTCATTATTGCGCCTATTTTTCGAATAATCATTGCAAAGGTTAACGTTACGTTTGTTTCGTTGTGCCGATCTTTCTTTAGCGAAGCAAATATCTTCTGTATGACCAGTCTTTTTACAAAATGTGCAGGTAGATATTCGCGTCTCAGTAGTCTTAATATTCTTTGAACACGCGTAGCTTTTATGTCCCTTTTGGTTACATATAAAGCACTTGTCTGAAGGTGGACCTGACTTTATCGCGGATTTACTATTAGTTCGGTGTTGCACCGAGGTTTGTACTCGTGTGGGTTTAGTATAAATGGACAGGAAAGATACTAAATTCTCGGATGAGAGTTCAGCGTTTGCGGCTGCTGCCCTAACCTGTGCGTCGTTTATACCTCTAATGACGATCAGAACTATTAACTGTTCGCTAAGCCCTTTAACTATACGTAACCGTAAGAGACTACGTCGTGCGTATTCTGCATATGAGCTGTATTTATCAGATGTTTTATTCATAGTCTCGAAAAGAATATTCGCGTAATCTAATTTTCGAGGGCAGAGTGGTTTGAATTCGCGTTTAAAACTCGTCCACGACCTATCACCGGTCACCTATTCGTTCAGCCAGATCCTAGCATCGCCTCTCAGGCAACCCGCCACGCGAGATGAACACTCTTTGTCATCCCAACGGTTTGTATGCTGGGCGCGATCTACCTCTTCGCACCATGCATCGATGTCTTTAATGAATGGGTCAAAGTTGGAGATGTAATAGTTATGTGATCGTATAGGATTGATGGCCTGGATTGCGTCAACGATTGTTTGTGCCGCTTTGGGATGCGATATGGGGGTAGATGTGAGATTATTTTCTAATGATTTTAACCGCGTTAGGATGGTGTCTAACGTTTTGTTTACGGCAGTATGGGGTTCCGGACCCCTTAATTCTTGGTGTTTACGTGATACTACTGGTGGCGCTCTTGACCGTAATCGCGACGGGGATCGTGATTGAGATGGGGATCGAGACCGTAATTGAGATCGGAGTCGAGATCGCGATCGGCAACGTTTCCGATTTTCGGTTAGTGATAATTCCCGAGACCCGCAATGCCTACGATGGCGTCGGTGTGAACTGTTGCGTGTTCTACTCCGCGATCTATGGTCTCTAGGCATATTTGTACAGGAAAAAGTAACCACAACAAAATCTCAAATAAAAAAAATGTAAAAGTAATGTGCCGGTGCTGCAGGTGGTCG
Organism: Craniophora ligustri; assembly: GCA_905163465.1. NCBI lineage: Eukaryota > Metazoa > Arthropoda > Insecta > Lepidoptera > Noctuidae > Craniophora > Craniophora ligustri. The sequence continues at coordinate 13,969,870 of LR990971.1, read as the reverse complement.
GAGATGCTGGCGGCGTGCGAGGCCGGCGAGGTGTTCGCGCTGCTGGAGGGCGGCGCGGGCGGCGCGCGCGACGCCGCCGACGCGCTCGCCGCGCTGTACTGCGGCGTGCGCGAGCCCTGGCTCACGCGCGCGCTGCTGCACTACCACGCGCGCACCGGCTCCGCGCGCGCGCTCGACCTGCTGGCGCGCGCGCCCGAGCTGCACGCGCGCCACCTGCTGGACGCGCTGCAGGAGCAGCTGCGCGGCGAGCGCGCGCAGCGCCACCACGCGCTGGCCGCCGTGGCGCCGCTCGTGGCGCGCCGCCCGCCCTGGCTGCACCGCCTGCCCGCGCACCCGCTGGCGCGCGACCTGCTGCGCGCCGCGCGGCTGGAGCGCGACGCGCTGCCGCTGCTGCACGCGCTGCTGGCGCTGGCCGCGCTGCTGCCGGCCGCGCCCGCGCTGGCCGCCGCGCACCCCGCCGACCTGGCCGACGCGCTGCTGCGCCCCGCCGCGCTGGAGCCGCCGCCCGCGCCCGCCACGCGCGCTCACCTGCAGCTGGCGCAGCTGGCCCTGTTCCACGCGCTGTACGCCACGCACCCGTGCACGCTGCTGGAGGCGCTGCGCGCGCAGGGCGCCGAGCTGCCGGCCAGCGTGGCGCGCGACGCCTGGGAGCGCGGCGTGGGCGCGTTGGCGGATTCCGTGCGCCTCCACCCCGCGCTGGTGACCGGCAGCCGCCTGCGCGAGGCCGACCCGGCGCGCTGGGCGCGCTCCGAGCACCACGACGTGCTGGCCGAGTGCCGCCGCCTGTCGCTGCACTCGCGGGCCGAGGACGCCGCGCCCTCGCCGCTGCCCGTGTGCACCGGCGGCGGGCAGCAGGCGCCGCCGGCAGCGTCGCCCGCGCCGGGCTCGGGCGCGCACGCCGCCCGCTCGGCGGCGGCGCTGCGGCCCGGCGCCGAGCCGTGGTTCGCGCTGAGCGACCGCTGCGGCGCCGACTCGGCCCCGCACACGCCGCTGCCGGCGGACGCGGACGCCGCCGAGCCGCCCGAGGCCGCCGTGGAGGCCACGCCGGAGAACACGCCGGCGCGGGAGACGCGCGCGCAGTTCCGCTTCCCGGCCGAGTCGGGCGCCGTGCGGGCCATCGGGCGGCGCTCGCGGCCGGCGTCGCCGCCGCGCAAGGAGACGTCCCCGTCGGGGGGCGCGGGGGCCGCGGGGGGGCCGGACGCGTACTCGGCGCGGCTGGCGCGCGTGGCGCTGGAGCGGCGCGCGGCGGACTCGCCCGTGCCGTTCGCGGTGGTGCCGCCGGCCGGCGCGCTGCCGCGCCCGGAGCCGAGCCGGCCGGCGCCGCTCGTGGACGCGCCTTCGCTGGAGCCCCTCAACGTGGAGGACCGCGAGGTGCTGGAGCTGACGACGCGCGCGCACGCAGACGACGACTGGGCCGACGTGTCGGGCGTGTCGAGCGGGCGCGAGCGGGCGCGCGCGCTGGACCCGCGGCAGTCGCCCGCGCTGGCGCCGCGCCGCACCGCGCCGCCGCCGCGCCGCTCGGCGTCGTGCGGCCCGCGCACTTGCTCGCGGTCCACCTCGGTGGCGGTGCAGACGGTCGACACTTGGCCGGAGCCCTACGAGTTCCTCATCGCGGACTTCTACCGGTGTCTCCCGGACGACACGCGCCGACAGGTGAAGGATAAACCTAATATTAGTGATCATTGAAACAGTCCTAATCGATTATCGATCAGATCGGTGACATCGTAGAGAGAACACGCCACTAATCCCACAAGAACTTTGACCACATACCAAAAAGATCAGTAAAATAATAACTCACAAGTCCTTTCATTACTATGTAACACCAACTATTGTGTTTTGAATGTCTTATTACAAGTTAGGTATCCACTGAACGGTCTTGCTCTCACACTCTGCTCACCTGTACATGTGCAGGTATGTACTTGGTTGATGAGGAAATAATGAGCATTTAATGTTTTGAATGTAGTCTGGCGAGTCGAGTAAGCCGTGCGAGCGCCTGGACACGTACATGGCGGAGCTGTACGCCGGGCGCGCCACGCGCAGCGGCGCCGAGCTGGCCGAGCAGCTGGCGCTCGCGCACGCGCAGCTCATGTACGAGCGCTGGCGCCGCGACGCGCACGCCGAGCGCAACCGCCGCCTGCTGGGCCGCTGTCGCCACATGCGCGCGCTCGAGCTGCAGAACGCGGCGCTGCACGAGCGGCTGCGGGCGGCCGCGCGGGAGCGCGACGAGCTGCGCGCGCGCCTGCGCGAGCCGCCGCCGCCCGCGCCCGCGCCGCCCGAGCGCGAGCCCGGCCTCGAGGCCGCGCTGGCCGCCGAGCGGGCCGCGCGCCTGCGCGCCGAGGCGGCGCTGCGCGAGGCCGAGGCGCAGCGCGCGCTGGACGCCGCCGAGCTGCAGCGCACGCGCGGCGAGTCCTTCGAGGCGGCGCGCCACGTGGAGGCGCTGGCGCGCGCCGCGCTGGCGGCCGAGCGCCGCGCCGAGCACGTGCGGCGGCTGCGGCGCGAGCTGCTGGTGCTGGCGGAGCGCGAGGCGCGGCTGGGCGCGGCGGCGCGCGGCGCGGCGTGCGCGGGCGCGGGGGGCGCGGGCGCGGCGGAGCGCGCGGCGGAGGAGCGCGCGCTGCGGGCGGGCTGGGCGCGCGCGGAGGCGGAGGCGGAGGTGGCGGGGGCGCGCGCGGAGGCGGCGGCGGCGCGCGCGCACGAGCTGGAGGCGGCGCTGGCGGCGCGGGACGCCACGGTGGCCGAGCTCAAGCGCGCCACGCGCCACGCCGCCGAGGAGGGCGCGGCGCGGCTGCGGGCGCTGCGCGACAAGTACTCGGCGCTGCTGCGCGTGGTGCGCGCGGCCGAGGCGCGGCGGCTGGAGCGGCTGGCGGCGCCGGGGGCCGCGCCCGCGCCGCCCGCCGCCGACGCGTGCAGCTAGGTCTGCGGCTGCGAGTTCGCCGACGACAGTGTGCCGGTGCTGTGCTATGAATGTCGCTCGGGAGACTGACGAGGGGCCTCGCGACGACGCTCGCGTCCGAGTGGGACTCGGGCGAGTGGGGGGATTGGCTAGTACTACGTCCGACCAGGAGTGTAGCGGGGAGCGAGTGACCAGCCGGGCGCCGCCTGCCTTGTGTGTGCTAGTGAGTGACGCTGTGAGTGTGACTTGCCTCGCTTGTAGATTTATTTTGTGTTTCAACTTACATAACATGTATCCGCTACACATATCGATGTACAGGGCACTCCTAAACTGCCATCGAGCCCTCACAGACGACGTGTCGACAATGCATGGTACGAGTTGTTCAACAAGCAACACGTTCCTCAGTCGAACTACCGACTGCTTGTGATTTGATACTGTGCGGCTCGAGCGCAGTTCAGGTGTATCTTAATGCTTCTCATATTTCAATTGTGTAATGTAATAGTCGTTGACGGCGTGGCATGTATCTAACTGGGAATATATAATAAAAAGCAGTTTTTCCTTTGAAATTAGTCTTTATCTTTATCATTAAAAAATCCACGAGCGGACATCGCATAATAATACGTCATACATAGTATATTTGGTACAAAATTCACAACAAAGTATAATATAAATAGTTAAAATATCAACAAACTCTTATTTACAATGTACAAAATATACAAATACGTACAAAAGAATCAACAACATAAGACTACGATATGATATTTGGTGTGTCGGTGGCGCCGCTCACGGCAGCGGCTCCACGTAGTTCTCGGGCACGAGCCCGGTCTTGCCGTTGAGCGAGCCGCGCAGCCAGCCCGGCTCGCCCGACGCCGACACGTTGGTGATGATCTGGTTGGGCTCGAACGACAGCTCGCCCTCGCTCTCGCCCAGGCACGCGTACAGCGTGCGCACGCGCAGGCAGCGCGGCCGCCCCGCCCCGCCCCCCGCCCCGGCCGCGCCCCCCGCCCCGGCCGGCGGCGGCGACGCGCTCTGCGACGACACGGACTCGGCGGACGAGCTGCTGGAGCGCGGCGGCGCCGCCAGCTGCTGCAGCAGGTGCTGGTGGTGCGGCGAGTAGCGCGCGCCCACGCCCACCATGCGCTCGCACCCGCCCACGCTCACGCCCAGCCGCTCCACCACGCCCTGTCCACACCACACCACACGCACATCAATATATTGTACTCAATACTAAATACCTAATAACTATCATTTGAAAGTGGTTTTTATTGATAAGTTATATTTTTATATATAATACATACAACAGTGATAACTTTACTCATTTCTATAACGAAATTTCGAATCTGAAATTCAAGTCAATAATAAAGCATTTTTACATTTTTTGTGCTCGATGTTGACCACATAGGGTCGGGGATCGGACAGTAATCAAGTTAAAATCTAAAATGTACATAAATAAATTAAATATACTGTTTTACGATTTTGTTTTTTACAATCTTTGTAATCTGTACTGAAACACCAAGCACACTGCGTGACGTCATCTGTGGGTGCTTTCGTAAATATAACCTCTAACATTACATACTACAATTTAATCACATTATATTTATTTGTAGTAATGACATTTTCATTCCATAACAACAAATAAACAATCTACTCCACGAAACAAAACTTCTCGCGAACTTATATGCCCATACAGCTGTTTTGTTATGACCACAGATGACGTCACGCGCTGTCAGATAACATAACGTGTGGTTTGGCGGCGATTTTTAAACAAACAATATTAAAATATGATTTTGAATACTTAAAACGTTATAAATAAATAAACAACAGGAAAAGGGTAAAATTTCAATTACTAGATTAGAAACCAAATAAATAATTAGGGCAAACTAAATAAAACCGTTTAAAAATAAAATATGGAAATAAGTAACCATGAAGATTAATTTAAAACACATTCTGAAAATTAGTCCGATCCTCTATTGTAAATCATTTTTGAACGTGACGTATTGAGCATAGCACTAACGAGTAACACTTACAATATCATTGCGCCCAGCTATCGGCACCGACGTCGGCGACGTTCTGCAACAAACAATTATAATAGGTAAGTCACACGCTTCATCAAAATCCAAATGTTAAACAAGGAGTATAATACACTAGGTATAAATATTATAAAAAATCCAACGACTATATTTATTTGCCGCAAACATTGTGATTTATATTATAATTGTCTCACTGATCTACCTGAAATACCTGCAGTACCTACGTACTGCTGTGGTTTATTGAAATATGAAAATGTTAATGACAGTACGCGCACATGACACTAAACAGCTGAGTGACAGCAGCTCACTGAGTCGGGCACTGAGGTCGGTAACACGAGAGGACAAGAGGCAGCAGACACCAACCCGGCAATCACGAATCCGGACAGGCAGATGATCATCGTGCACAGGCAGCGTTCAGGAACACGACACTACTACACTACACGAAGACGGTGCGTGCGGTGCGGCGGCTCGCACTGGAGTGCGGAGCGCTGCGGCGCGCCCGCTATATACCCGGCGCGGCAGCTGCGCGCGCACACCTGCCGCCGCCGCGCGCTCCACTGCCGCCACTCGCGATAATTTTCCGACACTAGTAACTAATGCTGAAGTCTCTGCTCCCGCCGACAGTCGCCGACGGTGGGAAATAGTTTATAGTACGCGACCTAACTCAGCATCCGAACACAATTTGTCACGCATCTCAATTGCGAGCACTTCCTGAAAACTTCCTTCCCAATAAAACTCTTGGACAAAGTAGGTCAATCCTTTTTTCGATACCTATGTAATAAGGGTGAATAGAAAGTTATAATTATTGTAAAGTTTTCAGCGAGCCGGGGCGGGGGTTTGTTTCACCGCTCTAGGGTTGACGCCTTTTCAGGCTTTACATAAAGTATTTCTCGACCAAAAGGTTAAAAAAATATGGCTTTAATTTTTCTGCAGTGCATGTTTCTTTGAAAGTGATGCCACAGTTAATTATTTCCCCTCATTTGATTTAATTTAATTGTAGTGCATCATAATTATTTTTTTGTTTCCATATTTATGGTATTTCATTGCTGTTAATAAAGCTAACGTTCAGATCATAGAAACATTCTCAAATATATTGTATTGTGCAATATTATTGATGTAAAAATACTCTGAATTTCGATTAATCTTACAAAATTACGATGTTTACTTAAGGCCTTAATTAAATAAAGTATTTTTGCGTACTTTGTGTTTCTTCTAAAATATAAAGTACGCACAGTCGAAATTACAATACTTTATAATGAAGTACGGGTGCCAACCCTACACCAGAGAGGCTCTGATTATCACGTCCTGAATGTGGATTGCCAGCGCCCTTAGTTATTGTTTTAATACAACAAAAAATACACGTGACGTATGTACGCTGCACACAACAAGTAGCTCAACGCCTCCTGAATTTAAAAAATAATCCTCCTAATATTATAAACGCGAAAAGTATGGAAGTTTGTTACTCTTTCACGCAAAAACCGCTAAACAGATTTTAATGTAATTTAGCATACAAATAGTTTATAATAATAATAAATAATAGTAAAAAAATCATCACACTAGGCTACCACAGTTCTTTATCGCGTTCGATGTGTCATGTCAGTTTTGATAGCATCTCCGTTGCTATGTAGCGACATAGACTAAGCTAGTGGATCATCTTATATATAGAAATCTCGTGTCACGGTGTTTGTCGCTGAACTCCTCCGAAACAGCTGGACGGATAATTATGAATTTTTAGAAATAGAAATGGGTCGTAGGCTATTTTTTACGCCCCTAGGTGATAAGGATGCTCCTCACCACTTTTTTTTTTGACAGTATAGTTTTTTGTATTTTTTTTAATGAATCAGCATCAACAAAATACCTATAAGCCTACATTTTCACTCTTCTACCACCATACCATACTACCAACGTTTGCTGGGTCAGCTAGTAATAAATAAATAATAATATACATAAAATATATCTACGTATGAATCTGACTGCCTTTTAATAATGAATATATGGTGTTCATACATATTGTTCTCTTGCGAATGGCAGGGAAGGTAGCACAATAGCAACCCTGTCCGAAGAGTGCAGGGTGACGTACCGCAGTGGCGCAGTGCGCGCTGCACAGGTGGCGGCGCGCGCAGGTGGCGGCGGGGCATTCCGCGCACGCGCAGCTGCCGCGCGCATTCTTATCTCTCGTAAGGCTTCGCCCCGCCCCCACCCCGCCGCGCCGCACCCGCACGCAACTCAGTGCTAATAATCCAGGTCAACGAACAGGGATTACAAAATCCGAAACCTTTGTAAGTCAATTTATCTCCAGGGAACGTGAACACCCTTATAGTAGTTCAGGTATCAACCCGAAATCCCCAGTTCTTCTCTCTCTAATACAGAGCACAAATATAGCGCCTACCGTACTTCCCTACAGCAGCGAGCCCGCTTGAGTCGCCGTTGTTGCTAGAACGAGTAAGTTACGTCGCGGCAGAGATACCTGTAGGGATTCGTAAAGACGTGCGTCCTGCACGAGACGGCACGAGAGCGCAGCTGCTGTACTCAGTTTTTGTGCATCTTCGACATCTGCCGGCGCTATTACAATTGGGACGTCTAAATACAAAGAACGTTCACCAAAAAAAAAGCATCTTTAGAAAACACGGTGTAAGGTAAGTTGCTGTCGGGCTCACACAAATAATCACAGCAAACCTATTTCCCGTTTTGTAAATCCGTTAAACGATAACATTGAGGAACTGACAAATGTCCAAGTAATATTAAGCGGATTGCTATATGTATAAGGAGCTGTACTCAATTTTTTAATTACCCTGTATTTCCCCACTGCTGGCCAAATATCTAGTTAGACCTAGAGAAAGGTGTCTAGATAAGTTGTCACATGTCATGGTTTATTATAAATATTAATCTCCTATTAGACTTGCATACATACACTTGGCGACCAAAGCTTTAAGTTACGGAGGGTTTGAACAATTCCTATCCAGAAAACTGCTTTTTTACGTGTAAATATCAGAGTTCATTAAAATGCCAAATTAAGATCACGGAAATTCAATAGAAATCACAACAATAATTAACAGAATACGACAAGTCGATATAATACCATAGTAATTATTGCATCTAGTTTATTTTGATGTATAGATAGAATATAATACGATACTCGTATTCAAACTTGAGAGTATATTCATTTAAGTTTTATTTTAGTGGAATAAAAATATATTTTAAGAAATAAAATTGAAATCTATTTAATGACGTTGGGATGTAATAAGGGATAAGGTAATTTTATGAGGTATGCAATTCACTGTAGAAGTGGAATAAGAAAGCTGTAATGGTAACAGGTGCTCCAAGTAGAGCGTGTGTGTCACGCGGGGAGGCACACCCGCCCCGCTCGCGAATACCGACAAGACGCGCCGCGCGGCCGGCGGCGGCGGCGGCGCGTCCGCGCGGCGCGGCGGCCGCACAGGTGTGCGCGCCCGGCCGCCCCCCGCGGGCGCGGGGCGGGGAGGAGGGGGCGGGGTGCGCCATAGTGAGGTGATGTTCCTTGTTGCGTTTTTGTCGTGAACAGCTGTCGCCGGGCGCAGCCTCCGCGTGCCGCTCTCCTCGCAATGCCTCTGGCTATCAGCCCTCACTCGTGGCATCCTTTATTATAATCACTCCTAACTGTTATTTTTTTTGGTGTTTTGTTTAATCATCTCTGAACCACTGAAGTAGGTACACCGTAAGAAAAACGTATGTATTCTTCCTATTGGGAATGTTACGAAAGTAGTTTTTTCGATGCTGAAGTCGGAGTCATACATTTTAAATTAGAGTTATCGGAGTCGGAACCGAAACCGGAGTCAGAGTCGGAGTCGGAGGCGGTGGTGGAGACGAAGATACAGAAGATAGATCTGCTTAAGCCTCTTCAATAAAAGTAAAATGGATGACCTATGATTTTTGGCCCGAATTTTCTTAAATCTTAAACAATATTGCCATTAAATTAAATGAAATCAAGTAATTCCAAAAATTTATTAATCTATAGTTGGATGTGTTCTTCGAATGACGTAGAGCCGATAAGAAGTTATTTTCCCGAAGTTCTACCCCTAAGGGGATGAAAAAGAGGGGCAAAGTTCGTATGGGACAGCGTGATTCAGTTTGCAGAAACATTATTTAAAAGAATTTATCGACGTGTTTGTTTAGTATTTTATTGACATTCATCCCTTAATGGGTAAAAAGGGTAGAAAGTTATATTAGGGGTGATTTGCTTCGAAGTTGATATCGATACTCTATTGTGCTTTTAATTTAAATTGCCGATTTTCAAAAGGTTGAACTTATTTATAAGCTTGGTGCCATACAAATAATCTTTAAAATTGGTGTATCTGTTTGTAATTTCTATTTACTAAATGCATAATATGAAAGTATATCAGCTGACATCTAAATAACAATTTTTAAAATTGTTATCTATTTGTTTGTTTTGGCTAATCTCTGAAACGGCTGGACCGATTTTTAAGAGTAACTTAGATATTAACTGTTATTTAAGAAATAAAACGAATTAGGGTTTCTCGGGACTAAAACCGCGTGACTTAAGAACGCAGGAGCGGGCGAAGTGAATAATTAATATGAACTTTTTTTTTATAGTTACATTACACGCGGACGAAGTGGCGGGAAACAGATAATCCAGTAAATACCTTCGTATAAACATGAAAAAGGTATTAACATTAATCCAATCTGTCTTAGTCTATTTGTCTATTAAGTCTTCACGCTGAATATATTTAGATGCCCCGGAAATCATAAATGGAAAAAAAGGTGCAAGTTTGTATGCGGAATCGATAATTTCATTTTAAAAGAGAAGTAATAAATAAATTAGCAGATTAAATAAAATTACTAATTGTACGCGGACGAAGTCGCGTGCAAACCAACCAACAAAATATATTATACTAGATATATAATTATAATAATAATAAATAGTACATTTTAATATCCTACTTATAATTATAATAATTCTCTTCTTCATAAGTCTAATATATTTTTAACTGGTCATAGACTAGACCTCCAGTGGGTCCAAATTGATTCAAAATATCGAAACCGAAGTCGAAGTCAGAGATTCAAAATCAATCGGAAGTTCCGACTTTTCGGAACCGGAACCGAACCTCCGTAACATCCTTTACTTTGTTGATAATTTTAAAGAAATGTTTTAATTTTTTTTTATTTACTAGCAGGTATTAGTTAGGTAGGTATTAATTCAAGACCATGAGTCATGAAGCACTAAACAAATGACCCACATGACACAATTACAAACTGCAGTCACATAAATCGATTATTGTAAACCATAACAGCAGAACACAAAGGTATCTATTTACATACTGCAAGCAACAGTTCCTGTTCACAACAGAAATAAAAAGCTCAGGTAGAAATCGCGAGAGCAGCGCCCGCCCCGCCCCCCGCCCCCGCCGCGCCCCCGCCGCGCCCGCGCCACACCGACACGCTGGTGGATTGGTTTTTTTATTCTCAAACGTAATGTTCCAGTTTAAGGACGACCCAAAATAACAAACATCTTTGAAAAACTAACACACTCTTAAATTAGTTGTGTTTAGTTCCGAGCCGAGATAAGGATACGCAAAGAGAAATGGCTAAGTTTACTGTTAACTTCCAAAAACAATTAGTGCGCGTGACAAAACACATACTAAATAAAAATATTTCCATCGTATTGTCATCATGGCCGATGTGGAGAACTTTATAAAGAGGAAGCATTATGTAACAAATTGACATAAACAGTCACAATCAAATGTTTTAGGTAAGTGATGAATAAAAATCGGATCGAATTGTGCAACTAGTTTAGACAATTACCTGCTGATTAGTCCAGCGGTTAACGCTGCCTTCGGTGCTACGGATCCCGGGTTCGATTCCCGGTAGGGTCAAATGCTTGTGTGAGCATCAACATTTGCATCCGAATCATGGATGTATTTATCTATCTATATAAAAGGAGATGCTGAATTGCTGACTGACTGACATATCAATGCAGGGCCTAAACTATAACGGTAATAGAAACTAGAAATTTTACACAGGGGAACCCCTGTGCAATATTTTTATAACTTGGAGGAGCAGTAAGAAAGGATTTTTGAAAATTCACCAGGAATTATTTTTTTCGTTAAATTGCAAGCGGACGAATCAGCTAGTGTATAATAAGTATGTATTTACAAGTACACATGTAGTATATGAACCTCCCAGTATCTGTAACACAATCCTCGCTGCTAACCACGGAACTAGATGGCGCTGTGTCATACATAATGTCCGGGTATAGTATTATTTATTTAAAGTACACAGGTACTTTTTACCAAAGTACATGTATATGCATAATATATACATATATTACATGAAAGTAACAAAACCGCATACTTTTTTTATATATATATATTTTTTTACTTGAGACTATTATATGTTCTGTGTTTTTAGCGTTAAATCGTAGGTTACGTTTAGTATATCATATGTAATCAGCAGTTACGATAGTTTTAAACATAAGTCACGTGAGCTTGAATGTCGATATAAGCAGAAAACAAAACTGCTTCCTAGAGAGCTCGGCTAGGACATAGCGGAATTTCTCCAACTGGCCAAGTACTCCGCCATACGGAAGACCGCAGTGAAACGATACTATTGGTTTCTGCGAGGGTGCCCAGAATACATTAGGGGAATGACTATGTGAAAATAGATGTCAAAATAGGTGTTGGTTTGCTATCAGTTGTCCCAGCTATAGCGGTTAGTACCGGGTCGGCGACAGGCAAGCGACGCCTCTCGTGTTGCAAACGTCAACAGGTGGACGGTAAGTACTTACCGTAAGTACTTACCGTCGGAGGTCGTAAGATCTTGGTACCAAAAAAACCTACCTTCATCGTATTTATAACTTGTAAACATTTACCGATATAACACATTTTGCAACTATCGCGGTACTGTCAGTTACATACATGTGAATTGAACTGTGGGGACAAAGTAAACACACCAGTCGTAGTACTATTAGTTATTCTGTGCTTCAGTGAGAAATAAATAATAACATTGAATACATAACAGGAGTATGCACACGAATATGTTGCTGACCATACAAGTAGCGTCGTCTCGCACAGCACGCTAATAGGTAGCCCGGTAAACACGTTCCACTACAATATACACACGTAATATCTATGCCTCCTCGTAGTTTTGTTCAATTAAAGATAAACCCAAGTTAAAGGGAATGTGATTTATAAGCGACTTCAAAAAGGAGGATATTGGTATTTTTTTTTAATTCTTAAAATATCCTTACCTATTAAATAATATATTAAAGGTTTTCCTAAAATATATTTTTACATGGATAAATATCATTTACCATCAATGTCACCAGTCTTTATCACCAGCCGCTACATACAAGATGTCCATTTGTAACCTCTTCCTAACCACTCAATAAGTGCTTTACTCCACTTGTCTTCGGTCCTATGGTCTGCCTAATCCCATTTGATTTTCCCCATAATGATCTCCCTACATTTGGGACTTTTCCGATTTAATGCTATATAACACAAAATGTATAGTATGACGTTTCAGCTGGTTGGGAGTATGTACACAGTTACTTACACAAATAACATGTTTAGTGTAGGGAGAGCGGACAGTACCTGAGCGCGCCGTTGGGCGGCGGCGCGAAGATGTCGTCGTAGTGGTCCAGCAGCGTCTCCACCAGCACGTTGTAGAACTTGAGCTCGAGGATGGAGGCCACGGTCTCGCGCTCGGGCCGCAGCAGCGTGGGCCCGAAGCACACGGCCAGGTTGGACACCGACATCAGGTTCTTGTCGCAGCGCGCCGCCACGCTGCGCAACACTACGTTACAACCGAGCCCGGTAGCTAACACTCCGTGACTGAACCGTGCTTGTAAATATATTGCAGATCGACATTATTATTATTATATAAACATTAGTCAAAGTTAAAGTCTAATTTAAATTAAATCAAATAAGTACATATATCATTTTAATAAAAATCACAGTATTTGTGTAAGTCTTCGTTGACACCCGTACATCTCGCCGCGCGCGCCGGTGTCGAGTCGAGTATTCACAGTTATACGTTGAACAAGGGCACAATGGTGAGGAAACGAGCTTAAATGAAAACAATTTACTTTTATAAAGTTGCCATGTCCTGTAAGGAATTGGGCAACACAGCGGTCCACCTCCAACCAAGTCCTCTCCAGCCGCTCACGGACGGATGGAAAGAATTGGTGGAGATAGCGGCCCTTAGTAGAAGAATCCCACCTTATTTGCCATTCGTCTAAGAGTTCCTCCCAAACATCGGCCTGGGGTTTACACAATCTAATAATCTTAGCCCGGTCACGTTCTAAAAGGAATTCATTTTTCAAGTGCACTCTTGAAGAGAAATACATTGCAGCACGTCGTTGTGCCTCGAGATCGACCGGCAGCACTCCCGCGAGTACTGGTAGTGCTTCCGTACTAACAGTCCTATATGCTTTACATAAAAATATCAATGCTAGACGCTGACTTTGAAGTAACTTACGTCGTACCGCACCTATGGTGGCCCTATCGGCCCAAACAGGTGCTCCGTAGCACATACAGCCTAGATAAGTATGATAAATGGTTTATAATGTATGAAAAGATAAACCCCATGTAGCCGTAGATATTCTAGTCAAAGCATAAAAGTTATGTTTAGCTTTTTCACCCACAGTTTTAATGTGTTCAATAAATTTCTTTCCAGTACGAGACCGAGGTAACATACTGACTCCTTTCTTTTTACGGTGACGTTATCGAATTTGATGCTAGGCGAGGATTTAAGACTACCTTTCAAGAACACAATTATTTCGCTTGAGTTAGTTATAATAGTTAAATGTTACACGTAAGATAGTATAGGCAATTCCTTTCTCTAATAAAGTTAGTTGTTATTGCACACTCTTTTGCTCACACACTAAAACGTTTCCTGTAATTATTAATATGTCAAGTTAACCAAACAAAATGACGCACGCGCTATGTAGGCCGCAGCGTCAGCAGAACATGCACGATTACGATCGTACACTATCATTATATTATCACAGTTACACCACACATACTTCTGAAAGAACTCATTTCCACGGCATTAATTCTGCTTGCACGTGTCTTCTGCCATACCCAACTTTCACTTTCATACATAAGTGTAGGCACCATTAGCACACCACCACACTATTCGGGACAGCCACTCGTAATACATAAGTGTAGGCACCACTAGCACACCACCACACTATTCGGGACAGCCACTCGTAATACATAAGTGTAGGCACCACTAGCACTCCACCACACTATTCGGGACAGCCACTCGTAATACATAAGTGTAGGCACCACTAGCACTCCACCACACTATTCGGGACAGCCACTCGTAATACATAAGTGTAGGCACCACTAGCACACCACCACACTATTCGGGAGCCACTCGTGCCCGTGCTGCCACAGCCTGGCTACCCAGCGCGCACAACACCAACCACTGTAACTCGTCTTTCTACACGTTCATCGATCTCGCTGTTCCTAGTGAATATAATTCCGATAAACAAACTCATTCGCTTGTTCAACACACTTGTCCAGGAATATTTATATTTATTATACTAGTTCGCCTGTTCCTACCTTTTATTAGTTTTTTTAATAAAGATTTATAAACGAATGCAGGTGTCGGTGATATCGTTAGTGTGTTGTGTGTGTGGTGTGTGGTGTGAGGTGGGTGGGTGGTGTGTGTTTGTGGTGTGAGGTGCGGTATACTGACTTGCGCAGGTGCCTGATGACGAGCGCCAGCATGTCGCGGTGCGGCGCCGGCAGCGCGCGCACCAGCGCCGCCGCGCCCGCCGCGCGCTCGCCGCGCCGCTCGCACTCTGCGGAACACACGCCGAGTTACCGCCCGCCCGCACGGCACTTGCACGGCTCCACCATACACATACGTACTGGCCACGGCGATGAACTGCGCGTGCAGCGCGCGCGACAGCAGCGGCTCGGGCAGCGCGCGCAGGTAGCTCTTGAGCGCCGACGTGAGCGTCTTGGTCTCCCACTCCAGCGGGTCGGCCAGGTCGGGCACGCGCCGGCCCGCCGCGGCGCACGCCACCAGGCGCGCCACCTTGGAGGCCACGCCGGCCACGCGGTACAGGCCCTGCTCCTCCAGGCCGCGCGCCTCGATGGCGCCCACGAGGCGGCGCACGAAGGCGAAGCCCGCGTCGTCCAGCGCGGCGGCGGGCGCGGCCGGGCCGGGCGCGGGCGGCGCGCGCGGGGCCGCCGGCGCCGCGTCCAGCGCGCGCAGCCACGCGGCGCGGTCGCGCTCCGACAGCGCCTGCAGCGTCAGCGGCGCGCGCTCGCGCTCCTCGGGCACGCACTCCCAGCAGAAGCGGCGCTCCACCGCCTCGCCGCACGCGCGCCCGCCGCACACGCACAGCGCCTCTGCGCCGCCCGCCTGCACACACACACACACACACGTCAGCTCGCCCTCCCGCACCCCCCCCCCTCCCCCGGCGGGACGCTGGCACTCACCGTCTTCACGTTGATCTGGTTGTAGGGCGTGAGCGCGAGCTGCCGCGAACTCTTCTCGTAGGTGCAGTAGTGCTTGCTCCACGTGGTCGTGCCGAACGCCTCTGTACACAACGATTATTTAAAATTGTTAGCTTATTTAACTATGTAAGTAAATCAGTTTCCAACTGAAGTTTGAAGAACAACACGCCTGTCGATCTACACTTACTCTTTATTAACCAATAATATTCCTTCTCGATTATTTTATTGCTTTAATCTTTTGAAAATATTCTATCCCCTCAACTTCAGAAATTGTCAAAAAATAATCCAGGAGGCCCTTCAAAGTATGTCCTACAAAGATACAGAGAAGTTACTGATTGTGCTAAAATAAAATATTTTTATTTAATTTGGGAAACCAACAGATTACAATATGACAAAGAAGTTTATAACCTTATTAATACACAATCTAAAAGTTTCCACATGATATACATTAATTTACGACGGACTAGGATAAAAAGTCTATACAAAAAAAAAGAATTCTGCTAAAAGGAATACAAAAACGAAATAACGGTTTAAAAATTAAAAGAAAAACAAGTCATCTAGCTTAAATTTAATTAAAATTTGGCAGGGTAAGGTGAAATACGTCAATACCATCACAAATATTTATCAATAAGTTGTTATAAGAACGACTAGATCTCCTAATAAAGGTGTTCATACAATAATTCGTCTTAGCACTGGGAATGTAGAAGAGACTTTACGTGCGCTAATTCGTGGACACCCAAAACTAATCTTACTTAGTAGATAAGGGGACTCCACTTGGTTTCTTATAATTTTATAAAGAAAAGCTAAGTCTCGTTCAGCCCGTCTTGTTTGTAGCGATGATAATTTAGCTATAATTTCAACATTATTTTTCTTGCTACTCTTCCATATAATGTGTTTAAGTAATTTATTTTGGATCCTTTGTATTTCGTCAATGTAAATGTGATATTGTGGATTCCACACCACGGATGCATACTCTGGTATTGGTCGAACAATGGCCTTATAGAGAAGTAGCTCAGTAGATAAATGATTAAAATCTTTGGTAACGCGCATAACGAACCCCAACATACAAAAAGCTTTATTTGTAATTGAATTGACATGTCTATCAAATATTAACTTACTATCAAGCAGTACCCCCAGATCTCGCAGATCTAACTGACTCTTGTGATATCTACATTATTAATTGTATAATTGTTTTCTACATATATCTTCTTCCTAGTGAAAGATATTACATTGCATTTCTTAACATTTAAGTAGAGTTTATTAATTTCACAATATTTACATAGGTTATTAAGATCATTTTGAAGTTCTCGACAATCGCTATATATTTTAATTATTTTAAAGATTATTTTTATCATCTGCATAGAGTAAGATTTATTAAAAACATTTGACACGTCATTTATATAAATTTTAAAATGTAGAGGTCCAAGATGCGATCCCTGAGGGACGCCTGATGTTATAGGGGTAAAAGATGAGCAAAAGCCTTTGATAGTGACGGCTTGACTACGATCACGAAGGTAAGATTCTAACCATCGAAGTAAATCGCCATGCACACCGATATACTCAAGCTTATCTAAAAGTATCCTATGAGATATCTTACCAAATGCCTTTGAATAGTCGGTGTACACGGCGTTCACATGAAAGCCTTTATCCATAGCCGTGGTCACATAATCGATGAATTCGCATAAATTAGTTTCTGTAGATTTTTTGCTAATAAATCCGTGTTGCTCTTGTATCAATATGGGTTTTTATAAGTGGAGTAATCGTATCACAAATAATTCGCTCAAAAAGTTTCGGGATCACACTGAGTTTAGAAATAGGACGATAGTTTTTAATATCATGTCTGTCACCATTTTTAAAGATTGGGACGACATAGGATCTCTTCCATAGAGTTGGCATAATACCAGAGCGCAAGGATATGTTAAAAAGTTTACTCAAAGGAACAGATATATGTTTATAACATTTTTGCAAAAACAAAGGTGGGATGCCATCAGGGCCACTTCCCTTTTTAATATCAAGATGTTTTAAATATTTCAGGACAGTAGAGTATGATATTTCTATTGTACTTAGATTTAAAGATGAACTGTTATCCAAATTAGCAGAAGTTTGTGGTGAAGAAACATCATCTTCAAAAGCTGAGCGAAAGTAAGCATTGAAGAGGTTAGTTACAACATTTGCATCTGAGGAAGTGATATCTTCTAGATAAAGACAGCAGGTTATTGGATGCCTTTTTAGAATTAATATATTTCCAAAAATGGTTACTATTTTTTTTATATTGTTTTCTGTTTTTTTTTTATAATTAGCTTAACAATCCTTAGCTACTCTTGTTTGTCTCTCCCTCAAAAGAACGAAGGTAGAATAGTCTCCATATTGACTGATTATTATATGAGTTATATTAAATTAGATTTTTTAATTTTTATTAAGAAAGAAAAAATCAACCTCAGACGGGATTCGAACCATTGTCTTCTGGATAAGTACTCCAGACGCTCTGCCAAGTGAGCCGCCGAGGCATCCGCCTGATGTGTTGAAATTCAACCTCATGCGGGTTCGAATCCCGCCTGAGGTTGAATTTTTCTTTCTTAATATTTTTTTTTTCTTTTAGAAAAGCGTTGCCCCACACTAGGATTTTCTCCTGTGTCGTGGGTGCTTTTACAAACACAAATTTTCACATACACAAACGCCCAGACCCGGAACAACTACCTGTAGAACGTACAAACATTTGCTCCGTGCGGGGATCGAACCCGCAACCCGTGACGCACAAGCCGATTGCTCAGCCACTGCGCCAATCAGGTCGTCGCCTAAATTAAAAAATATTAGCTTGAAATATGTTAAAAAATACAGATTGTTTGGTGCGATGCCCAGATCACTTTAAATCTACAGGAAGGGATTGAATAAATTCTACAATTGACTTGGCATTACATGGATCTCACAACTTTTTATGACAGAAGAACTGAGTTGCGTGACTTGGTTTTTTTACAAGTATGTTTTTGATGGCATCTCATATATTTTTGTAGATAGACCTACTTTTTTTTCTTTCCGCCCACTCTTCATAAAGCCCTCTCTCTCTCTGTAAGCTTTTCTTATTAGTATTACACGGGTTTTTTATGGTATCGAAAGCGTTGATTTTTTGGCGTCGGTATTGGTTACGTCGGTATTGGTGGCGTCGATATTGTTGACGTCAGTATTGTCTGCGTCGGTATATATGGCGTTGGTATGAATGGCGTCCGTATAAATGGCGCCAGTATAAATAGCGTTGGTATAAATGGCGCCGGTATAAATAGCGTTGGTATAAATGGCGCCGGTATAAATAGCGTTGGTATAAATGGCGCCGGTATAAATAGCGTAGGTATAAATGGCGTCGGTATAAATGGCGTCGGTAAAAATGGCGTCAGTATGGTGGCGTCGGTATTGTTGGAGTATCGGTATTGGATACGCCGGTATAGTTAGCATCGGTATAGATAGCGTCGGTATTGATGGCGTCGGTATAGATAGCGTAGGTATCGGTTGCGTCGGTATAGATGGCGACGTTATTGGTGGCGTCGGTATACATCGCGTCGGTATTGGTGGCGTCGGTATTGTTGGCGTTGGTATAGATGGCTTCAGTATTGGTGGCGTCGGTATTGGTGGCATCGGTATTAGTGGCATCAGTGTTGTTGGTGTCGGTATAAATGGCTGCGATATTGGTTGCCCCGATATAGATAGAAATGATATAGATAGCGTCGGTATAGGTAGAGTCGGTATTGGTGGCGTCGGTATTGACGGCGTCCGTATTGATGGCGTTGGTATAAATGCCGTCTGTTTAAATAGTGTCGGTATAAATGGCGTTGGTATATAAGGCGTCGGTACAAATGACGTCGGTATACATGGCGTCGACATACATGGCGTCGGTATTTGCGGCGTCGGTATTGATGGCTTCGGTATCGGTTGCGTCAGTATTTGTGGCGTCCTTATAAATGCCGTCGGTTTAAACAGTGTCGGTGTCCATGGCGTCGGTATTGTTGGCGTCGGTATTGAGAGCGTCGGTATGGATGGCGTCGGTATAAATGCCGTCTGTTTAAATAGTGTCGGTATAAATGGCGTCGGTATATAAGGCGTCGGTATAAATGGCATCGGTGTCAATTGCGTCAATATTGTTGGCTTCGGTATTGATGGCGTCGATATTGGTTGCCTCGCTATAGATAGCATCGGTATAGATAGCGTTGGTATAGATAGCGTTAGTATTGGTGGCGTCGGTATTGTTGGAGTAGGTATTGATGGCGTCTGTACAGTTGCGTCGGTATTGTTGGCGGCGGTATAGATGGCGTCGGTAATGGTGGCGTCGGTATTGGTGGCGTCGGTATTGTTGACGTCAGTATAGTCGGCGTCGGTATAAATGGCGTCGGTATAAACGGCGTCGGTATAAACGGCGTCGGTATTAATGACGTCGGTAATGGTTGCGTCGGTATTGGTTGCGTCGCTTTAAATAGTCTTCTTCGCTATAGATTAGTGGCGTCGGTTTAAATGGTGTCTGTATAAATGGCATCGATATTGGTGGCGTCGGTATTAGTGGCGTCGGTGTTGTTGGCGTCGGTATTAGTGGCGTCAGTATCAATGCCGTCGGTATAAATGGCGTCGGTATACAAGGTGTCGGTATTGGTGGCGTCGGTATTTATGGCGTCGGTATACATGGTGTCGGTATTGGTGGCGTCGGTATTTATGGCGTCGGTATTGATGGCGTCGGTATCGGTTGCGTCAGTATTGTTGGCTTCGGTATTGATGGCGTCGATATTGGTTGCCTCACTATATAATATGTATAGCATCGGTATAGATAGCGTTAGTATTGGTGGCGTCGGTATTGTTGAAGTAGGTATTGATGGCGTCGGTACAATTGCGTCGGTATTGTTGGCGGCGGTACAGATGGCGTCGGTAATGGCGGCGTCGGTATTGTTGGCGTCAGTATAGTCGGCGTCGGTATAAACGGCGTCGGTATAAACGGCGTCGGTATTGATGACGTCGGTAATGGTTGCGTCGGTATTGATGGCGTCGATATTGGTTGCGTCGCTTTAGATAGTCTTCTTCGCTATAGATTAGTGGCGTCGGTTTAAATGGTGTCTGTATAAATGGCGTCGGTATTGGTGGCGTCGGTGTTGTTAGCGTGGATATTAGTGGCGTCGGTATAAATGCCGTCGGTTTAAGTATCGTCGGTATAAATAGCGTCGGTATATAAGGCGTCGGTATAAATGGCGTCGACATACATGGCGTCGGTATTGGTGGCGTCGGTTTGATGGCGTCCGTATCGGTTGCGTCAGTATTGTTGGCGTCGGTCTAGTTCCAAACTAATAATGGAAGCTTATATTTCGGATACTAAATGGTTTATACTACATACATACATTTTTCATTTTTGTAAATACAATCATATGTACATTTTATACGTAGCACACAAAATATCATTTTAACTTTTTATGTGCTAATAGAAAAGTAGCAAATGTCTGCGTGACTCACTTTTCTCCATGAGGAACAAGTATCCGGCGCGCGACACCCCTCCGGCCGCCTCGTCGGCGGCCGCCTCCTCCTCCTTGGTCTGCGCACAAACAGAACGTGTCACACACACACACACACACACACACACATGCGCGTCGCGAGGCATCGCACTCACCATCTGGCGCACTTCCATCATCTTCTTCATGAGCGACTCAGTCTGCTTGCTCATCTCCTCGAAGTTGCTCCGCGTCTGCGAGCAACCAAACTTAGTTAACACACGGCACGCGGCACACGGCACACAGCTGCAAGGCACACGCACACAACCGTCCGGCGGCGCACACACGCACACACACAGTGCGCCGCGGCTCCGCCTCTGTCATCGTGTATGGCGCATGGCTGGGTGAGCCGGTCAGGCAGACAAAGCAAAACGTTAGTATTGTTAGCAGTGCACGCGACACACGCGGCACACGCACACCTACACCTGCTGTGGAGTCGCCGCACCCCGCCCCCGCCCCCGCCCCCGCTCCACATCTGCGTCAGGTAACATAGGCTTACACATATACTCACTATATTCTTATGATCTCAACCTCATATAGTTCTGCCGACCGTCAAATTATTGTTTATTTCTGTAAATAGATCATTTAAAGCCACTTTCACAAGTCAGGTAAGTTTATTTTTGGGATCTAGATGGCATCGGTATTTCTTAACTGACGACCTCTGAGAAGAAATGCCGAAACAAACTCAGAGAATCGAGGTTTGCTTTAAAGTGTTGTATGAAAACAATAACTTGATGAATGCGGCACTCACCCGCTGGATGCGCAGCTGCAGGTCCTTGACGCGCGGCTCGGCGTCGGCGTGCACGTCGTGCGCCGTGTGGTGGAACGTCCACCAGCCGAACACGAAGCCCAGCAGCGTCTCCACCAGCTCGAACTTCTTGCGCTCCTGCACGGCCTGCAGCTGGAACACGTACTCCAGCGACGCCTGGCAGAAGTCGCGCTCCGCCATGTCCATCGCCGCGTCCGCCTGCGACACGCGCTCAATGCTAACTAACTTTATACAATAACAGATTGTTTGTCAATCGTGGCGCCCGACACCACGCCACGTCGTATTGTTTATATCAATATGCTGAAGCCAAACATATGACTGTGTGGGCTGGTCGGCTAGCGGACCTCGTGCATGATTGATGATCATTTATCATTAATACTGCGTACCTAAACAATATTTTGCACTGTAAATTAGGTTAGAATGCAGTTTGGTGCGAGCGACGACTGTACACGAAGTATGTAATGGGCACAGAGCCGGGACTGGTGTGTGTGTGTGTGTGTGTGGTCGGTACCTCTTGGAACACGGTGTCGGGTTTCTTGGTGGACAGCGACAGCGTGCGCTCCTGGCTCTGGCAGAACTTGGCAGTCTTCTTGTCGAACTTCTTCTTCCCCTCCTGCAACACGCGGGTGCTTATGTTATCTATTGTACACCACGTAATTTTTCAATCAATTATTTAACAACCAAGTAAATATACGCGATTACCGATTTTAAACAGTAACCTAAAAATATGTAGATATGTGTCAAGTAGCGTTTGAATTGATATCAACGTATTAATGAAGCCTGCACCCCGCCGGCTCACTCGGCTGATGACACGCGCCGTGCGACCCACACTTGTTTCAATTTGTCTAATGGTAGCAGTGCTTATCACTGGGCTTGTTCTCAGTCGTTGTGCGAATGTTATCATCAATCTCGATACTTTCGGTTAGAGTGAGTGCTTCCTGCGTTGTGGTGTACTAACGATGTGAGTGGTTGTATGTGGTTACCTTGACGGCGCCGATGTGCTCCTTGCGGAAGCGCTCGAGCGGCTGGATGATCTGCTCGTGCGCGCGGCCCAGCTGCAACACACGGCACGCGTCACACGCCATACGACAACAATAGCTCTCCATCCACCTGCTTACTAGTTACGTCACTGTACAGACCTAGCAATAGAACAAAGCCAAGCGGACTCCCACACAGAGGGTTCAATACCCTCCGCCCCTCTTTCACAAAAGAAAACACATATCCATACTTTATTAATATTATAAATTCGAAAGTGTCTTTCTCTGACACAAATAAAAAAAAATATCATTCCAAAAGTTGCGAAAAATTTGAGGTACGTAATGCCCATACAAACCTGACGTTCATCTTTCATCTTTAATGGTGAAAGGAATAAATAGGAAGGGGCATCGGCCATGATTTAAGAAGCAGTAATTTGGCGAGTAGCTTATTTATGGGAGGCGTCGACAAATAACAGATTATAGGAATTTTTATTTTTAACGGGGTAGTGAAGGATTTGGCGTGGGCAGCCGTAACGCCTTGTAGCGAACAATATCGATCTGGATTCAATATCTCAAGGGTAACATCGGGAGCGGCTTTCTCCGAAAGCCACCAGACACGTCACGAACAGTGTGATAACGTATAATAATGCAACCGTCTAGTACTCTATTATATTATTAATAACAAACCAGCCTACCAATGTGCGCTTTAATTGATGTGGCACGTCTACTTGTGTCTTTGTAACTGTGAATAAGTACTATATCTTCTACTCATATATTGTACTTATGTGATGCATGCTGTAATATACACGTGAACTTTAATCTGTATCTTTCTTTTTAATTTATGTATGTTTGTCTCTTGAGTTGAATAAATAAATAAATAAATAAATACATGTTATTTCATAATTAAATACTGTTTAAATATGACAGTGAAAGTAAATATTGTAAATATCAATATCACATCTGAGATATCATCTATAATGGACTGAATTTGGAAAGTCTCTGCCCACAGAGTTGGCGCATGAGGTTTAGAGACATGCGGCGCGCGGCGTGATGAACATAAGCAACTTATTATTATTATGTTTCTGAAATGTTTAAGTATATTTCCTTTGCCCGAATACTATTTCCTAAGACACAATCGCTGTTAGGTTAGGTTATAGAGAAACCCTGTCTGGTTTCTCTAATTTCTCAATGTATAATATTCTGAGTTGTTTGTAACTTTCGGGTTATAAATTTATGGACGCGCGGAATAAAGGACTTGTACAGAGCTGTACATTAACACGCGACTAACCTATCTAATAACATGTCCGTACACTCACGCTTTTTCCCCACGGCGTAAGCAGAAAATACAATCTGTGATCCTGCATACCAGTTTTGTTTCGTCCACATATACACATGCCGTCGTCATACGCACACCTGACCTTTCTGAAGGAGTTCACCATCGAGGCCGATGTTCCCACTGCCAGCCGCTACATCAATTCCTTTCGATAATCGCGTATTACCTATTGTTTCATGCTCAAATCATCCTATTACCAACATTAATTTCACCACTACATCGTTTTTAGTGTTCCGTAGCCAAATGGCAAAAAACGGAACTCTTATTTATAGATTCATCATGTCTGTCTGTCTGTCCGTCCGTCCGTATGTCACAGCCTTTTTTCCGAAAATATAAAACTTTACTGTTGATATTTGGTAAGTAGATGTATTCTGTGAACCGCATTAAGATTTTCACACAAAAACAGAAAAAAAAAACAATACATTTTGGGTTTTGGGGGTTCCCCATATTTAGAACTGAAACTCATTTTTTTAACAAACCCATAGGTCTGGTGTCTACCTATAGGTAGCCTTCAAAAATAATATTGTTTTAAGTTTTTTTTTTTATACGACTTCGTAAATTGCTATTTACCTTTCATTCAATTGTGTACCTACTGTTGTTTACTAATTGTTGGTAGTCAATGTATGGAACCCTTTGTACGCGAATCCGACTCGCACTTTTTTCGCCTTTTTTTATAATCATATTGTCGTTATTTATACTATTTGATTCCTCAAGCTTACACCACACATACTCGCAAAAAACGCATTTCTACAACATTTGTTCAAGTTTCCCGTCATTACGTGGGCAGCCTGCCCTCATCACATGCGTGGTACTATTCAAGTTTGTAAACAACTTGTACTGACACGAACACACATTAGGACTACTCAATGGGGAGCGCGCGGCGTCGCGTCGCCTGCCGCCGCGCCGCGCGACGAGCCGCTAATTACATCCATTAGGTCGGTACATATGCTAAGCAACAGCCTGGACTGTGACATGTTGCACGGCACGACAATAGTCCGATTGGTGGGCTTGGTGATATATAGTGTATTGACCAGACGGCGCGATGTAACTTATTGAACATATTGTGTGAGAGCACGCGTCGCGTCCGCTCGTCGGGCTCACGTAATGCTGCAGTTAATTATGTCAACGTCCTCATTAGCATGCACCGGGCTCCACCCGCGCGGCGAGCGGTGAGCGCCCGCTAACGGAATCGAAAGTGTTTCCTGAAGGTCGCCACACTTGTTTACAAACAAGGCCGCACCGGCCGCGGCCGCGGCGCCCCACGACGCACATCACAATTAATAAAAACATAACACACGCACTAGTTTTCCTTGACATTGCAACGTTATAATCGGTGAACATACATAAAAAAAAAACATCGGAAAATATAACCGCCTCCTTTTTTAAGTCGGTTAAACAGCAAGCTACATATACTTTCGTTCCGTTCGGCTGGCACATGCCGACACGAGGTGACGACACGACGGAACAAATTGCACGTTTATACCGTTACCGTTTTTTTACAGAATTATTTCTCATGATGTCATTTCTATAATCGCCACGAAGAAGTAAAGGTTTTCCTCGTTGACACGTAATTGTTTGTAAAGCGCATAACAGCACCTTGTAAACGTGAATCTACTATTTATATGTACTTACAATTTTAATATTATTAAGATAGGATACTCATTAAAAGCTTTCGACGAAAACAGCACCACAGCCAGAGTCACAACAGACTTCATCGGAGTCCAAATCAAACCCAAAATAACTGTACCAAACGTTCATAAAGTTAAAAATTCCACACAAAAAGAAACGTGAACTCGTCCGAGTTGCAGAATGAAAATGTAATTTATTTTGAATTTGTGCAAGTCGTCCTGGTAGTAGTAGTAGCCTCATGTAGGACGAGTTGATGAATTACTCGCGCGGCTCACTCGCTCCTGAGCCGCGGCCGCGTCGTGCACTCACCATGCGGTCGCGCTCGTCCTCGATGGTCCGGATGAGCGTGGCGAAGTGGTGCAGCGAGCGGCTGATGACGCGCTCGTCCTCCGTCATGGAGGCGCCAATGCACGCGAACTCGAACTGCTCCATGCTGGTGGCCAGCGCCTGCTGCGCCGCGCCCAGACCTGCGCGACCAATACCAACCGTCAGTGCTGTGTCACGTCACGTAACGATGCAACCTCGATCGCACAGTGTTAATGTTAAGTAACAACAAATACTCATCGTTATGTTTGGATAGAAAGCATCTCAATATTGCCCCACACTAGGATTTTCTCCTGCATCGTGGGTTTCACATACACAAACGCCCAGACCCGGAACAACTATCCGTAGAACGTACAAATATTTGCTCCGTGCGGGGATCGAACCCGCAACCCGTGACGCACAAGCCGATCGCTCAGCCACTGCGCCACCGAGTCGTCAATATTACTATATATTAATATAATTATTGTATATATTAATGTATATTACACATATTAATTTATTAGTGGTGGGTACAGTAATATACAGTAAATACAAACTTAATAACAACATAACCTAAGAACGACTGCAACCATTCCTGGACGGAAATTTCGATAGCTTCAGGCTAGGATTCAGTTATTTATATCAATAAAGTAATTAGATTAAGCACGAGCCGCGGCCGCAGCTGCCGCAGTACGTCGTCGCAGTACATACATGCGAGTACGAGTTGTGTTCAGTGTGATCACATTCACGACGTGACACATTGCAAGGTCACTTTTTGTGTCGAGCTCTTGTATAACCGAGTAAACATATCTCGCGTGACTCACACCATACACCTATGTGTTAAATTATACCTACTCTTTATTTGTAATATGTTCTATCTACGAGTATTTGAATACATACATTGCTACCATTGGTATTTATAAAAACGCGCCCTAAAAAACGCGCTTTTCCAACGCATATGTGAGGAAATCATTGTACGGCTAACGCGAGCTAATAACTATAATCTTTATAATAATTGGCTTGTAGGGCGGCGCGAGGCGATGGACAGTTCTGTCCCATGACGGCCAATCAATCCCCTCGTCGCATCGCCGATCGAAAAGCACCTCAACGGTGTAAGAAATTAGAGTTTTAAGCAATGTAATTAAGCGTTATCTCTGAGACGCGTGTTGCATGGCACCGGGCGTGCGGACTGCTCGCGTATTCAAGGACGAGATTAAGAAACGTGCAGATAATGGGTGTAAGCTGTAGTGTGTTATCCAATATCATGATATCTGTCGCTATCAACAGCGCCCGCGGTACAACACGCGGCTTATCGACCAACTAGCCATCATGCTCAATCGCCAGGCTGCCTGACAATGAACTAGTAGTTCCTGACCCCCAGTACACAGCGGTAGACGCCAGCAATGCTATGGCTGCAGGCTGTCAGCGCGAGCGCTCGTCAGTTAAGGCGCATCTGGTGGTCGGTACTAGTGGGCAGTGGGCGACACTGATAAGGCCGCCGCCGGTGACTCGCGCGGCGCGGGCAGGCGGGACGCGCCGGCGCCGACGTGACACTATCGTTTTTAGACAAACATCATCGTACATACGCGTCTGTGCTATTGGTTACTTATAATACTTATTTCATAATATTGTCAAACTGTACATTCAATGAATTTAAAAATATGTTTAGAAGGATACTTGGAAAGAGTTGGTCCAGCCATTAAAGTGAAAAATTAATTGTTTTCACTGTACTCTCACTTATAATAGAATACCTAAAAATATGAATGTCTCATCATAAGGAAATGTACAAGATGTAGAGATAATTGCAGCTTTCATATATTATAGACATAGTTATGTTATAAAAGTATTTCACTTGTGTTAAGTAATCAGCAGTCTGTATATGTTATGCTAGTTACATGATTACTCCAATATTCCTTTTATAACATGGCAATACAATGTATTATGACAACAAGGAAGGAGTGTTTACGAACATCCCTTCTGTAGGGAACACTAACAGTATACTTTGTTTTGTATTACAGAAATTTGCCTTTTATCAGCTGATATTTGTCACATGGCATGCTTGAGGATGCATAGCTGTGTCACAAGTATGCAATAACTAATAGTACTCTGTGCAATTGTTGACTTCTAACATGGCACCATAGCAAACAAGTTATTATTATCAGATATACAATTAAAACAATATGTTTGATTCATCATGGTCCTTGATAATTATGTTTTTCCAAACTATAATTATAAGAAGATAAAGTTCTTTGTCATTTACACAAATTATCTAAAAGTACGCATTTAATTCTGATGTACCTAGTACCTACTAGGTATATTATTTTAATCAAGAAAAGAAGAAGAATCTATGATCAGAAAAAGTTCAACGAAGTCTAATTCAGTATAATTAATTACCTAAATACAAAACTTGAGAATCTTATCAGTTCTCAGATAGTAATGTAAAGGTACATAACTCCAACATGATAAGCAGCTATGTATAATACATGAGTGTCCGTCTGTCCATTGCAAGCCGCAGTGAGTAGAGTTACACTAATTAACAAAGTCATTGACACACATACTATACACATGCACAAACATGAATCACTGCAGCTGGCAGGATGCGCTCTGTGCACACATCACATTCCATAGCAATGCCTTGCCACTGCAGTTGTGCCTGTCACTACTGATTACTAATCAATATTATACTTGTTGACAAGTGCTCTTCTCATCTCAATACCAATAAAATCCCTTCACTTCACACCACAATATGAGTTAATAACAACAAAATTAGCTAATGCAAGAATGACACAAGGACTCCATGTTAATAGTGTGTGTGTATGTTATTGTGTCACACACTGCACACTAATAACTGTTATCAGCTGCAGACAATTGACTGAGTGTACATACAATAATGCAACAAGCAACACTTGACACGGCTAACTGTTTCAATCCATCAGTATGTTCCAAGCTTTGTCAGGAAAAGAACATGTTCATACACAAAATGTAATGACAGTACTGGGCAGTGCTGTTGGCAGAACTCGCATGGGCACAGGGCTGCCAGGGGTTACAGCCCGCAGCTATGATACAATACACACAAGTGTTGAACTACACAATGTGCTCCACCCTAAAGCTTCACAGCTGTTCACTTCCACAATTGAAGGGGCGGCTTTGTGTAATGCACGAGTTCAAGAAAGAGATCCAAAGCAGCAGCGCGGGGTACACTTACGCTTGGCGGCCTGCACGACATCCTTGACTTCTTTGATGAGACGCTTGATCTGCTGGCTGGTCCGCTCCAACTCCTTTTCGTGCCTCTGCAAGTTCTCCCGGAACTGGGGGCTATCCGCCAGGCACTCGGTGAACTCAAGCGGCTGTAGACCCACGCCCATCGTCACCCACTCGCGCTTCGCTCACTCACGGTCACAACACCATGCACTTTCACCGAGCGCGCTCCGGCGCCAACATCTCGACTGTCCGCCCTTTACTCGGCTCCCTATTTGGACGGATATGCTTGCGATCAGGACAAACTGTCTACAACTATTTAACACTACTATATTGAGCAAAGTTAACAGAAACGATTTTTTTTTATCGCTGAGACTGACGAACGAGTCGAGGAATTCTGCGTATCGTAGCTGTCAAATAATTATCAAACCACGGGGCACAGATTATATCAAAGAAAAGAATTCTAATTGTCAAACGAAATATATAATGTTGCCAATATATAAAGGTATTTCTTTTCCCAAAAAAATACAATGGGATTATGATAAATATCACTATGATCATAATCATTATCTACCCGACTCACATGATAATTTCCCTGTAATCAAACATTTTACCGTGTTTTTTTTAAACTGTTTATGAAGTCAATTAAAGAAAAATAGACACATCCGAATTGAGAACCTCCTCCTTTTTGAAGTCGGTTAAACAGTTTAGTATAGTTATTTTATTTTTTTATTTTTTATTTTCAGTTAGTATAGTTTTCGTTGTGTAAATTTGTACCCGGGCTACGTGAATATTGCCGAATTCTTTTGTTATTCATTATAGAAGTCTAACATAATTATATTATTTACAAAACATAGAGAACCTAACATTAATTTCATGATTATGTTGTTGTGTTGTAAATATCAAAACTTATCAGACTTTTATGTACCTTTACATGGTAATGTTCTTACATTACTATAAAACCTATATATGAAAAGTGGGCTGCATGTTTTAGGCAGAATCGATAAAGTCGCAGGCAAAAGTTAGTTTAATTAAAATAAAATAGTTTTGAACCAGAAAGTCAGGTCTCAACCTTTAGATGTCAATCATTCATCATTATATTATTCATCACGTTAACAAGTAATGTAAATAAATATTAAACAATAAATTGAAATTTTTATTTAAGTTATTACTTTGTCATCTCAAAGCTGAGATTGACCATTTGATGATTTCACTAATATTATGATGAAGCCAAGTGGTGTCACCAGTGGACCGACATCAAGGCATGCACCACTGACTTTTCGGAAGCTATGTGCGTATTTATCACATGCTCAAACGGTGAAGGAAAACATCAAACTCAAACTCAAATAATTTATTTCAATTAGACCAATATTCCAGGTACTTTTGAATTGTCAAAAACTAGTTGATCGTGAGGAAACCTGCATGCTTGAGATATTTTCTCAATGGCATGTGAAGTCTGCCAACCCGCAATAGGCTAGCGTGGTGGACTATAGCCTAATTCCTCTCAAATTACACGAGACTCGTGCCCAGCAGTGGGACTATTTTTATTTTTTTCTCCGTAAGAACCATCCTCGAACTTCAAGGAATATTCTAAAAAAAGAATTTGCGAAATCGGTTAAACTACTCTCGAGATTTGAGCTTAACAACACATTCAGCAATTAATTTTTATATGGATTAATCAAGATTTGTCGTATTAGACACATTATTATTTTAAAGGAAATTACTTTTTTGTTTCTTTTTTATCTATAAAAACGGATGGTATTTAAAAGTACTTCAATCAATGATATAAAAAACTATAGATACGTTACCCGCTCTCTAAAATGGCAACAAGAAATCAAGGCAATTGCCGGGATCGCGCTTAGTGACGCACCAACCAGCGTTGCGAGGGTACGTTCAGTAAAAATAATTCGTGCTTAATAGTTTTATACTTCCTGAGAACAAGATGCCTTCATGTGTTTACAAATTATACTACAACAGTGAAAGATAAAAATGTGTCTTTCCCTTTCTTTGCACAAATTAGTAGCTGTCGCCATTTTGCATAGCCGTAATGTTCGTACTTGACGTGTCTATATAATAATATGTCATTGACTTCAATTTATTCCCATTTCATTTACCTAATTTTGCCTGTGTTCCACCAAATATACTGAATGTGCACCAAAATATGTTCATTAAAAGTATTGTTATTACTTATATACACTTTCTTGGTATTCAGATTTGGTTCTGGCACTCGCCGGCCGCTCCCGCGGCACCGCTCGCTTCGCTCGCTCGGCTCGTGCGTTGTGTGGTCACAGTTCTATCCTAACCTAACTGATATCTGTATTGATGACCCCTGCGATTATCCATAATGTGGATAACTCGGATGCGCAATTTTTGGTAGAACAATATATTCATTTCGAAGCTTCTTTTGAAAAACTTTATGCTCTTTTGGAGAAACTTCAGCAGGTAAACTCATTCCACAACCATCACGTCGTACTAGATGTAGAAGTCACTGACACTGGCCGTGTGGTGGGATGTCTTCCCGGCATCTACCTGTCACTTAGTTTACATATCAAATTCAAATTAATTTATTTCAAGTAGACCAGTATTACAGGTGCTTTTGAATTGTCAAACTAGTTGCACGGTTCCAAAAAGTAGGTCTATGGAGAAGAACCGGCAAGAAACTCCATAGATACTCTTTTACTCCATAGATACTCTTTTATACATGTATTATTTATATCTGTTTAACATCACCCGACGACACCCACATTTCGCCGGTATACTTTAGAAGTTTAGATCCTATATACTAGTGGGCGAGCCTATTCAGATACCTGTATAAAATCATTAATAGTAAAATAAAAGTAGTACAGTACAATACGAGCAATCAGACATATATTGCGTGCTAGTGAGTACAAAGTGTTGGATATGACGCGTGCAGCAGGCGGGGCGGTCACGTGCCCTTGGCGGCGGGCGCGGCGGAGGGCGCGGCCGCGGCCTCCTCTTCGGAGCCGGAGCCGGAGTCGTCGTCCGACTCGGAGACATCTTCCTCCGACTCCGAGTACGACGAGTAGTCGCCGCCCTCCGCGCCACCGTAACCTCCTGCGAAAACCCAAATAACATTAAAACATCAATTTATTATAACTTCTAATGAATAGCTAGATGTTCATATTTGTATGTATAAATATTTTATCTGTATTTTCGATTGTCTAGACGTAGGCCTCCCCTAGTGAACGCCACAGAGCACGATCTTCGGCTCTAGCAGTAGACAAATATAGGCTGATGATGATCATCGATTGTCTATTCAATTTGCCAATCTACAGTATGTATAAAATCTATTATTATGAATCCCGGGACTTGACTCTGTTGCAGTTTCGCTTCGTCTGTACACTGTTTGCCAATAAAGAACGGACAGTAGGGGATCGGACAAATTTTCAGAAAGTGTTTTATATTAATCTTCATGGTTACTTATTCCCATAAAAAAGATTATTTATTTATTTATAACGTTTTAGGTACTCAAGATTATATTATAATATTGTTTGTTTAAAAATGCCGCCAAAACGCCACGTTATGTCACCTGAGAGCGCGTGACGTCGTCTGTGGTCATAAGTCATAACGGTCATAACAAAACAGCTGTATAGGCATTAGAGATGAGTCATACTAGGTAAATTTGATACTAGGTGCATCTAGTCCGATTCCGTACAAATACTCGATCTAAATACCTATTCCACCTAGTCCATGAAGTACGCGTAGTATAAAGTATGTTTCGGTTAAAGTCTGCTAGTGATACCTGAATACTCGATCTAAATACTTATTCCACCTAGTCCATGAAGTACGCGTACTATAAAGTATGTTTCGGTTAAAGTCCGTTAGTCAAGTCTGCTAGTGATACCTGAAAATACGGTTACGGACGCAGTAATGAATTGTAATCTTCGCTTCATACTTTACACAGGCTTAGGACTGTCAACGTAAAATATCTATCTATATTGTAGATTGTTGACGTATTTAAAAGATTTTAATTAATTTTTAGTCAGTTTTAGACTATTTTTAATTTTTGTTTACATTTTTTAACTTTTTAGTTTATTTATAATATATATAATATAAGCTCGCAATCTAACAAGATTCGCGCGGGCTTCGGGTGCCATGTCACGACGCACGCCGTGTGCAGATCAGTCAGACTAGGTGGATCGAGTATTTTGTAACTTGGGAATAGGTGTTACCTAGTCCCTGGATCTGTTCTAGTATATACGCTTCATCTCTAGTATGAAGTCTTCCTAATATTTAGTTGAATGAAGTCCCGACTAGTCTCGAGTATTAAACACGCAAAGATAGACTTCGGAATAGTGAGCGAAAGAAAAAGACAGCGCATACATATTCTTGCACGACACAGGTGCGTATTGCGTTAATTTTATATTGATTGAAATAAGGTTCAAATTCAAATGACTGAATGTAAGTTTAAACGGTTCGTGATCAATTCGCGCGAGCTTCGGGACACTTCGGGTATCGGCACTTCGGCCGTATCACGGCGCACGCCGTGTGCAGGAACAGTCCGACTAGGCGGACTAGGTGGATCGAGTATTTTGTAACGTGGGAATAGGTCCTACCTAGTCTCGTTAAATACCTAGTCCCTGGATCTGTTCTAGTATATACGCTTCATCTCTAATAGGCATAAGTTCGCGAGAAGTTTTGTTTCGTGAAGTAGATTCTTTATTTGTTGTTATGGAATGAAAATGTCATTACTACAAATAAATATAATGTGATTAAATTAAATTGTAGTAAATATACATCGTGTCATGTTAGAGGTTATATTTACGAGAGCACCCACAGACTGTTGACGTCACGAACTGTGCTTGGTATTTCAGTACAAATTAAAAATATTGTAAAAAAGTAAACTTTATTTCTTTACGACCGAAGGATACGGTGAGCTCGTTCTGTGTAAATCGGATTGTCAATAATAATTAACAATGTAAGGTAGCTGTTAATAAGAATAACTTCAAGACGACCAACACCTCAGTCTGCCCGTGACCATGGATGCTGAAAAGGATCCGAAACGTCGGGTTAGAATAATATCAATATACCGCGAAAAAATCCGTAAAAAGTTTTATTTCAATGAATTATATTAAGTTACTAGCTCACCCAGCAAACGTTGTTTTGCCACATTATAGGGGTTGGTGGACAACCCTTATCACTAAGGGGTATGAAAAATAGATGTTGGCCGATTCTCAGACCTACTCAATATGCTCAGAAAATTTCATGAGAATCGGTCAAGCCGTTTCGGAGTACGGGAGTACGGGAACGAACATTGTGACACGAGAATTTTATATATAAGATTATTCTTTATGTAATCGTAAAACAGTATATTTAATTTATCTCCATGCTATAAATGCTCTATAAAAGTGCTGGAAACAGTTAGCTTATTGCCAACATTAAAACAGGCCAATGTCATAGTAACTGTAATAGCATCCAAACGGGTGTTATAATGTTGCACTAAATTTCATAATGCAACTCCTATTTCACTCATCGAACAGCCAGCCACATTCTCATGGCATCTTTATGAATTTCAAAAAAAGAACATTGTCCTGCACGCGCGTTTCACTAACACAGCGCCGTAATTTAAATAAAAACTTATTCAAATTTTTGAATTGACGTCGTATCCCGCCATTTTTGTTCAATAATAGAATTGAAAAAAAAAATATATATTTTGTTGTTTACAAATATAAAGGATTAATATCATGGGTGTAGATAAAGTCTTGTATGCAGGTATTAAAACACTCATGTGATACTATTATCACACTCGGCTTCGCGTCGTGTGATAAACCCACATTCGTGTTTTAATACCCCTTATTATACAACAGTTGCATAAATAACTATAATCCGATTACTGTCCTACATGTGTATCGTTTAACAAGTGTAGGATAATATAAATAATATTGCGATTGGTTGTGTATGAGTCGCAGTGGGTACCTGCGTCTCCATAGCTGGTGTCTCCGTAGCTGGAGTCCGCGTAGTCGTCGTCGTCGGCGAGCGCGGCGCCCTGCCGCCCGTAGCGGTGCGAGCGCGCTGTACACAAACACACCGATATCATAGCCGTAGTGAGAGCGCGAGGCAAAGCTGCCGCCGACACACATACAAACAGACTACCCATTCTGTTTTACGTTCGCTATGTATCATAGTGAGCATTACATTAACTTCGGCAGGTTTACTACTGTAGTGGTTTCGGTTCTAAAAATGTGTGTGTGTGTGTGACACCATATCCGGTGACGGCGACTCCTAGGATCAGTAGGTCATTGTGATGGTCTCTGATTTGACTTGCAAAGCCAAACTTCGACTTATAGGCTCGGTCGCCGCTCCTCGCAGGAGGGAGTACTCACTGGACATGCTGAGGTCGGCGGTGACGTGCGTGGGGTAGGCGCAGCGCGGGCAGGCGGGCGGCGCGCGCCGGTCGCCGCGCACGTGCTCCTCGCAGGAGGGAGTACTCACTGGACATGCTGAGGTCGGCGGTGACGTGCGTGGGGTAGGCGCAGCGCGGGCAGGCGGGCGGCGCGCGCCGGTCGCCGCGCACGTGCTCCTCGCAGGAGGGAGTACTCACTGGACATGCTGAGGTCGGCGGTGACGTGCGTGGGGTAGGCGCAGCGCGGGCAGGCGGGCGGCGCGCGCCGGTCGCCGCGCACGTGCTCCTCGCAGGAGGGAGTACTCACTGGACATGCTGAGGTCGGCGGTGACGTGCGTGGGGTAGGCGCAGCGCGGGCAGGCGGGCGGCCCGCGCCGGTCGCCGCGCACGCCGCGGCGGCGCACGTGCTCCTCGCAGAAGCACGTCTTGCAGCGCAGACACGAGTACTGCCCCAGCCGGTTGCACGATTGACCTGCGACACCACGCGACACGATTAACTTGCTACTGGCGGGCCGCTCCTCCGCCCTTTCACTTAATGCAGTTATAGTCCACTCATTGTAGTGGTTTCACCTCGGAAATCGAGATACCAAGCTATAAATTCGTATACACTTGTATAATGACATCATAAATGTTGTCTCAAAACCTACATATGGTAGGGTGTTCACGGAGGTTAAAAATCTAGGGTCAAAAGTCACAATAATAGTTTTTTTACAAATATCTCGTTTCCTATGTGTATTTACACATACATACTTTTACATACCATCACGCCTGTCGTTCCCGAAAGGTTAGGCAGAGATGTACTCATGTACACCCACGTTTCGCCGGTATATGTTAGGTCACATGTAATAGGGGGCTATACAATGTTACGTTTTTTAGCCATTGACACGATAAGAAGAAGAAGGGGGCGAGTCTATTGCCATTAACTGGACATGAGAACAAGCAGTATTCCAAAACACCTCCAAAAGTATTCTGGAATTCATAGTGCTACGTCATCTCTTTAAGTCAAAACTTAAACAGTATACAATATTACACCAACAGTATTACTTACACTTGTAAGTCTCAGATTCTAGGACCTGGCAGGATGCCTGGTGCTCAAACTGATCATCCTCACACAGGAAACCTTGGCAGAAGCAGCAGCGAAACACTCGGCCGCCGTGCTCCCACACACCTGCGGAGGGAAGAGCACATAACCCCACACACTACACAAACAATACTACTTCTTGTTACAAATATAACATGTAACTTTGTTATGATATTGTGCCTCACATATTATATATTAACTACTTTGGAATATTCTGATAAACCTTAATTATACACTAGTGTGGTATGAACACGACTCTTGTTACCTCTCTCGCACTCGAGGCATACGGCATCTGCCAGCGGGCACGTGCAGGCGTGCGCTGTCAGGCACTTGCGGCCGTGGCACACCCACGCTTCACAGAAGTCACAGATAGCACCCTGCAACACACTTACTAGTGAAACTTTTCAACAAGTACTAATAATAATAATAATTTATTTTCTCTTCACAATAGGTACAGAATTACAGCTTTTATTTTATGTAACAAATTTAGTTTTCACCTATGTAAGAGACTGGTGCCTGATGTAGGTTTTTAATTAAAAACCTGTGTTACAGGTCACCAGTTCCCCACTTTCAACTAGAATTAAGTAGGTACAGTATTTTTTATTACAGATAATATTAGAAAGCTAACAGAAAAACAAAACAAAACAAAAAAAGGAGTGAATGGAACAATAAATGGAACAATGTATTTGAGAAGCAAAATTACATATATCAATGTAATTATAATTAAAAAAAAATAGATATTAATAAAAAAAAATAAAAAAAATGATATTAATTAGAGCAGAATCAACTGTGAGTGTGTTTATTAAGTATGAGGTAATTTAGGATAAGTGTGTATGTATGAATGAGTGATAGTGAATGTGAGTGTAATGATGCATGCGAGTACTATGTGGTGAGACTAGAGACTTTTATAAGGGAACTGATAAAAGATTCTCAGTTTCCTCGTAATCAAGCATTTTTAAATATATTTTTAATGTTTTGATACAGCTAGATTTTGGTTTAGGGTATATATTAACAACTTTATTTATTTTATTATATAAATAATATTCAAGGAAGCAGAAAAAAATATGGGAGAATGATGTTCTGAATAAAATCGAAGGGCACACCTTCACTCTACGTTGTTTCAGCAGATTTGCGTCAAATTGCAATTCGCAATATTTTTTAATTACAGTACGCAGAATGAAGGTCTGTCGAACCGTGAGGATGTCCCATTCCTTATACAGCTCTACAGTAGGATATCGGAAGGGTAAGCCTGCACTAACCTTAAGTATTGCACGCTGTGCCCTCTCTAGTTCGATCATTTGTGTTTTGGCAACCCCTCCCCAAGAAGAAATGCAATACTCTACTAAGGAATGGCATAATGAATAGTAGACCATTTTGATAATCTTGCGATCGGCGGAGTGTCTTAACGTTTTAAATATATACATAAGTTTGCGCAATCTGGGCACAAGGGTCTGTACGTGTGGTTGGAAGGATAGATGTTGATCAATGATTATGCCAAGGTATTTAATATTGTCAGGCCTTTCAAGAGTTGGACATGAACAAGAGATTTTTGCATAATCACAAGTGTGGGCAGTAATTGAAAGAGAACGTGGTGGCAGAAGGTCAGATCTGATTGCAAAGGTTATGTATTTGGTTTTAGTAACATTGAGTGTTAGGATATTCCTTTGCAACCAGTCACCAACCTGGTTAAGGCCCGTTTGTGCAGTCTCGAAAACTTCTTCCCAACAGTCTCCACTGAAGAAAAGTGCGGTGTCGTCAGCAAATGAGATTATCTTGCCTTGGTGGAGAGGAAGTTGGCACAGGTCATTGATGTACACCAAGAACAAAGTCGGGCCCATTATACTTCCTTGAGGTACACCATAATTGACAGTCAGCTCGTCACTTATGGTATTGTTGATCTTAACTCTTTGTTTTCTGCCAGTAAGCTAGTCCTCCATCAACTTAAGAGGTGTTCCCCTGATACCTAGACTTTCCAGCTTTTTTAGAAGGTGCGGAATAGAGACTGTGTCGAATGCCTTCGCAAGGTCAAGGAATACTGTTAGGCCCTTTTTTCTGTTATCCAGATTGGAAACGACAGAGTTTACTAACTCATGTACCGCGTCATTTGTACTCTTGCCAATCCGAAATCCAAATTGAGCCAGAGACAAACGAGTGTTTGACACTAGAAATTTGGCGAGACGCTGATTTAAGAGGCGCTCCAAGATCTTGGAGAGAGCTGGTAGAATGGAGATGGGTCGGTAGTTATTCACACAGTCTTTTCCGCCGCTCTAATAAATAGGTTTTATGACCGCAGTTTTAAATGCCCTCGGGAAGACCCCTGTTGAAATCGCCAGATTGCATATATGTGTTATTGGAGGGGTGAGGAACTTCGCATATCTTTTAATCATTTTG
The DNA here is from genome assembly GCA_905163465.1 of Craniophora ligustri. Classification (NCBI taxonomy): domain Eukaryota; kingdom Metazoa; phylum Arthropoda; class Insecta; order Lepidoptera; family Noctuidae; genus Craniophora; species Craniophora ligustri. The sequence goes on along the minus strand of LR990971.1, from coordinate 13,930,923 downwards.
CTACTTATCTGGTCAATTCCCACGGCACAGTTATCTTTTAGACCTCTAATAAGGCAAAATATTTCTAATTCATCAGCAGGAAGGATGACAAATGAATTAAGGGGACTTGCCAGAGGGCGAAATTTAGCTTGAGTAGGTGAAGATATTTGTTTAGACATGGGGATTTTTTCGGCCAGATTGGCTCCAACATTCGCAAAGAACCTATTAACTAGGTTTATATCGGAGTGAGGGTTTTCGACTGTTAGAAGCGAAGATGAATAGTCTGGTCTATTATTGGAACCGCAAATCTCCTTGATTACGTCCCAGAGCTGCTTTTTATTATCCTTAGCATTTTCTATTGCCTGTTTTTCATACATTCTTTTAGCCTTTTTTATCTGAGAGTTGCAAAAATTTCGGTAGCGTGTATAAGTAGTCCTAATTATTTCATCGCTTGGATTCCGTTTTAGCTTTTTATACAAGTTGTCGCGGTTTCTCATACAACGAAGTAGCCCTATAGTAATCCAGGGTTTCGTAATCATCTTCCTTTTGGTAATTTTAACTACTTGAGAGTTACCTTTAATAGCAGTTGATAGGTGCGACACTAGTAGATCAGTGCACATGTTTGCGTCTTGACAGTCCAGGATTGGCTGAAAATTCATATGTTGCAAAACCAAATCTAAATTTTCAAAGTTAACTTTGCAATAAGTTGTGTTTAAATAGTTCAGTCGCGATTTTCGTCTACAACTTACACCAACACATTCGTGATCCGTGGTAGCCGATTCAAACACAAAACATATACAATCCATTTTAGTTTTAATGATCATGTGATCCAAACATGTTAATCCTTGACGTGTGGGCAACGTGTGGCCAGGGAGCATACCGTGGGTGGCTAAGATATTAAGGTAGTTAAATGAGCGAGTGTCAGAACTGTTAGAAACTATGTCTATATTGATATCGCCACAAAGAAATATGTTTTTAAATGTTTTCAAACTTGTAAAGAAGCAGATCTATGGAATTTAAAAACTCAGTGGTATTATGCTGGCTAGGAGGTCGATAAATTCCAATGATACAAGTGTCATGGTCTAATTTTAGTACGAGACAGTTGGCGTCAGAGACTGTGTGTTCTTCGGAAATTACACTTAGATGCTGGTTGTAATATATAACAACTCCTTCATTCTGAGATCTATTTAACAACGTGGCTGTATGATTGTAGTTATCAAGTGTGGGAATGGTATTTACAGACGGAAGCCAGCATTCTGTAAGAACTAAAATATCCCAGGGTATTTCAGATCGTTGAAGTACAGTAGAGAAGTTAGCCAAGTTACAATTAATGCTACGAATATTTTGAGACAAAATGTTAATGCTGCGATTATTATTAAATATGTGATTTTTTGCAGTCTCTATATCACATGAGATGGTTTTAGCTACTTGTATTGAGTCCAGATCTAAGTTCAATGTTTCTATGTTTTGCATTACAAATAAAATGTTATAATGCAATTGTTAAAAAAAATTGACGTCACGTCTGACAATAGACGTGACAGTAGTATGAAAATTTAGGTAAACTTAGATCTGGTAAATTTGCAGCAATAAGATAGATAATATTAATGACGGGGACTCGCACGTATTGTATGTTAAGTAGTAATTGTGGGAGGTGAGGACTATTTGTGTTTGTTTTGTAAATGTACGTGTCTGTTGTGTGTATTAAGGTAATTCTGCAATACAAATTTAGACTTAATATTACTATTGTATTATACTTAAAATTAAAAACTAAGTCTACAATGAGTATAATATTGTGATATTGGCCTGTTCAGTCTCCCAAATACAAACACATTCATAATTTGGCAGCAAGATCAATTTTCAGTGTCTTCCTTGAACTGACAATTTGTAGAAGAATATTTTTCACACATCTAACGGTAACCTTACCATCAGGCAGGCGGTAAGGGCCTCCACCGCTAATAGTGAAGCTTTACATGCAGACAATTAAATACAAGTTGTGGGCAACAATTCTTTTATTCCCAAAAAAATTATGCAACTTTATTGTATGCACAAAATTGATTTAACAATTTTGGCCACATTTTAGTTTACAGAATATCTTATATTTGTCCAAGTAATAATCAAATTACACTTTTATTTACATATAATATCAAGTAATAATCAAATTACACTTTTATTTACATATAATATCAAGTAATAATCAAATTACACTTTTATTTACATATAATATCTAACTACATATAATACTAACTCCATCAGTTCATTTATAATTAAATTTTAGTTAGTGTGTATATTATATGTGATTATTTCAGACTGTATTAGCTCTTTTCGCCTGAAGCACAGGATTACCTAGTTTAGGCATGTATATTATATTGTAACTTATTTATATTTTCCATGACCAGGTTTATATGTAACTTTGCAGATAATGTTTACTGAATAAATATGATTATTATTATTAACTCTTCCCCTTTTGGTAATTTTCCCAAATCCAAGCCTTGATTACAAGTAGTAGTAGAGTGGGCTAGCAGGCTTCAATAAGAAAGTTAATTTAGGAATTAGATTTAATGCTATTCCGTAGTTAATTTGCGAAACATGAACATGATGCAATGCTTTGAAGTTCTGGACTAATTCAGGATGTGACTCACCACCATGGCCAGGCCTGTGGTGTACACGCCGGGGTGGCGCACCACACAGTCGCCTGCCTTCAGCATGCACTTGATCTTGCCACAGTGCGCGCAGGTCGGCAGGCGCTGCACCGCCTGGCAGAAGTAGCAAAAGGCACGATTCTTCTGTTTCCTAATATCAATAATAATAAAATCAATTATATCTGGATGTCATTTTAATCAAATGAAAGCCAAGCACTCAACAAGTAGAACGCAGCAGATTGACGTGGCAATCCAGCAGTGATTATTTCCATCAGAGCATCCCAAACCACTGCACCTGCCCCTCATACAGTAAAAGCGTAGCAGTTCAGTAAACAAGGATTACTTCTGACACTTGTCGCACTCCATGGGCACGTTGCACGGGTGCGCCGCCAGGTCCACGTTCTCTCGCGCATTTCTAATCTCTTTCTGCCGCAGCTTCTGTTTCTCGGCTTTCTTACGCTGACCTGTTTTCTTCTTAGGCATTTCAACTTACTGTAATATTAATATAAACCGAAATATATCAGCTGATTTGATATTATTAATGGACAGAATGAATGAATGAAAGTTAGCTAATTAAAAGTTAAAGTTGTCAAAACTTAACTTCAAAAGTCAAAGTCAAGGATGATATTTCCACTGGAAATTATCATCCGTCTAGTCACTGGAAATCCAATTTATTTATATTGTCAATCAGTGACTTGGCTTTCAAAATATAGATTAAATATAATCTGATTTTTAGATTTTCAATGTTTGAGAACAAATCAGGAGAGATTTTGTAGCGACAATTTATTTCCTCCTACTATAGACAAAACTTCTTCGAAATAGCATCTGATTTTTATGTTTTTTTTTTATTTGTATACATTTGGTAGGTCGTAAAGTATTTTTCGCTATCCTTTCCCCACTCTTATTTTTATTAAAAATACTGCCCCACTGCCCAATCCCGCGCGTCGCGGTGGTAAGTACGCCCATGCCTTTAGCTACTAAACATTGGGGTCTGCTTAAAAAAGTTTATCAATGGTATAATTGTCGGCACGAGTCGTGAACACAGATTTTAGTAGTAATAGCCATTTTACGCGTGTACGCTTTCGGCCAAATTTTTTCAGTATCGTTTTACTGGTCAGAAACTATTGAGTACAGCCACGGCGCCCCTCGCCATCATCATTCCGCCAAAGAAACCGAAGAATGCGCAAGTGATGTTTGTGCTCACCACTTGTGCCGGTACCTATGGAAAAATAATGGCTAGGCTATGTAGGTAGGTTGGATATTTTGATAGATTAATTAATGAATATTTGGTTTATTATATTTAGTATTATTTTTAACTGTTGTGTTTTTTAATATTTTCGAAGTTGGTCTTGGTCTCTTTTTTTTGTTAATAATGGTTTATTTATTTTTAGTAACAATTTTTTTATTATTAAAAAATTTGGTTGGAAAAAATTAAGATGTATGTATGTGTGAAAATTAAACATGCTTATAAAGAAATTATCGGAACATATAACTGTCTCCTTTTTGAAGTCGGTTATAAATACTCCAACATGATATCGAACACAAAACGAACTCCTTGAATAATAATTTTTAAATTGAATTTAACGTAATAAAACGTAGATACTTCAAGTTTCACCTTTTCTGAACGTTCAGTATTATACTGCCAATTTATGTAGACAATCAGTTCTCGGCAAACTAGAAACACACGATATAGTTTTTATTCTGTACCAACTACACCTGTTTGCATAGATACTTGTGGTAGGTAGATATATACTTGTTTTGTTACCCGATAATGATGAGACACAATGTTTTTGTTTGGTCCTATGTACATAGATGTAGGTATAAGGTATACATATATACGATATGACTTTGTGTTCAGCAGACAAGAATCAAAACAAACATTATTTTTATTCTCGTATCCCCTCGTAACCATTCATTTCGCAGGCATAGTGCTATGTTGTTATAGTACTTACATACTTAGTCACGTTCAGTTCAGTGCAGTTACGGTCTTATTCCCACAGAGGTCTAACGTTATTGTAATACTGCTGTTTACTAAAAATACTTAAGTGCGGGTTTTCATTCTTCAGTTAGTGATGCGTAGTTTGTTAATGAATTAAACAAGAAAATTGTGCAATACACAAATACCTACCCGCTATGATATCGCCCGTCGATTTGGTTAGTGACTTGGTTTTAACGTTTATTCTATTCTCTGCTCGCTTTAGATGCCTGTTGAAAACAGATCAATAATTTTCGTTTATGTATGTGCCGATCTAGTTTACATGTATCTTGCTTAGATTTTCTGTAAATATTAATTATCGCCTCGCATTATTATTATCTGTAGATATAAATCAAGTAAATATAAATAAATAATAATAATAATAAATTCGCTCGATACACATACACATACTATAAGTTTCTTCTATTGTTTCGCGTCAGGTAGGTAGGTAGTAAAACTACATGTTTGATTTGTACTTTTCTCAGATTTTGCATTTTTAATAGTTTCCGGTATGCTTCGTTGTCTATTAAGGTGCCTTTTCCTACCTACCAACATGGATCTATACAATTTTTTTATAGGTCCATGCCTACCAATAACGACTTCCTACAGTTAATTTCCAAGTTCTTAGGCAGGCAAGTAGACTTTATAAAATCCCAGTCCATGCAAATCAATAACTTCTTTATGTTATGGGTATCGTTTGTCTCGAAAACGAGTCCACTGCATGACCTTGAAATATGCAACTCTATATTAAGATGGGACCACATTGCTTAAGTTTTACCTTATTGACATTTCACGAAACCGAACACTGTGACATCCCCGCGGACTTGTTAGAATAGTGTGGACGGTCAAAGCATATTTTTTTAGGATTTTGTTAAAGTTTTGTTTATGCTTAGGATAAAGGATACCACTTATTGCGATAAAGTTCAATAAATTTCAAAAATTTCTTGATTCTTCGACTGCATATTTTGAACGAACCACACCGAGACAAATGTCCCATCCATAAAAGTCGATCTTTTTCAAAGTTATACCTTTGAAAAAGACCGACTTTTGATGGATCGGCCAGTGACCCGTGTTATTTGGCAGTGAGTCACTGCCAAATAACCGGGCCCGATAAGCAAACATGACTAGAGAAATTTTCATTTAACCTGTTTTAAAAAAGAAACATTTTATTAGCTTATGGTTCACTTCCCCGGTTACTAGAACATAGGGGTGGGCGACTCTACCTATATGACCGCTTGGCGTTGCTACTCGTAGGTATGTCTCTTTGTTTGGGAAACTTAGGACTTCCATTGCGTGACACTTTCCTGTATTGAAAATAAAGACATATGTACTTCATCGTCATATTCATTTGACACCTCAACTGATCGAACAAACAACCTACATTTATTTTTGCCGTCGGTGTTTCTCTATTCCGCATGGGGCATAGAAATATACCTAGGTGGGTTACGGGTGACTTTTGGTGATGGGCCCCTCGTCTTAAGCACAACATTTTTTGTCCTTCCTGACTGATTGACTATCATACGCGGCATAGCATAACGCAGAACCTAAGCAGCTGGGGCGAAATTCTTCAAATTGTGGCCATTAATGCCATTTTATGTTTAAACCATCCTATCCTAGATAGAAGAGCTTTTAGAAATAAAGGGATTAACGGTTGTATGTAGGTAGATAGGTACATCCATCATCAGAGTCAGTAAGAATCAGGGAAAATCTGAGATCAGTAAGAAGCACGCAATTTCGTATACCTATACAAGTCTGATAACAATCATTCATGGGTGAGGTGGTGCCGGAAGGTACAACTCCTGGACGGTTAGGAGTTGAAGGAAAATTCTTCACAGATTACGTATACGTACATACTTATGGCCCGATAGTTGTTTTACCCGCTGATGTACCTATCTCTGTTTGTGCTCGGTATGGTTGTGTACAACAAGTTAACGTACGCCGAGAATTCGCGCGGTTACATATCTGGTTTGGTTTATGTGATTGCTGCGCTACGCAGGTGAAGCGGCTGGGCGTGGGCGGGCGGCTGGTACCGTTCTTCAAGTGCGTGTGCGTGTACTTCGTGGCGCTGGGCGCGGGCGGCGGCGCGCCGTCCTCGGGCGCGGCCGCCGCCAAGTGCGCGCCCGTGCTCTGCCTGCTGCTCGTCGTGCTGCTGCACCACGCCGCCCTGCCCTACCACAAGTCAGTACTTATTACACTCCACTCCACTGGTTCAACTCAATGACAGAGTTCAATAACACTGATAACGATAAGCCGTCTTAAACAATAATGCTTCGTTTGTACCTTATCATTATCGCAGGCACGGGCGTATCTAGACTTTTCCTTCAGCGTGGGTTTGGCCTCAGTGCTAGAGCGCTAGATGACATAGGTACATACGTACATTCACGCCTTTTTCTCATTGGGGTAGGCAGAAAATACAGAATGCCAATCCGAATGAAGGCTGAGGCGTCATAAACAAAATGTTTGCATTATATTTTTCTGCCATTCAGGATAGGATTTAGGATTAGATCATTTACGGAACCCTCGGTGCGCCCGACTCACTGATAGTTTTTATTTTAGAAAAAAATAATTTAACCTCGGTAGTCTCCTTCAAGAATGTCGTTATTCTCGTCTAACAAGAGACATTTGTGGCACAACGAGTTAACTTATATAGCTGCTAATTCAACACTAAGTATCGCATCACATTTACACCACAGAGACTGTTCACGGAGATAAGGTTGAATATATTCATATTGTATGAAATGTTTGACAGTTAAATTGAGACTAACAGAAGTATGAACATGGACTATACATATAACACTTAGTTACGTGTCTAGTGTAGGCACAGGCACAGGCACACGAGTACGGCGCAAAGCGTTGTAGCGTAGTCTTTATATAGTTGACTGCACACTAGAATATACAACGCCGGCGCCGCGCCGCAAGAGAAACTGACCGCGTCCGCACAGAGGCAGCAAGGGTGTGAAGATCTCTCTGAGCTAACGCAAAATGAACATGGGTTTAACAATCCGCGAAATAAATAGGTATAGAGGGCGCGTTGTGTGTGGCAGGGGATGGTACGCGCGGCGCGTGGCGGGCGGGCTGGCGCTGTCGGCGCTGGGCGACGCGCTGCTGGTGTGGCCGCACACGTTCGTGTGGGGCATGGCGGCGTTCGCGGGCGCGCACGTGCTGTACGTGGCGGCGTTCGGCGGGCGGCGGCGCGCCTGGGCGCTGGGCGGCGCGCTGTACGGCGCCGCGGCCGCCTGCGTGTGGCGCCTGGCGCCGCCGCCCGGCCTGCGCGCGCTCGTGCCGCCCTACGCGCTGCTGCTGGCCACCATGGCGTGGCGCGGCGCGGCGCGCGGCGGCGCGGCGGCGCCCGGCGCGCTGCTGTTCCTGCTGTCGGACGCCATCCTGGGCTACAGTCTGTTCGCCGCGCCCGTGCCCTACAGGCAGGTGCTGGTCATGTCCACCTACTACCTGGGCCAGCTGGGCATCGCGCTCAGCGCGCTTGCGCCGCCCGAGGCCTCCCCGCACGTCGCCTAAACAGTAGGTGCCCACCCTGTAGACTGTAGCCTCACGTAGCGCCGGAGTACCGAGCGACTTGTATCTTCCTTCATTTTGTAAGCTAACGAGGAACCTAGATATTTTGTTATAATATTTGTATGTATATAGTACCTAAGTACCCCATTTTATATGAGCATTTACAAGAGCGGCGCATGTCGACCGCGTCCACACTAAGATGTTCAACTAAGTTGAATGCTATCCAGTCTGTGATATAGCTATATATGATTGACGACCGATATTGTCTTCTTTTCTTAGGAACACTTTTACATTATATATTTTCAATGAATTGATTTAATTATAAGCGTAGGTATTGCTCGCATTATTAGTCACGTCAGACGTAGTGGCCGCTGTGTGCCAAAGTGTTAGCTACTTCAAACGACACATCACAGAAAGTCAAACGGAGCCTAATGAATTGTAAATAATTGTACCTAGTGCGCCCGCAACTAGCACTAATGACACACACATGAACATTTACGTAGCTACCCTTTATCACCCGAGCAGCGGGGCAGATTCGCAGAAATAATAACACACAGGCCGGTGTGTGTGTGTGTGTCGCTGCTTCCATCGTAGTGAGCACTTGGCGCAGCGCGGCGCGGGCGTGCCGGGCGGGGCGCGGGGCGCGGGGCGCGGGGCGCGGGGCGCGGGGCGCGGCCGGCTCTGTGTTCGACTAACAAGTGTTCTCTAATACGAGACTGACGTGTACTCCCCGTATTTTTTTTTTAATTGTGATAAGGGGGCAAACGAGCAGGCGGCTCACCTGATGGTAAGTGATGACCGCCGCCCATGGACATTTGCAACATCAGAGGCTTGCAAATGCGTTGCCAAACTCCTTAGAAACCGTTAAGGTTTCTTAAAATAGGGAGTTGCTGAACTGACAGCAATCGGAATTCCCATGCTGTCAGAATAGTCACTCCCCCAATGAGCTCTGGTAACCTTACTCACTCGCAGAAAGACAACTATTGTTGTTTCACTGCGGTTTTCTGTAAGGCGGAGGTACTTCCCCAGTCGGGCAGCTCAATTTGTGCGAGATATCTCGCTATGCCCTACTTCCTGGTAGAGGTATGTATCCATACTTCCGTGTACTCGTGCTCACACGTCTTGTTTACATACTTAGTACTATTTTACGCTATTCCCACATGTGCGAATGCATATACGTTCTTATTATCTGTAGAAAGGACGTAAATAGTATAAGTGATTAATGTTAGTACTTTTTAAATACAGTCGATCGTCGATTCAGCGTAAAGGCCATTGATGGCCATTCACGAGCGGTCAATATAGACTTCGCGCCATGGGCTCGATACTCGAAGTCGCACCGAGCCAAATTCATGGCATTCACGAACGCGCCAGCGAGCCGTTCCATTTGATAATTTTGAGTCAATGATCATTTGATCATTATGCGTCGACAGCACCGGACGTGTTCATAATGAACTTCGATTCAGAATATGAGTTTTATTTATCTGCCATAGCGATTTGTCTAGTGTTAAAAAAAAAGAAAGTTAAAAAGAAAGTGGTGTAAGGATTGGTTGCTTGATAGATCGCAACTCACTGACATAAATTTATTTAAGGAATTAACTTTGGAGCCGACTGACTGGGGAAATTATGATGAACCTTATTATAAACTTTTGGAACTGGTGTCTCCGCTGAAACACCATTCACAAACGACAAAAACGTATGGCGCGACGGCTCAGACCGCCCGGACCATTGGATTTCCGCATTCACGAGTGCGCCGCCTGCCCATGCGCACCGAGCCAATCGACTCGGCGCGATGGATTTTCGCACGGTAGGAATGTGTACCTAGTGTTTTCACATTAATGGACGAATTTTGGATCGAAGGGTGCCAAATGGATCGATTGAACGCTCGTGAATGGCCGCCTGAATTCTATGACGCACGAAAATATGTAACATATTCATATCGGCCATGGCATGTCAGGCGCCAGGCCACTGGCGTTGCTACCGAAGGACTAGGCCGAGTAGGACTGCGGGGCCCCCAAAACCTAATTAGCAAACTTCTCACAAAACTCTTATAATACAGGGAAATTCCCCTAGATGCGCTCATGGTAAATAATTGTTTATTTCTGTAAATAGATCTTTTTAAAGACACTTTTACAAGTCATGTAAGATTTCTTTTAGTATCTAGATGGCATCGGTATTTCCTAACTGACGACCTCTGAGATGAAATGCCGAAACAAACTCAGAGAATCATGATCTCTTATTAAAGTCCAAAAATTTTGGTTAAAATATGTGAGCCTGACGATGTAGGTTAAAGTCTGAGATGGCCTTTTTAAGAAAGCACCATTGCAGCTTTGAGTTGACCTGTCCATACTGACGCAATGATACGATGCAAGATCAGTGGGACATTTGCGTAGGCCATATGAAAATCCCAAAGCCGCCAGACATTTGTTTGTAAGCGTATGTTTATGTACCTACAAAGTGCTCACATTCACATAGTTATGTATATTACTAACAATAAATAATCTCAGAATATAAAAAACAACATAATGTCAAAATATAAAAAAAAATATGTCACAAAATGTATGGTAGTTGAATACTTAACGTGCTTCCAGTGACCTTCAGTAGTAGAAACGATTAGTGATAAATAGAGCCTTGGCCCCGGGCGGCATCAAGTGCTACTTTTTTTATACTAGGATTTTAGAATAGGAGGCGGCAAATTTCAGTACGGCCGGGCCCCGAGCAGTGAAAACCCACGCTACGCCATTGGTGATAATCATGTTCCTCGTTTTAAGAGTTAATAGTTCGGTAAGTAGAGTGTAGTTGAGCACACCACACGCCGCTCGTGATGGCCAGACATATCACCACACCGTAGCGGCCGCCAGTTAGTACATACATGTTGTGTACACCCGAGTTCCGTTAACATAACAAACAGTAGCTAGGAGTGTGTAGTACATAGCGCGCCTCGCCTCGTGCTCGTGATATCATGATCTAATGATGTAAACCTTTATTTTATTAGACATTTATGGTTGTAGTAAGTTACACGTAAGTACACTGTATGTGCGTACGAAACATAATATACGATGGAATTGATACATATGAAGTTTTATTCCACTTTTAAATGATAGTAGCTTTATATTACAAAATATTTATTATAATATACTTAGATAAACTTAATTTGTTACAATATAATAACTTAACAACAATGTGTACAAATGATTGTCGCCGCCGCGTGCTGCGAGAGACTACCTTGGTGAAATTCAATTAAATCAGTTAATGACGTCATCAACGTGGTCCTTTTCAACTAGGCTCAAGATTTTGCGAGAGGTAAGTAATGTCTGTTACCAGCGATGAGTAGACAAATATGGGTGTCTGCCACTCACCAGTTCCTTACCGTGTGATGGAACTCAAAACGAAGGCACATCCAGTTTATTATTAAATGGTGAGCAACGAAAACAACAACAGCGCGACGGCGGTGCGGCCCCATATGGTGCGGCCCCGTGCGGGACGGCCCATGTAGTGCGGCCCCGTGTGGGGCCGTGCGGCGGTGTATGCGGCGCTACTCGCGGCGCAGGTTGTCGAGGCGCGCCTGCAGCTCGGCGTCGGCGTCCGTGACGGCGCCCGAGCCGCCCGCCACCGCCACCGGCGCCGCCGCCGCCGGACTCTTGGCTGCACACACACACATAGCGTCACATACACTAGCATGACATAATATGTCAGTGGTACTGCGCGGCACTCACCGGACACGGAGAGCGAGCCGGTGGCCTGCGGCAGGCCGGACAGCGTGTCGGTGAGCTGCAGGCCCAGCTCGTCCAGGATCTGTGACACCACCGCGTCGCTACACACCACACGCAAGCGTTACTCAGCGTTATTATCCATACTTCCACACTTACTATTACATATAAATGGGAAAGTATGTCTGTCTGTCTGTTACCTTAATTAATCATCATCACCTTAATTAAGTTTAAATTTTTCATTGAAATATATCCAGGACTCAAACAGAAATAATTGGAGTGCCGGGGACAGGACATAGGAGATTTTAACTCGGAAATTATCCCTTAAAAATACCAAAAGAAAGATGGAAGATTATTGAGTGGTATCAATCATTTCTTAACAGAGGGTAGAATTTAAAAGCATTTAGGAGAAATATACTTATTTTATGCAGACGAAGTCACGGACAAAAGCTAGTATCTAATATTGAACTAACTTTGGACTAACAGGCCGGGCCAGTTACCAACAAAAAGTGTGTCCTCAGTTGAGTTATGCGAGTCGGAAACTGCAATAATGATATAACGCGAACAGATCCGGATGGCTGACCTTTCCTCCTCGTCGTCGTCGGCCGCCATGGCCTCGTCTATCGAATCACTCATCATCTCCTCCTTCATGTCCATTATTTCCGACTGCTTTTCAAACTCCTGCAATTGACAGACATTGACTATGAAAATAATTTAAAAATACTAGTCATAAAGTTAGTAGGTTGGATTCTACAAGGTAAGAGACAAGATAAAGCACCAATGTCTACGACTCCCTTATCAGCATCATTCCTCTCATCAACTAAAGCAACTCGAATGTTCTTAGAAGAACATTCGAGCTAGTATCTAATAGACTGAGCGAGTCTGTTGTTGAGAGCGGGCACCGACCTGTAGGATCTTCTGTATCTGCGGCATGTTGAGCTGTCGGTTCATGGTGGCCATGGCGCGCGTGACGCCGCGCATGGCCTGCGCCATGGTGTTCTGCGACTTCAGCGTCTGTATCTTGAGCGACACGGCCTGGATGTTCGCCTTCATCAGCATGAACTTGCGCACGTAGCGCCGCGTGCGCACCAGGTCTTTCGCCATTATTTTCACTGCATCCTGATATAAACAAAAGATAACAATTATGTAACAAACATGCAGCTAATTTGATTCCGTCATAACGGTAGTGCGCTGACCATCTGTCCTTCTTTCGCTAGCTTCTTGATGTCGGCGATGACTTTCTTCTCCTGCTGCTCCATCTTCATGCGCTCCCGGTCCAGGTCCCGCATCGCCTTGTTGAGCGCGCGCTGGTTCTTGCGCAGCATCTCCTCCGGCGTCATGCGGTGGCCGAACAGCCACTCCATGGTTGCACACCGTGTTTACTATTGAAAATACAAGATTTTCTTTTTTATTGTTATACACTACCTCTCTCTCAAAATCTGAACAAACTAAGTGAAAGCTTGAGATTTTTTAACTTTATTTTAAGTTATTAAGCAGTGCATCAATATTATGAACCATGAAACTATTAACAATAAAATAATTATGATATCATACAAACTGCATCTAACAAGTTAAGCAAAAATGATTAAGTTTTAATATGACTGATCAACTTATAAATAAATGACACATATTAAAAACATAACATACCAACACGCCTATCATTCCCGAAGGGTTAGGCAGAGGTGTACTAATGTATGGCATAATTTTGCCAGTATGTTTTAGGACCCATGTATTAGGGGGAGAGCCTATTGCCTACAATTGGGGACAAATCCAAACTCACAGCTGCTACTGGGAGTTTAATAAAAAAAACCCCATAACACAGCTCAACCTGGGAATCAAACCCAAAACCTCTTGCTCAGCATTTTCACTTACAACCACCATTGAACCACTAGACCAACGAGACAATATGTGAAGAGAAAACTTGCTACCCTTTTTAAGCAACATGTAGGACCTACAAGACTATTTAATGAACTGGCACAAAATCAAGACTTTTTTCATAACTACAGCCAGCTAGGTGACCAGTCACCAGGCATGCATGTATTGAGGACACACATTTGTAATGCAACATGACATCATCATGTTGCATTACAAATGTGTGTCCTCAATGTTACCTACTGGAAACAATTTTTTTTTCAATTTATTTATTTATTAAGGCATATTTACAGAGTATACACAAACAATGTATAACTCATAATTTCTTGCCCACATCAGGTATGGATCAAGATGTCACCTTTTCTTTTTTTTTTTTTTTTTTTTTCCCATGTTTTATCATGCAATCAGTCTAACTAGTGACTATGAGCAGATGTGTTGATAGAGGAAGATGTCACCTGAGGAAGTAATTTTATTATGACCTCTTTAGTAATAATAATAAATAAATATTTCTGGACATCTAGTTCCGAGCTAAGCAACAAGGCTTGTGTTATGGATACTACTTGGTTGATATACTAATACATACATATTATACATAGAATCATCCATGACTCGGTTACAAATGTCCATGCTCATCACACATATATTTGTCCCCGCCGGGATTTGAACCCGGGACCTGTAGCACAGAAGGCAGCATTAACTACCGCTGGAGTACTCGGGTCGTCTTTGTATTAGTTGTTACTAAATTGATATTAAACCTTGCAAGACAAGAGCTGCTCAACATGCAGTAATAAGCTCTGTGGTGAGCCGTGTTAGTAGCAACATTTTGACATACATCACCTACCGGTTTATTCAACTTTATCTACAAATTAATTTTAATCATGATTATATGGCTCAAAATTCAACCTTTGCTGCATTGTTAACATGTCAGCAGAATTTACGGTAGAATTATTTTATTTAAATTCATTACGAATGACGAAGAGTTTCTTCTTGGAACATAATGACTTAATGTACAGTCTCACTAGTTGGCATCTGCGATTAAAATTACTATGAATCGATGTCAATTACCTTATTATAGAATTGATAAAAAAGAAATCTATTAAATGACAGCAGCGGTCTGGTATTTGCAGTGATGATTCACCATCCCCAGTCTGAGGTCACAGACTCACCAAATTATAATCGTATTTAATTAAATAGTAATCAACTACAAACTAGTACAGAACTGTGATTTATTTGTAAAATAGAATAAGAAATTAGGGTGACACTCTATAACCACTGATTAGTAAGTCACTATAATTTAAATCCGTATTATTGTCATTAATTATCGCTTTACAATCAGACGATAACAGTTTACAACACAATGCACTGTCATTTGTCATTGTTGATGTTGACACTAGATTGACACAAGTTTGCTTCATTTCGTCCTTTTCGGGCTAAGGCGAGGAATGTAGTCCATACAGCCTTATCTTCAGTATTTTTTTGACAAAGTAGAGTGAATGTGTTTAGTTTCATAATTTATGTGTTTAATTTGTTTTGTTTTATCGAGATATGTTAAAATTCTACTGTCCTAGATTTTAATTATTGTAAGTGGTATTTATGCCGTTATAATTAAATAAATAAATGACCCCATATGAATATGAATACCGAAGACGTGGCTTTGGCCTAAAATAAAGATGAAGCTTGATAAATACTACATAAGAGGAGGCTTGACCAGACCTTAGCTTTAAAAAAAATGACAAACTGTCAGTCAGCAACTCTCTGAGACTGTGACCCACGGACTAACTAATAGATACTACGTATCCTACTGTTTGGGTTGCGTAGCGAAATCATAGCGCGATCAATTGTATTTAATGCACAGTTTTACTTTTGCTTCCCTAGATGACGTTGGGATCGAATTAGATCGCGCTATGGTTTCGTTACATGGAATTAACGACCTCGTTGAATTTTTTATCTTTTGTGTGAGCTTTGAGGTTGAGAATTATACGTTATATACAGATATATCTATTGCGTATTAATTATTACTCCCTTCGTTAGTAAACGGACCCGCGGTTAAAATACACCTACTACTACTACTACTTCGCTGGCTCACCGACCCGAAGTGGATCTTGGCCGTGCGCCATTTCTTCCTGTCTTGTGCCAGGTCTGACCAATCAATCTTTTTTAGGTCTACGTATCCTACATGATATTACGAGGGCGGCACTGAAAATTTCGGGAATCAAGGAAGTGACACATCATTACTATTTAAAAATGTATTTATTGCTTTTCGAAGTATTCTCCGCGAAATTTGACACATTTTTCTATACGATGGAACCAGTCATTGAAGCAACCATTCCATTCGGAAGTTGGGGTCATAAAATGGCCGTTTTGTAGGCGTCCACAGCTTCTTCAGGTGATGACAAACTCTTACCACGCAATTTATTCTTTATTTTAAGGAAAGTACAGAAATCATCAGGGCTTAGGTCGGGGCTGTACGGCGGATGGTCTAATAATTCTATGTTTTCTTACTCCAAAAACTCTTTTGTTCTGTGCGCGGTGTGAGAACTCGCATTTTCGTGATGGAGGATGATGCGGCGGTTGCAGTTCTCTTTCGGAGTTCAGAAACGACCTGTGGCAAACAAATGCTAGCATACCATTCTGCATTAACCGTTCTTTGTCCCTCAAGAGGAATAGTCGCAACATGGCCGGTTTTGGAGACAAACGTGGCCACCATTTTTTTTGCAACACTCCGTGAACGAACAATTTTTGTTGGCTTGAACTCATTTTCGAACACCCAAACTCGTGACAGGTTTTTTGTTTCGGGTTCGTACGCGTATATCCAGGATTCGTCACCTGATATGATGTTGTATACAGCATTTGAGGATCCTGCGTGGAATCTTTCGAGAGTTCTGACGCACCAAGTAACGCGAGCCACTTTTCGCTCTTCACAGAGCGAATGCGGTATCCATCGGGAAAACAACTTTTTTACACCTAATTGTTCATGCAAGATTATTTGTATTTGACTCATGCCAATGTCTAAAGTTGCCTGAATTTCGCGGTATGTCACATGTCGATCTTCCTCAATCAGCTTACGCACAACATCAACGTTTTCTTTGGTGACTGCAGTTTTTGGACGACCTTGACGGGGATCATCACTGAGCTTGATACGTCCACGTTGAAATTCAGCAAACCAGCGATAAATTGTGGTTTTGGATGGGGCTTCATCACCAATTGCAGAAAGTATCCGATCAACACACTGTTTTTGTGTTAAACCACTTCGAAAGTCATAATAAATCATCGCTCTTGAATTTTCTCGAGTCAATTCCATTTTCTCAACGACTAAACAAGTTTGACAAGACCTTGTGACAAGACCGAGAATCTTATCTATAATAAATAAATGGTATTCGATTTTTAAAACCAAGAAGTTTTCAATTAAAAAGATTTAAATATGACAGGAACAGTGGAAATATTCCATTCCCGATACTTTTAGTGCAGCCTATGTATGAGAACCTCAAGCGAGTCGATTTTTATCTATGAGAGTGCCCTTTCTGATACGTAGAATCTATTAGTCTGTGGGTCAGTGGCAAGTTGGCAACATTGGGAAAACGATTTACGTTGTTTATCGTGCACTATAGAGTGTATTAGGGATGGACATTTAAAATATGCATCGATTTTTTTTCCGATGTAATGCATTCGATCGGTTGCATCGATGTTAATACGATGTATTGAGAAATACATCGATGTTTCTAAAACATCGATTGTTTTAGCAATGACATGTTAAGGCCTTAAAGAAAATTAGGTAAGTACAAGGAAAAATGTATAATATACTAAATAATATACAAGAACGCAATACAACGACATTTACACAGCAGAAACTTGGTAGGCCATATTATTGGTTTTGGTTTTAATTTTGCTCTGTGCCAAAGGACCCTAATAAATTCATCCAAACCAATAAGGCGATTCAAACACTGCTCCGCGCTACGCTCCGGGATGCGTGGCGACGGAGCCATGCATGCGGGTGCAGGAGTGCAGATCTGCATTATCGTGCAGATTTACCGCATAAACGTGCGGGGCTGCAGTATAGTCACAGCAGCTTGCGGTAGTGATAGTACTTACATTGAGAGCATTGTTTTTTATAATAAAAATTTTGAACTCATTCAGGATGCTGAGTTAGTTTGTATGCTTATTTTTGTATAATCTTATTTTATAAGAAGAAATCGGGTCCACAGCAGATATTGGGTACATCCTTTTTAACGAACAAGATCAATGATAACAAGGTCAGTTGTTCAGAATTATTCCAAATAGCTTCACGACCTGCGATTTAATAAAGTGATATCGAGATCCATTTCGAAATATTACGTCTAGCTTTGTCAAAATCACGCATGATACTGACTGCAGATCTCGGTGTGCTATACCTTGCGTGTTGTCGCGGGGATGCGTGTTTCTCCGCATGTAGGCGCGCGATCTGCAACACCGCGCGTGAATGCGTTTTTGGTGTGTGTGTGTGTTTTCTATACAAGAAACTGGGTACTTGCGAACCACGTAAAATCTCGCAATCCCGCGCTACGCTGCATGATGCGGAGCAGTGTGTGGATCGCCTAAATGATAGATGTGTTATATTGGCAGCACTGATTATAACGTTTCGTTTCACGAAACGTCGTGAAGTCACTGCAGTCGTTAGTCAGTGTTGATTGTTCGAGTGTTCGGTGCATCGAATGCAAAAACATCGATATATATTCGATTCTGAATTACTAACGATACATCGGTTAATACGATGCATCGTTACTATACATCGAGTGTTTAAAATACATCGATGTATATCGTCCATCCCTAGAGTGTATATTTTGGCCGCCGTGTGCTGTGCACTACTATCAGCTAGTTGTTTATTATGTTTTTGTTCCCTAATCCTCTATAGGAAAAAGATGGAAAAAATATTGTCAGTCTTTTAGAAGATAGTCAAATTGTTTATGTTTCATGAGTGCTAAGTTTTCGTTTTATTTTTATTACTTGTTTTAAATTAGACCAGAACGAGTGACCGTTTTCATAATGAGTGATAACGATGTCACAATAATGGAAGTGGACGAAGTTGCTCCGAAACCCTCAAAATCACAAGCAGGCAGCAGTGGTACCAAATCTACATCTCATTTACCATGGATAGAGAAGTACCGACCGATAACGTTCAGCGACATCGTAGGCAATGAGGACACAGTGTCTAGACTGGCAGTTTTCGCGCGCACTGGGAACGCTCCGAATATAATAATAGCTGGCCCGCCGGGCGTCGGCAAGACCACAACCATCCTGTGCCTGGCGCGCGCGCTGCTCGGCGCCTCCTTCAGGGAAGCCGTGCTCGAGCTTAACGCATCCAACGACCGCGGCATCGATGTCGTGCGCAACAAGATTAAAATGTTTGCACAACAAAAGGTTCGTAACGTGAATACAGCTGTTTATCTATTTAGTGTAATTGTTATTTTGCTATTCGTATTTGGCCCATGTTGGGCAAAGGAGGTAATGATTAATTAATGTTGGTGCTAATTGGACCGATTTATGCAAAAATGATCCAACCCACAATCTCGTCAATTTCGAGTTTTTGTGACTTATGTACTCTAAATAAGGTATATTTTAACATATCAAAGACTCGGAACTCTATGTTAATAATTGACGAAAATCCGTATGGTCCAAACCACAACTGTCATAGCGAACATCATTTTTTCATAATGCATAAATGTTTCAAGCTATTAGAATCATTTTTGCATTTTCTTGGTTGCCCTGATATAGGTTTTTTGTTTTTTGCTATAATGATTCAAACTACTTGGAACAATAATGCTTTTTATACAATATGGAAAATATTATAAAAATCATTCTGCTTAAATGTTCCAATAACCTTGAATCATTTTAACTCAATTCCAAATAACATTCGACTACAGAAGTATACTGATTCAGACCACATGACTATTCTATTTAATTAAAGAAAAACGAAAAATTCAATTCTTAAAAAACGATTCACGGTTAAATATAAAATTATCATTAATATCTCGGCCGAAATATTAATGATAATTTTATAAATTTATATATATATATATTTTCTAAATTGCCGAAGATTTAAGGAAGAAGCTGAAGGAAGATTTTGAACAGGCTAAAACTTGTGAAGAAACTGAATGTCTGACTTACGATTTGGAGAAAACCTTGCCTTTACCTAGAATACCGACCAATATAGTTTTCTACAAAAGGCAGTTATGGGTATACAACTGCGGTATACACTCGGCTTCCAACGGTGTTGGGAATTGTTTTGTTTGGGCTGAAGGCGAGGCAGGCAGAGGGGCCCAAGAAGTGGGTTCATGTTTGAGGAAATATATTAAGTGCGTGCTACCTCCTACAGTAAAAAAATTGATTTTGTGGAGTGACTGTTGCGGAGGGCAAAACAGGAATATCAAAATCGTTTTGATTTTAAAGGCTTTATTAAATAGACACCCCACTCTCGAGACAATCAGCTTCCGTTACCTAGAATCAGGACACACTTTCCTACCAAATGACAACGACTTCGCTAAAATTGAGACTCGACTCAAGCAATATGAAAGGATATACTCCGTGGATGATTATATTGCCATTATGAAACAATGCAAAAACAAAAATCCTTTACAGGTCCATAAAATGGAAAGTTGTGATTTTGTTGGATCTCAAATTCTAGAAAAGAAAATAGTTAATAGAAAAATATTTAATGATAAGAGCAAAGTAAACTGGCTCAAAACAAAAGAAATTTTAATCACAAAAAAGACTCAACATTCTTTGTTCATGAGAACTTCCTTTAATGAGGACTACAAAGAACTGAATATTAAAAAGAAATTAAAAGGTGTTGATTTGGGTGTCATAGAAGAAGATTTGCAAGAATTATGGCCTTCAGGAAAACTGATTAACAAAAAGAAGTTAAACGATTTGAAATCGTTATTCCATCTCATACCAAATGATTGCATTGGTTATTATAAAAAACTGAAGGGAGACGATGCAATAATAGACGATATAGATGGTTATTGTGATGAACCCGACTTTGATTTGGATGAGGAGTAGGGTAACATTTGTGTTTTTTTAAATAAAATAAAAATAATAAACATTTTTAAGCTTTTATTTTTGTCATAGTTTGGAACATTTTTGCATTTTTCTTTCCGCAGCCTACACAGCTAATTCCATACAAAATGTATTATGTAATAATGATCCACGCGCAAGTTTTCTTGAATATCTACGAAACTATTAAAATTTATTTACTAAATACATGCATGTAAATTAGTTTAGAACACTTAGAATAACATAAAATTAAAAACATAACATTTAGAACTACAAAGCCAGAGAAATACCGAAATAAACTTTAAACTCTATTATCTCGAAATGAGGTTAGTGTGGACTGAATCATTTTTGCTTAAATCGGTCCAATTATGACTCGGTTTAGCTCAGCGGTAGTTAACGCTGCCTGCTGTGCTATGGGTCCTGGGTTCGAATCCCTGTAGGGACAAAGTTTGTGTGATGAGCATAAACATTTGTATCCAAGTCATGGATGTATCTATGTATAATATGTACATATTTACAAAAAAAAAGTATGTATGTAGAATATCAACCATCTAGTGTCCGTAACACAAGCCTCGTTGCTTACCACGGAACTAGATGGCGCTGTGTAATAATGTCCAGAATAATTATTTTAATGTATCAACCATACTCTATGCTGAGGAATCTACAAATTATGGGCTCAACTGAGGGATTTAATAGTTTAAAGTAATGTTTATACGACTTGCTAACAATTTACTTAAAGGAAATAAAACCCTGGCAGTACTTCATCATTGTCATATCAAGTAAAAATGTAGTACAAACAAGTTTTCTTTTAGTTTATCAAATATTAGATTTTTTTTAGTATGATTCTTTATTAAAAATAATATTTTACACCATAAAGATGTGTGAATATGGCAGGTGACGCTGCCGGCGGGACGGCACAAGATAGTGATTCTGGATGAAGCTGACAGCATGACAGAGGGTGCTCAGCAGGCCCTGCGCCGCACCATGGAGCTGTACTCGCACACCACGCGGTTTGCGCTCGCCGCCAACAACTCCGAGAAGATCATCGAGCCCATCCAGTCGCGCTGCGCCGTACTGCGGTATTCGCGACTCACGGACGCCCAAATACTCGCCAAGGTATACACACATCGCCCATTTGATGACCATCAAATCAGATCATTTTATGTAGGCGATGTTAAGATGACTGAACATTATTACATTTGATATTATTACAGGTGCTGGAAGTTTGTGAAAAAGAGAATCTGTCGTACACTGAGGAAGGTGTGAGTGCGGTGGTGTTCACTGCGCAGGGCGACCTGCGCGCGGCGCTCAACAACCTGCAGGCCACCGCCCAGGCGGCCGCGCACGTCAGCGCCGACCACGTGTTCCGCGTGTGCGACGAGCCGCACCCCATGCTGGTGCGCGCCATGCTGGAGGCCTGCCTGCGCCAGGACATACACGACGCCTACAAGGTACTATAACGCAACCTACACCCATCGTCATGTTTGCACACTTCAAATGATGTAGGTATCTTAAACATACGTATGAAAATTACGTTACAGGTGATAGCGAAATTGTGTAAGCTTGGCTATGCGGCGGAGGACATTGTAAGCAACATATTCCGCGTGTGCAAAACTCTGGACACGAGCGAGGCCACGCGGCTGGCCTTCATCCGCGAGGTGGGGCTGACGCACATGCGCGTGGCGGACGGGCTGAGCTCGCCGCTGCAGCTGGCCGGCCTGCTGGCGCGCTGCTGCCGCGCCGCCGCACAGCTCGCCTAGTCCAGGGCTGCCGGGGCATCAGACCTCACACCAATATGCTAATACCTGGCGCCTAGCCGAAGCTTCGTGTGGATTGTGACTATTGTGAGCTCATCAGAAGTGATTTTAATATACATTGACGTTATTACACTCCAGTGATACTTTTAAGAATTTAACAGAGAAAGACTAGTGGATGTGATATTTTTGGTAAAAATCATTTATAGAAAAGTAAATTAAACAACTACATGATATAAAAATTATTTTTTTATTCAGATTATACAATATAATATAAACATTTAACAGTGTAAATATAAAAAGAGGGCTTTGATTCAATCAAGCACTAGTAATTAAGTTCTGGAATGTAAGTCACCGCTTGATCTCGAGCAATTTGTTGTGTTCCGTCATGAGACTCTGCAACACCAACCATCTTTACTATCAGATCTATACACTTCGTGAGTGCTTAATAACATATGTTCAAATGAAACTATAACATTTAAAATATCGATCGTGTTTTACTTATCACATAAGTAGAACACGGCACATAATATAGCGTATTATTTTAAATATAGAATGAAACAAATCATTCATTTAAACGGTTTCATTGATGAGTGATGACAAATACGTTACAGTAGTGGTAATTTACATCTGACCGTCTTGCTAAATCACTAAGTGATTAAGTAAAATATCGACATCAATACAGAATGCTCTCTCCAAAACCTAGAGTAGCGGATAATTAACCGACTTTAAATAAGAAGCTTTTTATTTGAAAGCTGGTGCTTCCCGTATGATCCCATTACAATTTGGTGTTGTCATTTCAATTTCAGTTCTAACCTTGAAGCCGGTTTTTTTCGAGAGAATTGTGTGATTGTAGCTAAACTTTATATTTAAGTGTAGTCAGTACTCTATATTGTAAGTACGGAGGGGGCTCGTGG
The DNA here is from genome assembly GCA_905163465.1 of Craniophora ligustri. Classification (NCBI taxonomy): domain Eukaryota; kingdom Metazoa; phylum Arthropoda; class Insecta; order Lepidoptera; family Noctuidae; genus Craniophora; species Craniophora ligustri. The sequence goes on along the minus strand of LR990971.1, from coordinate 13,907,538 downwards.
AGCGTGTGCAGTGAGCAGCCTCCCCCCCCTCCCCCTCCCCTGCGGCGCCCGCTCAGTGTATGACGCTCTGGTAATCCACGGGCACGTCGGCGATCATTTTCTGGTGCTCCTCGCTCAGCGCCTGCACACACACACGCACACGCACTGTAGCCCGAGGGAAGCCTGCTCACACATGAGCCCCTCCGCACTAACCGGTCTTATTTCAACAGATAATATTATTATAATTATGAATTATATTCTCTTGCCTTAGATCAAAATTTCTTTTTGTAGGAAATAAAATAAGAAGGAAGCCAACTGCAGTAGCTAGTAGTATGAAGAACAATATTCTTCTACTCGCCGTACTTTCGATTAAGGCTTAATTTATTAGTTGACTAACAAGTGCCTACAAAAAATTGCTATTAAATTCTTATATCTATCTAGTCCCTGTATTACCGCTAAATCTATTCTTTGGCATGTTGATGACAGAGAGAGAGAGATGGTCGCCTACAGCTAGTGGTGCAGAGCGCTCACCTTGAAGTATTTGACGGTCTTGACGCGCAGCTCGAGCGTGGCGTCCTCGTCGCACACGAACAGCGCCTGCGCGTGCTGCTGGAAGGCCGACACTGTCCACATGTGGTTGACGCCCTCCTCCACCGCCTTAGCAAGCGCCAGCGCCTTGTGCACGCCCGTTATCAGGATCATCACCTGTACGACACACACAAAGCGGAATAAAACAAAATCGGACGTGTTTTTTGCTGACTACGGGTTAACATAGAGCTATCATTAATAGTTTATGAGGTCAGTACCTCCTTGGCGTCCATGACGGTGCCGACGCCGACGGTGAGCGCCTGGCGCGGCACCTTGCTGATGTCGTTGCCGAAGAACCGCTTGTTGGCCTCCAGCGTGTCGTAGGCCAGCGTCTTGACGCGCGTGCGCGACACGAGCGAGGAGCCCGGCTCGTTGAACGCGATGTGCCCGTCCGGCCCGATGCCTGCGCCGGACCACGTTACTTAACAACAGTTCTTAGCGATGCGAACGCTCGTCTGAGTTGAACAGAGCAATGTGTCACCTCCGATGAAGAGATGCACGCCGCCGGCGGCCGCGATGAGTTGTTCGAAGCGCGTGCACTCGGCGACCAGGTCCGGCGCGTTGCCGTCCAGCACGTGCGCGTTGGCGGGCTCGATGTCGACGTGCTTGAAGAACTCGTTCCACATGTAGTAGTGGTATGACTCCGGGTGGTCACGCGGCAGACCTGAAAGCGATATCATTGTGAACATTCCTGAACCTGGATGATTGAATGATTGTTTATTTCTGTAAATAGATCTTTTTAAGGTGGAAGCTCCATGTTAGCCCGCGAAATTCAAATTTTCGTACGTTTTTTGCAATTTGCCGGTCATTGTCAGGCTGTACATTGAACAAAATATGATTAGCGCCTGTAATAGGTATTTACTTACAGAATTATAATCTTTTAAATCAATAAAACAGCCCTCAAAGTGCATATAACTGTATTGATTGAATGATGAATGATTGAATGATTGTTTATTTCTGTAAATAGATCTTTTTAAAGACACTTTTACAAGTCATGCACATTTTTTTAGTATCTAGTTGCCATTACCCACCAGACATTAGTTTGTAAGCGTATGTTTAACTACCTACAAAGTGCTCACATTCACATAGATATGTATATTACTAACAATAAATAATCCCATTGCATAAACCATGAACCACTGACTTCCGAAATTATTAGGTGCGAATTTATCATACCCTTTAATAGTGAAGAAAAGCATTGTGAGAACTTGAGAAGACCCGTGCTCAGCAGGGGGGACAATATTTGGTTAATAATGACTTAAAATCGTAACGTCTGAATCGAAAGCGATTTAATAGGAAAAGCAGATGAATGCCAGAGACTTGTGCAAACAGCAGTGTTACTGCCAGCCAACTGACCAGTTAATAGAGATGGGCCAGTTGGATATTAAATGTCTACCTAAGTACCTACCTACATAAACCATATACAAATACTTCAATGAAAAGTAGAGTAGGTAGGTATACCAGTGTACGCCGCAGCGGTAAATCGATTACACGACGAAACAAATGTTTGCTTACCGACGTACTCGTCCATGTTAAAAGTAGTGACGTATTTGAAGGACAGGATGCCTTCCTTATAGAATTCGATGAGTCGGCGGTACATGCCGAGCGGCGTGCCGCCCGTGGGCAGCCCCAGCACGAAGTGCCGCCCCGGGCCGGGCGCGAACTGCGTTATGCGCTGCAGCACGAACCGCGCCGCCCAGTCCGCCACCACGCTCGCGTCCTCCAAGATCATCAGTCGCATTTTTGTCGCTTTACCTAGCTACTGTAATAACCCAAACAACGTAAATTGTACTGCTGGTATTGTTAACCTCCCTACCTTTGCACATTCTACTCGTCCGCACTGCTTTTTAATCCAAGTCGCGGCTATGTTCTGTCTAAAAAGACACGACAAACAGCAAGCGGCAAAGTTCACCTTGCATAGCTCATCAATTTTATTAGAATTCGGTGGAATAAGACATAACTTAAACGTAGGTATCTAGATGAGTGTGCTATCATACCGTAATATCGAGAACTTGTACAATACCGTCGTACCCCTGTGAACGCCACGTCAAAAAAGAAAATGTGCGTGCTCGGCGCCAAGCTCCGAACTCATCCTTTAAATAGGTATACCGTATACCTATTATTGTTCATTTGCATCGCAACGCTCCATTGAAACGTTGGTAACTTTATTTAATCGCTTAAAACTTTAGCGTACTGATGACGATCGGTGCCCTGTGTAACCCTCAGTGTGAGATAGGCGATCCGTGTTAAAAATCATTAACCGTTGAGTCATTGGCGCACCCGATAAGAAGTCACTGTCCTAAATATAAATAAAAACACACTCGAGCAGTACCCACAGCATGTTATCTGTATCGACAATATTGTGCCGATAAATAGTATATCTTTGTTTATAAGTTAAAGTTGGTTGAACTTATGTTCAGTACGTAGGTACTCGTCATTCATTTCTATTTATAATAAAATTTATATTATTTTTTAGTACATATTGACCGCCGAAGCTTTAGCGCCCCTTCCCCTTTCCGCCCTTAACGTTTTCTTGTTATACGGATATATTTTACTGCTGGCTTCTGCCCATAAGGACCCACCCATTTGTAGACAAGTATTTTGAGTTTTCGACATCTTCCTACCGCTAGGAAAAAAAACTTCCGACCCCCGCATTATATTTATTACGTAACAATCTTATGAGTAAAAAAAATAGTTCTTAGGAATGTTTATGTAATAATAATAATAATAATAATAATAATCATTTATTTTCTCTCCACAACATTATATACAGAATGATACAAAAATGGGCAATAAACAAGATAAAAGCTTACATTAATGTGTACACAATATTGTGGGAGACTGGTGCCCAAACTAGGCGGAAGCCTGTATTTCAGGTCACCAGGTCTCCTACCCCAGACTGTTGGTTCTATTTAAGTAAGCTGCGTAGTGAACAGTTAGTACAGGAATTATGGCACATTGGTGGTTAGCATACTTTTATAATTATATATATTAACAACAAATTACATTTAATTAAATTACAATTACATTTAGATTATATTTCATATTATATTAGAATTTTTTTTTTTTTTTTTTTTTTTTTTATTTTAGATTAATTTATTTTATTTTTAAATATTTATAACATTATATTTATGCTTATTTTATTTTATTTTATTTTGTATGGAATGTGTGTGTGTTGAGCGAATGTAGGGGTGAGTTGTGAATTGTATGTATGTTGTGCGAGTGTGGGTGTGTTAGGTGCATGCGTGTGTGGACCATCGGCCGAATGAGAGCAACTTTAGTTCAGTATTCTAAGCAATTGTTCAGTTGTGTCGTAGTCCAATGTCATAAGCCAACTTGTTATTTTATCTTTGCAAGCTTTTTTTCTTAATGGATACATGTTCAACTTTTTGTTTAATTGGTTGTATAGATAACCCCCTAGAAAGCAAAAGAATCTGTTGATGAACTGAGTAGAGAAGAGAGAGAGAGTACGATCGACTGGTTTGAAATGTCGTCTAACCGTATCAATGGCAGGACTGTACATTAACATTGTATGTTGTTTGACGACAGCGTGTGTGATGAAAAGCTGTCTCACTGTCAGTACCTGAGCTTTTCTATATAGATCTGCTGTGGGGAAACGAAACGGCAAGAAATATGAGACCTTTAGAATTGCCCGCTGTGCCCTCTCCACCTGAATAATCGCCGACTTGCTCGCACCACCCCATGAAGTAATGCAGTATGTTAGTAAAGACTCACAAAGAGCGTAATATACTGCTTTCTGTAGCCCTTCGTCCGCTACATGTCTTAGGTTTTTAAATACGTATATGAGCTTTCTTAGCCTGGATGTAAGAGCCTCAATGTGTGGGTGAAAGCCCATGGTGGAGTCAAGCAGAACCCCGAGGTATTTTACTGTCTTTACTTTTTCAAGGTGGGCACACGTGCAGTCATTAGTAAGGGGAGTGGGACACGTGTGAGCCAAAATCGTGTATAGAGTAGTCGACTGTATTGCATTATTATGAATGGCAAACGGAATGTACTTGGTTTTAGTTGCGTTCAAAGTCAGAAAGTTGTCGCGTAGCCATTCAGAGACAGTGTTCAAGCCACACTGGGCGCATTCGTAAACATTTTTCCATGAATTTGAAGTAAAAATGAGGGCTGTGTCATCGGCATAGGTGAAAACCCTTCCGTTATTGAGGCTGATCGAACTCAGGTCGTTAATATAGATAAGGAAGAGTGTAGGAGAGATCACACTTCCCTGTGGAACTCCGTGCTCGACTTTTTCCTCACTGCTTATGTGCCCGTCTATCTTAACGCACTGCGTACGATCAGTAAGATAATCTTTATAGATTTTAAGTGGTATTCCCCTGATCCCTATTCCCTCCATCTTCTTTATGAGGATGGGGACAGAGACAGTATCGAAGGCTTTTGCCAGGTCAAGGAAAATGCCCAGGACTTTTCCACCGCTGTCCAGATTCCTAGCAATATGTTCCGTTAGGTTATGCACTGCGTCAGATGTGGAAAGACCAGAGCGGAAGCCATACTGTGATTTTGATATTATGTTGTATTTGTCTAAATAGCTTTTTAACCTAATATTCATAATACGCTCGAGAACTTTCGACAGCGCTGGGAGGAGAGCAATGGGCCTATAATTGGTTACTTGGTCTCTGTCCCCACCCTTGAAGACGGGTTGCACTATTGATTTTTTAAATACTTTAGGAAATATCCCTCTTTTAAGGGATAAATTACAAACGTGGGCTAAAGGCGAAACGACAATCTTAATGTGTTGCTTAATGAGGCTGACAGAGATCCTATCCCAACCTACAGCACAATCACTTCGTAGGGACATTACTATTCGACCGACTTCATCTTCGTCAGTTGGGAAAAGGGCCATTGAGTCATGGTTCGAACGACTGGATGTATAGTTGATTGGCACCGCTCCCTGAATTTTACTTGCTAAGTTTTTTCCTATTGTTACAAAATATTCGTTAACCTTTTGAACTGATTGAGTGGGGGTGGAGGAAATTGAGAGAAGCTCTGAAGGGCTCTCCTTTAGCTTAGCTCTGTTCGTAATATTATTGATAGCCTGCCATAGTTTTTTATTGTTACTGCCTGCATCCCTTATTTCATTCCTTTCATATTCCCTTTTCACTTTTTTAATGAGGTTATTACAGAAGTTTCTGTAGCGCCTATACATAACAAGTAAAGTTTCATTGCTTGGATCCTGCTTTACCCGCTTATGCATACGATCGCGATGTCTTATGCATCTAAGGAGACCAGGGGTTATCCACGGCTTTATTACTTTTTTGCGATTTGGAAGTTTGACTGCCGTTGTACTGGAGTCTATTATTACTTTTAAACTATTTACAAGATACTCGGCTGCCTGATTAGGATCCTGCATTCCGTATATTTTGCTTAGGTTCAATTTATTGATTTTCTCTGTTATCAAACTGTAGTTAGTGCGTGAGACAACTTTAGTGGCTTTAACTTTCGGTATAGTTTTCAAAAGAAATAGTATAACTGTGTCGTGGTCAGTGAGATATGTATGTGCGATTCGAACTTTAGCTGGGAGACAGGATTTGATTATAATATGGTCTAAACAATTATCATGACGTGTGGGGAGGGTATGGGCTGGAAGCAGACCAAAAGAAGCCAGCAGTGTTAGGTATGCGTTCTTGTTAGGGTCCTGGGATTGTTCACTTATGTTTATGTTAAGATCACCGGTTATTAAAATGTTAGTGAATTTGTCCAGTTTGCAAAGTACGTTGTACAAAGAGTTTAGAAAGTTGGTTACATCCCTGTGTGCCGGAGACCGGTATATTGCTAGAATAGCTAAATTTTTGTCTACTATTAACTGAAGGCAGTTGCAGCCCGGGATAATCGGTTCTTCGACGGTTATTGGGAGTGTTTTGTTCGCGAAAGCTACAACGCCATCGTTTTGAGAGTAATTATTTTCGGTCAGATATGTGTCATAACCATCCAACAATGGAGTATAGTGTGATCTAGGTAGCCAGCACTCTGTTAAAATAACTAAGTCCCAGTTAACTTTAGTCCTTGCAAGAACCACATTAAAGCCATTTATATTTTTGTTAATGCTTCTTATATTCTGGTGTATTAATTTTAAATTATTGTTGGGATTGAAATTGGGTGGAGTACAAGCATCTATGTCAGAGCGGGTTGAGTCTGCCACCGAGATGGAGTCAATGTAATTAATATTTACTTCTGTGTTATCGAATTTTAGAGTAAAAATTAGCTGGCGCTAGTAAAATGCATAAGTGGTGCTCATTATATTGCAATAACACAATAAATGAGTGAGATAAATGGACCGATAGGTACATGCGTGTGTTTTTATTGTTTGGAGAGTGTGCGGTATAGTATGGTTTCAGGTAGTTGTCGGTGACGGGAATTAGAATGATTGTACTTGCATTTCTGTAGCATTGATTGTGTAAGGTTAACCTACCATAAATCATATTGTATAGACGGGATGTTGCTGTATGAGTTGCTTTTTGAACTATGTGTTTTTGTGAGGGTGTAATCTGAAAGAGTTCCATACCATATTTAGTTTTACAATTATTATTGAATATGCATCTGTTTGCTAGATGTTTTATACTAGACAATAGCAGTGAGAATTTTAAGTTTATACCTACATATAACAATTTTTGGAATCCGACTATTTTATTATTATGTTCTAGGTTACAACTTTTCATTATCATAGGAATATTTTTTACACAGAATAGTCATGGTGTTAGCTTACTGAGATCTAATTCGTTGTCGATGCGAACGGGCAGCTCTCCTTCCACTTTGCGCAGGTACACTTGTCCTCTAGATGTCCAACAATAAGAGTATCCTTGATCTTTCGCATATTGTCGGGCTAAGTAGTAAAGCTTTTGAGTCTTGAAGGTTAATGCTTCCGAAATATAAATTGGCCTAACTGGTCCAGAGATCCCAAGGTGTTCAGTGTTTAATTTGCCTTCCATTACCTTCTTTTTGTTGAAACTTTTTACTATTTGAATTATTTTCTCTTTTTTCAGAACGCTGTTGAGCTCAACTATTATAGGTTTTATATTTCCTTTGTTTGTAGTGATTCTGTATATATCCTTGATTTCGCAGTCATTCAATTCTAACTCCAAAGTTTTAGCCATGCACTTCACCGCGTTACTGATATCTTCCTTACTTTCTGCTTTCTGGTTACCCTTATTTGTCGTAGGCACGTTACGTATTTCCAAAGTCGCGGATCTAGTCTTGCGTTCCAGTGCTTCAATTTTATCCTCTAATTTTATAATCAGTTTTTTATCATGTGCTCTTTCTTCCTGCAGGTTCCCAAGTGACTTTAAGATGCTGTCGTATTTATCAGACATGAATTTCAAGCTTTCTTTCAGCTCTGCATTTTGTTTCTTTAATTCGGTAAAATGTGTATCTACTGTAGTTTTCAGTGATGATATCAGCCCTGACATCTCAGCCTTCAGTTCTTTGTAGTCGTCATCTAGCTCCCTTCTGCGTTTTTGCCGTACACTAACATTAGTGTTGTCACAGCGCTCTAATGGCGTATCTGAGTCATAGTATGCTTGCGCGGCCGCGGGTGCAGGGAGGGGTGGCGATCGGCGAAGGGGCATGACGTATATTATTATATGCTTTATAATTAATATAGCTAGTATTCTATTAGAAAGGCCTGATATATTATAAGCCTCAAAAAATAAAAAATAAATAAAAATAAACAAAAACACAAAAAGAATTGCAGGCTGCCGGGCTCGATCTCGGTAGCACAGGCTTCGCAGGTCTCTGCGGCGCTTGATGGAGCTATCTTAACACATAAGCGGCAAGCCAAATTAAGTAAGTGCTTCTCTAGAGAGTGTTGAAGTTGTTGCAATTCGTGACCATATAAGGTAACGTTTTGAGCCGCTTCGGGCGGTCTGACTCACCAGCTAGCGACGAATAGGAGCAGCGCGCACTGATGACTCACTGTATGTGCTTGATGATTGTGTCTTCTATTGACAGATTGTTATCGCTTATTACTATTTTTCTTCGTTATCTTTGACCATTGGTGTTTATTATGTATTTTGTTAACTTGTACACAGCCTTATACAGAGAGATAAGTTATTTTAAAAAGTTGTAAGATTGCTTGGAACTTAAAACAGTTAATTATCTTGCGCGAGTGACTTGTGGCACGTCTTACTCTCGATGCGCGCGGGGCAGGAGTGTGTACCTACTGAGTACTTACTTAAGTATTAGCTTTTCGCATTTTTGTTGGCTGACGTACAAAACTATCAAGACTCAAGAGACCCTCATTTTATTGCTAGCGATCAGCGATGGAGTTTAATTAATGAGTAAGTAATTTTTCGCTTTAATTGAAAACGTAAATCCTTTTTTATTTTCTCAGATTCAGTCTAATGTAAATATGAATAGTAATAGTATTTCGTTATTTTCGTCATATCTCCATAAATTATTATTGGTAAGAATATTATGTATAATAAGCATTTAGATTAGCCTAAAAAATATTTTCAGTTATTACGCAAAATCCCAGGTAACATTTCCCTACGAACGCCGTGACGCGACGTGACCTGTGAACGTGTTTGTAAAAACCTAACTACAAAGGAACAAAACAAATAGAAACCATTTGCGAACTGCGTGTCGTGTGAAGGCTACCTCGTAGAAATGAACGGAGAGTCTGTCAGGTTGTTGTTAAAGTTGTAAAACAATCGTAGAAGTCGATCGCGCACTTACTGTCTAATGTAGTCCCTTCCACGATGTGTCTGTCTGTTTGACACATCGTGGAAGTCAAAGACTACAATATAATACTGGAGGTGGAAGTCAACATAATATTATGTCCACTGGCTAAACCAATCCAGATTTGTATTTATTTTGTAGAAGCCTATTAATCCGTTAAGGTTTGCATAAGTAGTAGTAAAACAACAGTCATTAAATCATGCAGCGCTTAAACTATATAAATAGGATTGTATAGTGTAAGTTAAGTTTGACATAAAATCAGGGCTGTAGATAACCTATGTAGTTCTTTACATATTTCAAATGCAACTACGTGATCAAGAGCCATTTGAAAGTAACATTTAGACCGGTTTTCTTGCTAAAACACAAATGTGTTTTGGACGGATATTTGATATTCTTTTAGATGGAATTTTGGTAGGTCTGTTATTAATTATAAAATGAGCTGAAAGCGTATAAAATTCAGGTCGGTACCAATTCACAAAGTAAAACCAAAAATTTCGGTATATACGATTACGGTATTTTATTTCAATTGCACTGTTTTTGCCTATGCAAAGTGTCAACAACCTCCGGGGTGACTTACCTTTAACGTGAAGGTCACAGTGCGCGCTCGCAGGGAAGCACTCGGTCGGTCCGCGATTATCTGCTAACTATATGATTTCTGGCGTTTTGTTTGTACACTCAATAACAAAACACGCGCAGCTCGGGTAGACCGCTACTTGTTAGTGATTGTTATCGATGATAGTGCTGGCAGCCGGCCGCGCGCCACGTTGACAATGACAAGTGCAAGGAAACGTCATGCGAAAATTGACAGTCGGCCGGCCCAGTGTTGTCACATAAAAATACATTCCATATTCAGCGAACGGTAAATATAGAAAACACAAATTCCAATAAATGTATTTTATTTCTAGTACATAATACTTATCGGGAGATTAACCAATAAATTTGAGACCTGCTTAGTCTAGCCCCCTCCGTATCAACTTATACATCATACAACTTTAACATTTATACTTATGAAGATGTTTCACAAACTACTGTGTAGAGCGAGCACAAGGCGCGTATGAAGGCTGATGTCCTCGATCAGCCCACCAAAACATTGTGGGTTCATAGCAATAGTATCGCTATAGTTATCATATTATAAAATTACGGACAAAATACGGTTTCCTACCGTAATGTTAACAAATCATCAGAACCGTACGAACCGTACATTTACAGAGTACAGATTTAGGTATTATTCTTGTATAACGAAAGGATTTGTATGGGATCCATGTAAACGGACTAAGTGGGGATAACAGTCGCAACGGGCATATAACAACTGAGTTACTAAACTTAAATCATAGATGATTATATACATAGCATTTGAAAAAAAAAACGTTAACTTTTCAACATAATGTTGTTAACTTGCCAAACAGATTTCAAATGACTTATCATAAAAATATTAAATCACATTCAGAGCGAATTGTGTAATAATCATACCAATATGTTAACAATGTAATAGCTTGTAACTACACAGTCTACAGACTTGCCAATCATTACAGTTTACTGTACATTTGTAACTTTAATACCTACTTAATGTTTATAATAATACCTAAAATATTTCGACAAAACGTCATTGTTTGTCAATAATGAGAATACTATAAGTGTGATAAAACCGTTACATATTTTATTAAAATATTTAATTTTATCTAATTATAAAAATACCTATCCTATAATATTAACGAGTATATTTAATTAGTGGTACCATATACACATATCTACCTGTACAATGGTCTGGTGTGATCCAACATATACAATAAATTAATACAACGCTGGTCGGCAATATAACGAACATATAGTTGCACTGTGTTGCTGGCGTGAATATAGATCAGCCGCCTGGTAGCCGCCGCGCGCCGCCTCTGTTCTGTCTTTCTTTCTGTTACCGATTGATTGTGTCATCAGCATCAACATTACAATAAGGAAATGTATCTATAGTACAGGTCTAAAATGTAAATAAGAGTACACGCGGCACAATGGCCACACTATGACGTACCCTAAATGTAGGGCTCCATAACAACTTAAGGTCGAAGCTCTCACTAGGCCTGTCAAAAACAATTTTTATTTCATTGTAATAGAATCACAACGAATGCTTTACAGTACTATTTTAAATATTGTTATAATCCATCTATTTTTTGTGCCTAACGGTATTTTGCAGCCATACACCATTAAAATTTAAAAACTATAAAGCAGCTATAAACCTGTTTCGCAATTTCTGATGGATTAATATGGACCAAATTGTAAAAAAAAATGCAAAAGAAAAGAAAAACAAGTACATTATAATTAATGTTGGCGGGCCAAATGAGAGCGTTAGCCTGAAGGTAAATAACAAGTGTAGTGCTGCGCGCCGGAACACAAGCCGGCGCGTCCGGCCGCCCCGCGCCCGGCACTACAGGCGCCGACAGCAACACGAGTAGCTCTAGTGTCACAACACTAATAAGGAACTTTCAACATAAGAAAACAATTTACTTACCTAATAATATTCTATTAAATATAACATTATTATTTACAATAGTCATTTGCCACTCGCGTCCTACGCTCGCGCGAGTGATTAAAATGTTAAAACGTAAAATATGATAGTTCAAAGTAACATAGTCCTCTAGTTAGCGAAGGGCAGAGTGAAGGTTTGCAGCGCGAAGTGCGGCGCGGGTCAGTCGAGGCGGACGCGCTTGCTGGGCGGCTCGCCCTCGCCGCTCCAGTACGCGTACTCCGGCAGCCACTTCACCAGCTGCGCGTCGAAGAACTCCTCCAGCCGCTTGGCGTCCTTGTAGATGGTGCTGTCGGCCTACACGTGCAACGGCACAGGAGATTAGTATACGTATAGACTAGGAGAGCAGCGGCCGGGCGGCGGGCCGGTACTCACCGGGTTGTACCGGTAGGCGTTCTGGAACAGCAGGCGCGCGTCCGCCATGAACTGCGCCACGTGCGAGTACCGCTGCGGGCTGCGCGGCTGCAGCTTCATGCGGATCATGTCCAGGCACATCGGCCGCGAGATCTGCACACACACACACGCAACGTAAGTCGTTATATATATAACAATATACACACAACTCAAAAATGATGTCACTCGCTAGATAGTTTACAACGCTAGAGTGACAAGAGGCGGCAGTGTACCTTGGAGTGGTAGTGCAAGTTGTCGGGCGAGACGGGCTCGCGGAAGGGCAGGCTGGGCTCGTACTGGCAGTACAGCTCCAGCGTGACGCGCTCCACCAGCTTCTGCAGGCGCGGGGGCAGGCCGCCGCCCGCCGGCGCGTCCTCGTCGCCCGGCTGCAGCGGCAGCTCCGCGAAGTTCACGCACAGCAGGCACTGCCACGTCTCCGTCTCGCTGCACACGCCGACACATATCACATTAATTATTGGAATTCACTAGCACAGCGAGCGGTGGTAGGCGCGTGCGGGTACTAACTCTGGCAGCTTCTCGATGGTGGGTATGTGGCAGTACTGGTGGAAGACCTTGGGGCACTTGTCGCAGCACATGAGCTCGCCGCCGTCCATGCAGACGGCGCACCAGTCCTCGTTGGGGTCGCCGGCGGCGGGCGGCTTGTGCTCGTCCGTGGAGGAGTGCACGGGCGGCGCCGGCGAGGGCGCCTCCGCCACCACCTGCACGCCGTTGGAGTCCAGCTTGGCGATGGTGGCCATGAGGTCCTGCACCGAGGCCGCGCACACCTTGTCCAGCTCGGGCACGCCGCCGCCGCCCTGCCACAATGGAAACTCGTGAGTCCATCGCCGACCGACTATTATCGCCTTCAATTCTGGATCAATTAAATTTGTAAAAATATGAAACAGTATTCAAAGTGCAGGTATACTGACGTTGAGGCTGGGGCTGGGCGTCTTGGGGTTGGTGGAGGTGACGGCGGCGGGGGCGGCGGGCGGGGCGGCGGGGCGCGCGCGGCCCAGCGTGATCTTGTAGTCCAGGCCGCCGCCCGCGCCCGCGCCCGCCGCGCCCGCGTCGGGCGGCGGCGCGCCGTTGGCCAGCGCCTGCTGCGGGATGTGCCACTTGGCGGGCGGCGCGTGCGGCGGCTGCGGGTGCGGCAGGTAGGGCGGCGGCGCGGGGGAGGGCGTGCGCGGGCCGCCGCTGCGCCGCCCGCCCGCCCCGCCCCCCGCGCCCGCCCCGCCTGCTCCGCCGCCGTACGCGTTCGACGCGTACGCGCCTATCACTGCCACATCACGACAACATTAATAAACTTCATTATGATAGTTATTGTATTGAAGGCTCCGCCCACGTCAGACTTGTTGTAGGACAAGTAATCGGGCCGATTTTTCCTCCGATCCTTAAGACCGATTTTGTTGCCGACTCAACGCCTACGTCCGTCATTTTGTCTGTGGCTATTGAGGGAGCACGTCTTGGACAGAAATAAAGCACAAAGGTGGATTTACAGAGGAAGATTTGTCTTTGGCTTTTGAGGAATAGAAGAGAGAGAAAAAAGTTCTGAGTTGATCCAAATCTCTCAGAGATTATTGAAGGGGATATTTTATGTTCGTCATGCTGATCTGCGACTTCGACCAGACAAGTTTTTAAAAATGTATATTGAATTTATTCATTTCATTATTAGAACCCGCTATTACACATCAGGACACTATTATGAGAAAGTGCATTCATCCAGATCGCTTTTCTACTTCTTTTAACTCTCAATATCGACCTCCATCGCTGAGAAGTGACACTGACGCAATACTAGTCCTTCCCTTGCAAGTGCATGCGGCCGACTGTCGGTGAGTAGTGTGCGTTGTACGCTACATTTCGGAGCGTTCTATTTTTCACCGATAAAATCGGATCGGTCGGGATGCACCGATTTTATTTCTGACCTACATTATGTAGGGCGTGTGCGTTGCACTATTGCTATCAGTGTGTTCTATTTTTCTACCTATTATCGGACGTGGGTGGGCAGCCTAAATAAAGAAAGACACAAGTAAATATAATATATTTACTTGTGTCTGATATATTTATTTATATCATTAAATCTTTGTAGACTTACCGGTAAACCTAAGGCGTCTACAAACAGGTTATTAATACATTTTATGAGAGAAACTTTATATACTTTTAAATTATAATTATATCCAATTTAAAGGGCTAGCTGGAGCGGTACGACATTTCCCGCTCCAATTAAACTACACAACTAGGGAAGTACACCCATGTTACAGAAAATTGCAGTGAAACAACAATAGTTATTTTTCTCCAGAGGAATTAGATTGCCGGAACTCGTTAGAAAATATATTTTAAAAAATATAGGCATAACGTTTATTGTCACTATAATATCTCTCCATGTCATCCATAGAGTAGTAACTGCTCACCATCAGGCGGACCAAAAGCTTGTTTACTTCGTCATATAAAAATATATTAATAGAGTTTATAGATGTTCATATTAAATTATTATTATATTATGTTGGCAGTGTTAGTTGTTGTAGCCTTACTCTGATGGTAGGCGTGGTGCATGGCGAGCTGTGCGTGCTGCGCGGGATGCTGCGCGTGCTGCGCGTGTTGCGCGTGCTGCGCGTGCTGCGGCAGGGCGGGCGGCAGGCCGCGCGCCGCGCCGCGCTGCGTCTGCGCGTTGAGCAGGCCGCGCAGGTTCATCTCGTTGACACCTGCGCACGGCACACGGTGAGACGGTGTCAGTGAACATTGTACATCAGGCGCGTATCCGGCGAGGCTGGTGGCAGTGGCTTGCGTGGGTATTTGCCGGCACGCTAGGCTACTGGGCGGCGGCGCCACGTACCGTGCAGGTGGTGCGGGTGCGTGGTGGACGTGACGTGCGCGTGGCGCAGCGGCGTGCTGCGCGCGCGCAGCCCCGCCGCCAGCGGGTACGCGCCGCCCGCCGCGCCCACCCCGCCCGCCGCCTGCACGAACGACTGCCGCACACGACATTAACACATGTTATTAATATACATATTGGCGAACATTATCTGTAACATTCAAACTAGGTATTATCTACACCGCGACTGCTGCGGCTAGTACACCATGCCTTCGCGTCTTTTAGCGTTACGAACAACATTAAGTCTTACAACATGTATGTATGTATAACATAGCAATCAAAATATTGGAACACTACTGGGCCCGCTTTTTGACTACATATACGCAATACTCTTATAACAGATGGCCGCAGACGCCACGGACACCGCTTGAAATCACCGTACCACTCGGCTATAGATGTGAAACATCTATAAGTCTACCCTCGAACCGATGGATGGCGTGGCGATAAACTTGTCATGACGACGCATCGCCACGCTATACATCTTAAGGCAAAGTACAACAGATAATTAATACCACTGCACGGACATGAGACAACGCACTACAGACACATAATAATATTGGGTAATAGTTAAAATAACTCTTTTAGTATTTATAAATATTACTTGTACAAAAATATAATTTCGATGTTTCACATCCTGCCAGGCCCGTGACGACTATTTTTTTTTTCTTTTGCACTATTATGAACTCTAGGTACGTAATAAATAATGAATTACACAACATCAAATTGATATGATAATTTGCTACTCTAGACTATTGTATATTTATAAACTAAACATAACATGCACATGATCAACAATCCAAGTAATGTAAAGCTAATAAGCGAATACAAAGTAGTCGCAGGACAGTCAGTGTAAACACAAAATAATAAAATCAAATGCGCCTTATTACAATGACAACACGGTTCACATAATCCGCTCAGCTGATGAATGCCACGACGTACACTAGATGATGAGTACATTCACTAACGAGCGAGCGGTGACCGACTGACCTGGTAGCGAGCCAACGTCTGAGACGCGCAACGTCCCCGTCAGGCGTGACACGAGACGGCAAGTTGTGGGGAAACATAGCACACGTCATTATTGAGCAGTACAGAGACGGGGCGGCGCGGGGGGGCGGGGCGTACCTGGTGCATGGCGACGTGCTGCAGCGCCACGACGGCGGAGTGCGGCGCGTGCGGGGGCGCGGGCGCGGGGGGCGCGGGCGGGGGGTGGTAGGGGCCCTGCGCGGCCGCGGCGCCGGCGTCCAGCTTGCCGTCCACCACGATGGCGCCCAGCGAGCCCAGCACGCGCACGAGCTCGGGCAGCTTGTCCAGCGCCAGCGCGATGCGCACGGGGATCTCGGGGTTGGGGATGTCGGCGCGCCGGCTCTTGATGCGCTGCAGGTGCGCGCACACGGCGCGCTTGGCGTGCAGCACGGCCGTGTCCGAGCCGTCCAGCGCCGCCGTCACGAACTGCACGCAGTGGTCCGTGATGGCGGCCAGCTGCTCCAGCGCCTCCTTCTTCTCGTTTAGCGTGCGCTGCTTGGCGTCGCACACCTCGTTCAGCCGCAGCACCAGCTGCTTGCCGCGCGTGTTTATCGCGTTTGTTAATCTGTAAGGGACATGCGAGCACATTATAAACTCTGACCGCGACCAATTGACTGTCCGATGACATGATAATAATATGTGTGGAGTGTACTGACTTGACGACAGTTTGTGTGATCTCGTGTACGAGCGCCTTCTTCTTGTCGGCGATGAGTTGCTGGCGGTCGCGGATGACCTTCATGGCCGAGCCCAGCAGCACGCGCTTGTAGCTCACCTCCGACAGCAACGAGCTGATGTTTGCGCGAGCCTGCACACACACACACACACACCGTTACAGTACAAAATAACCACAAATTACTGCAGAAAAGGAAAGTGTTGGCAATCAATACGATGGTCTCAACATCTATAGTGTAAATACCTGCGCGGCCATCTCGGTGCTGAACTGGTACTTGTGGTCGCGGTGGTGCTGCAGCTGGCAGTCGCGGCACGTGAGCCGGTCGCACGTCTCACAGAACAGCGTCAGCCGCTCCTGCACACACACACACACACTCGGATTCATGAGCGATAACTCGAGACCTTGAAGTCTGACAATCCTAAATGAGAGTCTGTATCAAGAACGAACGACGAATAAGTGGCGACTTATCTTTCAAATACGATTCGAAAAATTCATATCTACTGCATTTTTCACACATCATAGCTGTTTAACAACGGTCAACTTAGTGTTCAAAATTGTAATATTCACGAAAAGCCGCGATATTCACGAAATGATAAAACACGTTTACGATAATAATATAATAATAATAATAATAATAATAATAAAACGTTTATTTTCAGGCTACTGTGGCCCATAGATATATACCTTACAGACTAACATATATATATCAAAAATACAAATCGTGTTAGTAATAAAAGCTTAGGCCTATGTTAGTAAAAACACTGCACTACGTATTCGTGCGTTCTTGTGGCACTTGTCCGCGGAAGCGACGGAACACCACGTCTTGCGGCCAAAACTCCTCTTCCAAGACGAGGTGCAGCAAACACGTGGGTATTCGCACCACAAACGCCTTAAAGTTGACATTCCGGCGCGACTCCAACAACTGCACTCTCGGCGCGTACTTAAGTTTTTGGCGCACGTACTCCACGATGTCCTCCGCCTTAGTGGTGTAATGTAGGCGGGAGATGTACACCGGAGCGTTCGGCTTCGCGGCGCGAACAGTCACACTGGGCTCTGCAGGAGCCGCGCCACAGCGGTTCTTGTTGGTTCGTTGTCGGCGCTTCTTCTTTACCACCGTCTCGAAACCCTCCTCAGTCCGCATCGGTGCCTTTACAGGCATGGGCTGCTTTGTAGGAGCACTGAGAGTGCTCGCGACGACGCTAGCAAAATCTCTTCGAGCAAGTCGAGATTCTGACGCTGTAGACACAGACAGCGAGTCGGTTCGTCTTGCGGCGGCGAGTGCGGAACCCGCGGGGACGGGAGCGGGGCAGAGGGGCGAGCATGGCGCGCACTCTGCATGCTCTGCATTTTGTAGTGTCGGCGGCGATAGCAACACTGCTGACGCGAAGCCCGCTCCGCGACGCGTGTTGACGTTCGATGCACCCGATGGTGACCCAGTTACCGCTGCCGATTTACGCAACTCAGTGAGCTCATTGCGCAAATCGGCGACGGCATTTTGGGATGCATCAAACTTCTTCTGCATATCCGCTAAACTTGCCTTTAGAAAAACAATGTCCTTCAGCAGGCTTGTTACGTCGACGTGGTCAAAAGTGACGGGAGGGAGCTTGTGTAGGTCCTTCGCCACAAACGTCGGCACGTCGTCAGGGTCGGTCTCCTTTAGCAGCGTGATGATGTCTTGAATGCTCTTCTTGGTCCCGTCACGCCGGCGAGTCATCATCTGGTCGCTCTTGTTGAGCAACCGGAACAGAAGCAACTTGGAAGCGGCAATGTCCTCCTCGCTGAAGTTCGTGGCGCAGATCTGGACTGCGGACACCTCGTCCATCACGTCCAGCTTCTGCTGCAGGAACGCCAGCAGTTCATTCGCCACAAGTTGTTGACTCATGGCGATAAAAACTTACGAGCGATGGCTTGTGCCACCGCGTATTCAATTAAAACTAAGTTATAATACGCGTCAGCAATACGTCCGCATCGTAGCGCAGCTAGTATGACAATAATATGGTGATTCTCCCTCGATAACGCGTAAAATGCAGGCTTATGGCGATACCAGAACTTACTTAGCTATTTCCGGTAATAACGTTTGGAAGAAACGTGTTTAGCACTACTCTAGAAATTGAAACACTTGCAGCGAGCAGCTGCCCTTACGAAAAAAGTTTTCCAAAATGCAGGAACATTCCTGGTGTTATATGCTACGCGTGGCTATGTATACGAGGCGCTGTGAGTGGGGTCGCGTCCCCGCGCGGTACCTGCACGTGCTCCGCGCAGAACATGTCGTGCGCGCTGCGGCCGGACGCCGCCGCCTGCAGCTCCGCCACCGCCTCCTCCTTGGACTTGATGGTGTGCTCCTTCGTGATCTTTAGCCTGCAACATAATGCCGTTTGTGTTGGCGACTCCACTGGCACATGTTGTCTACTGGCCGACATATTCATTGTTTCTTTTTAACAGTATTAATTTATTTAAATACATATACCGAATTATATAATAGAATCTTTTCGATATTTTGCAGCTTTCTCTTGGCGTGTGTACAAACGTGTATTTACGTTATTGTAGTAGGTATAGGAATCCCAATGGTTCTTTGCTGAATTTCGAGGTACTACGGAAAACTGAACCAATCTAAGATTGCATTTGCGCCTGTGACCACAAAATAATATTATAGCAATAATATCAAATTATTCAAGAATTCGTAAACACGCACAATCTAAGAGAGCGAACGAAAACATGTTGAAAAAGTCTACCAATACCATGAAATTTGTCGATAATCTCCTCTCGTTTGTGTTGAACGGCTAACAGTGGATCAGTAATTTAGTCGATGGTGCCGCTCACTAGACAGCTGTGTGTGTGGGGCGGTGCGCTAAGGGCGCGGGGGTACCTCTGGTGCGCGTGCACGCAGTTGTCGCAGATGAACTCGGCGCAGTCCACGCAGTAGCTGGTGGCGGGCTCGGTGTCGTCGCAGCTGTTGCACTGCTGCTCGCCGCTCATGCCGCCTGCGCACACACACACACTGTCACTACTTGCACCTAGTGTACTTTTAATTAAACTTGTCTTTGAGCAGAACGACCAAAAATGTTTAATGGCAATAAAAATAGCGAGACACGGTGTTATAATGTCAATTTATTTTATGTACAATGTGGCTTAAAAACTATTGATTCTGCGTGCTTATTACCAGTATATAATAAAACCAATTGGTTTAGCCTCTAAAGAACTTTGTACGTGTGATCATAAATAAATATAGTATTCTGGTAATATGAATTATTACACATTTTAGGAGCTTCAACTTACAACAATTGACTAGTCTTCTAATTAATTAAGCATTCTAATATTTCGTGCCCATGATTCCATTTATAATAAAGTTTTGTTTTGTGTTGAATAGTATTAACCCAAAATTTGCAACAAATATTGCGGTAGGAAATGGTATACCTCAATCAATACTAATTTCATAACCCAGTCAATCGATCAATGATGACAAATTGTTTAACAAATATAATAATGTGAAAGTGTTACAAGTAGTATAAATATGCGGAACAAGCGTGTGTGAGGTACGCGTGTGGTGAGTACTACAGACCGTTGGAGCCGGCCTGCTCGAGCGCCATCTTCTCCAGCACAAAGCGCTGGTCGATCATGTTGGCGACCTGGCACTGCAGCCGACACGCCGGACACGTCACAGTCACACGCTCTGCGCCTGCCACATACAGACAACACACATTACATAGCATCGGCTATACGCCGCCGGTTAGATCATTCTTAGTGAGTTGATCTATCTAGTCTAAAAAAAACGTATTAAATACAAAACAGGCCACTCTATGTTAATTATATAGCATACCCAAGAAGTCTCTGGAGCTGGCTTGTTTCTCTTCGAGCTTGGCGCGGATGCAGGGCTCGCAGGCGGAGTGCAAGCACTCCATGAGCTTGGGCGTGCCGTCGGCGAGCGCGAGCGGCGCCTGGCACAGCACGCAGCGGGTGCCGGCCAGCGAGGCGCGCGCGGCGCCCGGCGACGCCAGCGAGTCCGCCGACGAGCCCTTGCCGGCGTCCGCGGCGCCGCCCGGCGACCCCGCCTCCGCGCCCTCCCCCGCCTCCCCTGCGCCCCCGCCATCTGGCGTGCTGCTCACCTGTACCGACATTATATTACACAATTACAGTTATCATTTTTGAGAGATTCGGAATGTGTCGTACCTAGATTCTGTAATATATTTCTGTCATTTTAGTTGAAGAACTCCTCCAAAAAGGTCCGATTGGTGGTTTTAGTAACTGGCGTGCAAGTTATTCAATTAACAGACGACACCGCGCACCCCCACTCTTGCGGGAGCGGGAGTGCAGACTGCAGATCTGCAACATCGCGCAGATTTGTCCACACAAACGCGCGGGGCTGCAGTATAGTGCGGTGGCTTAGAAGTCTTAGTCGTTTCAAATCAGCTTGCGGTTTTTTACTAAAAATGATTATTAATTTCGAACCCATTCAGGATGGTGAATTATATTATATTTTATGCCGATTTTGATATACTCTAATTAGAAAAATCGGGTCTATAGCAGATATTGGGTACATCCTTTTAAATCTTATCATCCTTACAAACAAGATCGATCAATAGGTTATTTGTTCAGAATTATTCCAAATTGCTTCATGACCTGCGATTTCCAACGATATCGAGATTCATTTCGAAATAGTACGTCTGGCTCTGTTAAAATCACGTTGCGTGTAGCCCCGCATCCAGGCGCGGGAGTGCGTGTTTCTGAGTATGAAGACGCGTGATCGGCTACCCCGCGAGTGAATGCGTTTTACAAACGGAAATATTTGCGAACAACGTTAGATCACGCTCTCCCGCGCTACGCTGCATGATGCGGGGCAGAGTGTGGATTGCCTAACAGACGTACACCGCCCGACCGCGCGGTGGAGCGGTGCTCTCAGCTCCGTCTCATCACCATCTCCACGGCGAACGGTGCGCGGTACCGTGCAATAATCGAGATCATCTAATTTGAAATGGTATGCAGGGATTGTGGTTTCTTTCTAACCATAGGAAGAACATGGTGTATTATGTAATGTAGGTATGTATAAAAATTCAATAGGTGGACACTTACTGAATTTTGAACATGATTGTGCTTGGTTATTTAATTTCAAGTAATATGTTAGTGTACCTAGTTTTTTACAAGATTAAACCAACAGACAGAAACTGAAAATAAAATGATAAATTTTAATGTTGAGTTGGAGCCATATGATGCACTGAAGTATAACAAAAGGTGCAATTTGGCCCCCATCCTGTTGTTAAGGTTTAATTTATTGTTGTAACATTATGTGGCTGTAAATCCTACATGATGTATTTTATTTGAAAATTTGAGACAACTGGTATTTTACAAGATGCATTAACGGCTGCTTCAATGGGTGAGAAAGAGACTAGGTATGAATGGTAGGTACTAGTCTTAACGTTTTATAAATGCTTGTAAAAGTTCATATGAAATAAAAACCTTTTGATTTGATTGGATGATTAGGTACTTTCTGCAAAATATGTTTAGGTACCTCAGTTTAGGACTCAGCCTGTGTATGTACATAAGCAATGGGATTTAAAACACACAATATTGTTATTTAACTGTGGGAGTTAATAATATTAATTGTGTGCATTAATAAGTGGCCTACTAATCACAAACCCATGCTCATTCAGAATTGCCAACTTTACTTGATCTTGAATAAAATGATTATATTCTTTCCACCAACAAACAAAATGTAATGTAAATTTGCAGAGGAGTTGTAGAAAACAGCACTTTAACAATACCTAATTGTATTAACAGATAATAGATCACAGTGACATACCGCTATGTTCTATTACAGATTCAGTAATATTTCGAATAAATTTATTCGTCCAACCTCGTATACTAGAAATATTACTCTGCATTATTTCTATAATCTCAACTAACATATTATCATCAACATCATCACATCAACCATTAAACGTCCCCTGGACATAGGTCTCCACCAAGGATGGCCGACGACCGGACTGGTTTAAACACTAAAAGAACAAGTTAAAATATTTTTTTAACAATAAAACTTTCATTGTGAGTTAGATAATAAGGAAGGTACCCCAAAAAATATGTTTTATTGAGTTTTCTATTACTATTATCTCAATAATCTTATTTTATCATATTACTTTATAGATTCAGATAGTAAATGGATATTGACTGTTTCCTATTATTGGTGTTTGGTTTAAATTAGTGCTTGTGTTATGTTAAAAAGTATAATGCACCCAGCTTTGAAGTTTCTGGACTTCACCAGTGTTATCATAGGGGCAAAGTGAGTCAATGAGTATAAGGTAGTGCACTCCATACATAATATTAGGTAAGTATCAATAAGACTAGTTAAAAGTAGTATTAGATTAAACCACAATGTCTGATGATGAGATTAATAGTCCTGATGAGAGATAGCATCTTCAATATCAGTAAACAAAGGCAACAAAGTTGAAGGTGATGCTTATGCAGGCTGATTTATTTACAAATATTTGGTGTTACGATGCAGTGTGTGCTGTGTTTACATTGAGCGTGGCGGGCTGCGCGCCAGCGTCGGCGAGCTCGTCTGGCACCTCCTCCTTGATGGTGACGCCGAGCAGTGGGCCCAGGTCCATCAAGGCCCGCTCGATCTCCTCACCGCTCGGTTGAAAGTTTACGTTCTCCATTCAACTAGCTGTAACGTCCGCTTTTCACTCATTTCACCAGGCACCGCAACATGTTCGCTAATATACTCAATACTGTATAGTTTGTTACACTTTCACTCGTCTGCCCGGAGACACTGGCACGTAGACATAGCTAATTGAGCACTTCGATTGCGAGATGCCGCCGCACAACAATGTCCTTCGACTAACACTACTGTACTGTAATTAATATTTACACGTTCTAATTTAGAGATGTACGTCCTTTTAATGTGCCTTATTATTCTTTAGAATGTTTAAGTTTATCAACAAAAGTTTCTCTAGATAATTTCAACATGCGTCCACTCGTCAACTATGGTCAACCATCAACGAACATAGACAAGCTAGATTTTTATATGAAAATTATAGATTTACAATAAAAAATGTTTGATTCAAATATAAAAGAATAAACAAATAAAATTAACTTTTATTACTTCAAATATCGCATATAAAAATAATAATTTACTAAATTCCTTATTACTTTGAAAGTTTGACTTTGTCATGACATGATCGTAAATATTATACTTTACTCAAATCAGAATCTCGGAACACCCATCATATAAAATGTACACTGCATAATCCTGAAGTCTTGAATTAATAAGTTGTGCATTTCACTTATTATTGTTGTAAATTATATAGAAAGATGAGAAAAGTGTATGAACTACTGGATGTCTCTAAATAAATTTCTATACCTACTACTATTGTTTAAAAAGAAAATATTCGTTTCTTTTATTTAAAAATCAAATAAGGATCCCCATGAAATCTTTACCATCATGTATGTCGACGATTATAATTGTTTAAATGTTTATATCTAGCCGTACAAAGCTGGGGTGGGGCACTAGTCGTTAAATATATTTCATAGTATCTGTTCAAGACGCGTCAATTCAATCATAAGAGCAGTTTCGTTGGCATGGTGTTCGTATAGTGCGACTACCGAGCAATAATAGGTCTTGGGTTTTTCTATGAAATACTCAGTAGCAGCTTGGAGTTTAGATTTGTGCCTGGTTAATGGCAATAAGCTCCCCCCCTATTACATTGGACCTGAAACATACCAGTGAAACGTGGGTGTAAGTTGAAACTCAACTCAAACTCAAATGATTTATTACAATAAAATTTGACCAATATTACAGGTACTTTTGAATTGTCAAAAACTAGTTGCACGGTTCCAAAATCATCAGATCTTATGGAGAATCGGCAAGAAACTCCATAGATAGTTCTCTCCTTCGCTTTCCATTCTCTCTCCATTAAAACACCTCTGCCTAATCTTTCGGGGACGACATGCGTAATGGTATGTTCTACGTTCAGCTGGAGCTGCTTTGTTGCGGGTGCATTATTGTCGTTGAAATCGTTTAACCAAAGACAATATGATTAGACATTGAACTCATTGACATAATTGACATGACTTGATGACATTTCATGTGTGACATTAAGGTAGTGACAACACGAACACGTCGAAAATGGCTGACTCTGGGCCGAGTAAAACCGATATTGAAGCGATTTTCCAAAGATTACGCTCCATTCCATCGAATAAAGTGTGTATATTTCAATAGGTATGAACTCACAGAACGTAAGTTCAGTGATAATAATGTGTGTGGTACGTGTACAGGTATGTTTCGACTGCAACGCGAAGAACCCTACGTGGTCGTCGGTGACGTACGGGGTGTTCATCTGCCTGGACTGCTCCGCGGTGCACCGCAGCCTCGGCGTGCACCTCACGTTCGTGCGCTCCACACAGCTCGACACCAACTGGACATGGAAACAGCTCAGGAATATGCAGCTTGGCGGGAACGCAAATGCCGTGCGTAAATCCTGTTTCATCTCTCTCTTCCGTTTATTTCGTTTAAATTTGGTGATAGTAAAATAAGTTTATCAGAGCAAATAATGAATTAAGTTTCGAGCTGAACTACAAGGCCGATATTGTTATGATGAATCACTGATAAGCAGTAATTCTATTTATTTATTGCGCAAGGTGGATTACAGAATAGAACCTGTCGGTATTGATAAGTAACACAATAACTATTATGTTAATATATGATTGTTTGACATGACAGACTCAGTTCTTCCGCACACATGGCCTATCAACAGAGGATGCCCGACAAAAGTACAGTTCTCGTGTAGCCCAGATGTACCGTGATAAGTTGGCTGCCCAGTCTGAACAGGCCATGAAAACATATGGAACTAAGGTCAATGATAACTACTGATTTTTATAAATATTACCATAAATAAGTGTTATATTTTTGTTAAGTAATTATTATTCTTAATATGTAATATTTTTTTATGGACAGTCAGATATTCTGATAATGATTATATTGATTATTCTAATTTGGACCAGTAATAATAGAAAACCTGATTGACAGTTCATTCATGAACATTCCATTATAATTATTATAAATAACTGTAAATATATAAGTTTATATTGTGTCATACTTCTGATTTTCAGATTTGGGTAAGTACTTTTTAATGTAAGTTATCAAGTCAACTTATTTTTTGTGCAATAGTCAACTGAGCTTTCAATTCTCTTAAATGTACTGATTTCTTAAACTTTGGTGAACATTAGAAATTGAAATAAAACTAGGTACATACCTAATACAGATTTTGTTGCAGTGGACTTATAATATTTAAAACATTCATGGTCATTGGCAGATTACTTGTTTTGATTGTCTTAGAAGTTTTAGAAAGGCAATAATACAGTTATAAACAACAATAATCAATAGTATGTGAATTTTCTGTGTTTCTAAAGGGCTATTGTTTGTTTGTTGAAGGTAAATTCACCTAGTAGAATTTTGTTGCATCCCTATTATAACCAGTTAATAATGATAATATATATTTAAATGTGGCCTGTGTTGTGTGCAGCTGCACTTGGAAGCAGCAGCGCCGGAACCCAAGGAGGTCAAGGAGCCAGAGGTAGACTGGTTTGCAGAGCACAGTGACTCTGCCCTCACTAACACTAGCGAGCTTGCTCCCACTGCACAGGTAACACTAACATCAGCAACATCACTCACACAAGTGTATCACATACTTAAAGATTTATTTTTAGATAAGAAATGAATTTTTAATAAAATATATCCTTATATTATTTATATTAGGATATATTATTACTGATTATTGATAATATTCCTAAACATACTGCAGTGATTTTGAAGTGGTATATTATGATGAAGATTTTCATTAAAGACTTAACTGAAAGAGTTTTTAACTTATGAATTTAATAAATATTTGACATCCACAGTATGTGTTAGAGCCAACAGGCTGGCACACAAACACTAGTATAATCTGAGTATTTATTTACTGGACATGAGCTATACATGTAACATGTGTTCTGTGCTCAGGTATGTTACACACATAATGCTTATTTTCCTTGCTGGCTTTGTTCCAAACTTTTTTATTTTCCATCATGTTAGATTGTTACAACCAACCATGCAAACTCACAGTGTGCTGTGTGTGATTTAATATTTGCTGTTGGGAATGATGTATTAAAAAAATCATAGACTGGTTTGAAAAATGTAGAAAAATAATATTGAATACATATACCACATGATAACTTACGGAACATTTCTGTTTGATGAGTGTACATATGTGTGTGTGTTGTTTTGCAGTGAATCATTAATTGGTTGTAGTGTGAGAGTATGTACGTCACATTATTTGTGTTGTTGATTAGATTTAGGCAATATTAATTATTTAAGTAAGGATTATAGCAACGAAAAATAGAAACAACAGGAGGAAGCCTTTGTCATAAGGTGTGCCTTATGACATAGTAAGGCACACCTTATGACGAAGGAGTAAAGAGATATCTTTTAGCAAAACAAACTAAAAAAAGGAAAAACCAATCACACAGATCATTCTCACCCTGTTATAAGACTAAATTAAATTATCAAGGATTATAGCTGGGTAAACATGTAGTTTGTACAGGTGTTATAAAGGTAGTAAGTTATCTTGTAGAAGCAGCAACCATCAAAATAAACAACACAAAATATTATTATTTTCAAACTTGTACAATAAAAGTAGTACAAAAGGATTTCCTGAAAGGAAATGTTTATATGGGCTGTTATTCATCGTAAAAATATGGTTACGTAAATTATATGTATTGAGATTGTGAATAACTTTCTAAATATAAGTATAACTTTCTATATAATAATCTAATAAAAAGAGCCAAGTGCGAGTCGGACTCGCGCACAAAGGGTTCCATACCATTTACCTGTCGCCGTTATTAATACTGACCAAAAAAAAAAAACACTTTAGTTGTATTTGAGCTCCCTAAATATTTTAATTTTATTATTTATTATTAAAGTAAATATACAATTAAGTATTTTGTGAATATTTCAAGTGCCTACTGCCTACCTGTTGCTATTATTGATATCCATTGATATTTTATTTTGTTTGTAGTATTTGTTGTTATAGCGGCAACATAAATACATAAATTGTGAAAATTTCAACTGTCTAGCTATCGCAGTTCTTGAGACACAGCCTGGTGAAAGACAGACGGACGGACAGACAGCAAAGTCTTAGTAATAGGGTCCCGTTTTTACCCTTTGGCTACGGAACCCTAAAAACGGATCAAGGGACAATTACATAAGTATTTTTTTAGAAAGTTGTATGTGTACGCACATGCTCTCACGCGCTATCACAATATTGGTTGACACTTGGATTTTTGTATATAGTACCTACAAATATATTTTTCGCGGAAGTTTACCCGCGTGTAAGTATAAATAGCCTTCTACCTGTCGCTGTCTAATTATAATATAAAGCCACGCGGCCACTAGTTTCATTGCCATAAGGGTTGCTTAAAATATTGCAGGGTCAGGTTATACGATATAAAACTGTCAGTTCGACTACGGATACAGTAAGGCTGTGTGACCAACACGAGGCGCAACTCAGGCGCGATGTGTCGTAACGCGATCGCGATACGAGCGCGCGTGCAGCCGAGCGCGCTGATATCAGCGTCGTGCGCCAACTTATATGTTAACGCGTTGTAAACTTAATGCAATAACTTCGTCGTTAATGACTCACCGCGATAACGAGTCGGCTGACTGAAAGCGATCTATGCGTACTTAAAAATGTCAAACTTGCGACATGCATGATATCTAATTATGATTAATTTAAGTAATTGAGAATATCAGTTTGCAGATAACTTGTTCCGTTATATGTTTAAGCTGTTTTATAATTTTTATCAATCAATAAATTATTCATCTATTGCTAATCAATACAGATAGGTGCAATATTTGTGTTGTTTCCGTGTAGTACAGCGTGTGCTGGTGGCCATAGTGACGCTTGTTTTATTTGTATCAGCTGGGCGCCAAGTCGGACAGCTCGCTGAGCTCGGAGGCGCGGCTGTGGGGCGCGGCCGAGGGGGGCGCGGGGGGCGGGGGCGGGGCGCGCCGCCCGCCCGCCAAGCGAGCCGGGGTGAGTACCGCGCACTAACACCGTCGTATAGTATATCTACAGAGCTCCACTACTCACCCATTCTTCCCTGCAGTTGGGCGCACGCAAAGGTGGCCTGGGCGCGACCAAGGTAGCGGCTAACTTCGAAGACATCGAGCGCGAAGCAATCATGGCAGAAAAACTCAAAATGGAGGTCGGTCGCATATTAAGACATGCGTTTTAAAACAAATGTGACGCAAACTTGAATATTTCGTTTGGTTGTTCAGGCGAAAGCATCAGAAAGTAAGGCGACCATAGAGAATGTGGAGCAAGAAGTAGCGTCGCTGCGGCTGGCGTACCGCGCGGGCGGGCAGAAGCCGCACTCCGACCGGCTCGGCATCGCGCAGGCCAGCTCCGCCAGCCGCTCGTGAGTACACACACACACACACACACGCACGCAGCGCGGCCACTACTACTACCAGCTAACTTTTGGATTTAATAAGAGTGGTTCAACGCCATAATTGTCGTTCAACCTTCACTCCAAATAAAACAAGGACATAGTCCACATAAGTAAAGCATGTAATGTATGTAAAACTGTAAGTGATACGTGTTGTGTGTACAGCGGCGTGTCGCACTCGGCCACGTCGGACATGACGCTGATCGAGCAGGAGGACGCGCCGCCGCAGCGCGCGCAGCTCGACGACATCGACGACTTCAGCGCCTCCTTCACCATGATCAGGTACGCGTCGACGAGTTCCGCATATTACAACCGTATTCGCTCTACTTGCTCAGATTTAGACATGTGACATGTAACTAATAATAAAATTATGATGTTGACAGAAACGAACCGTACAGCAATAGTCGTAACCTGGACAAGTTGTTCGGCGAGAGCGACCGCAAGTGTTCGTCGTACGACGGCGGGTCCCCGGGCGTGACCAGCATCGAGCCGGAGCCGGCGCGGCCCGTGCACAGCATGTTCGCGGCGGCGCCCCGGCCGGCCGCGCCCGCGCCCGCGCCGCGCCCGCGCCGCGCCGACCGCAGCGCCGCCGCCGACGACGACTCCGCCGTCAAGAAGTTCGGCTCGGCCAAGGCCATCAGCTCTGCGCAGTTCTTCGGAGAACAGGTCGCCGGCTCCGCTCGAGTTCTCGGTTCTCGGTCGGTTAGATATTCGTTCGGTTCGACGGCGATAGTGACGTGACTTGTCGTGTTGCAGGAGGGCGGGTGGGAGCGCGACTCGAACCTGTCGCGCTTCCAGGGCAGCACGAGCATCTCGTCGGCGGAGTACTTCGGCGGCGCGGACGGCGGGGCGGCGGCGCGGGGCGCGCGGCCCGGCTTCGGCGTGGCGGCGCCCGACCTGGACGAGGTGCGCGAGTCCGTGCGCGCCGGCGTCACGCGCGTGGCCGGGCGGCTGTCCTCGCTGGCCAACGGCGTGGTGTCCTCCATACAGGAGCGCTACGGCTACTGATGCCCCGCGCCGACCTGCCGCACTACCGCCCGGACCCTCGCCGGACGTGCCGCTTCCCGATACGATCGAACTTCCTGTTTTTATACCTGACTGCGATTCACCACAGGCCTCAGTAGTTACATAAAAAGAACTAAACATCCATGTTTTCTTAATAACCTATTGACCGGCGCGTCTTAGAGCTCACGGCGGACAGCGGCGCACGTCGGTGATGCGAAATTCACGTATTTGAGTAGTTCGCAAAAGGTATATGTTACTAAATAAAATCCTAAAATAACATTGAATTCTTTCCAAATTCTAGTGACCAGTTAACAAAGGTCATTTCATTGTTATTTTATAGATATTCTCTAGAGCAGGTTTTATATAATTTTGATATTAATTTAACAGAAAGCTCTGTATTCACCGAGATATTTGTTTATAAATATTAATTTAACTAAATTTCCATGTTTGTACTGCATCCTCTCGCGACATATTTTAATTGACTACTCAACAATACTATCTAAATTTATTTCTCGGTGTATACATGGCTTAAAATATTAAAATATATAGAACATCAGGAGGCACATAATGTTACAGTTGATTGTCTGATGTTGATTGGTTGATGTAATACAACATTAGTCGGTGTCATTTGACGTTTAATTTTATAAATAATGCAACATCATTCTTAGTATAAAATAAATGTGTAATCTATGTATGTAGGTAAGTGTGAGCATTGGTTTTCATTTACTTTTATCGTATATTTGTAATAACAATACAGTAACAGAGCGGTGGTCCGCAGACACTGCCCGTAACACCTGCAGTAGGCGCTAGTGCGCTAATTCGGCCAAGCTTTAGTCTGATTGTACGCATCGCGCGTGGAGCGCACGCAGCACACGCGGGGCGCGCGTCGCCGTGCACGGTAGTTCTATCAGTACTGACATATTGGACGAGATTGTTTTAGGATATTGTATGTTGTACAAAATGATGCGGACCTGTATGTCGTTCAGCTCTCCACTAAGGTATGCTCACTGACGCGTGCGTAGACACGGCGCATGTAAATATTGTATTATATAACGAATTGTAAAGTATTTAGACGTTCACGTGTTCGCGCAACTCACTCCCGATTCGCCCCTCCCCTACCTAGCGGCATTTAGCTTAGCGCTACTAGCGACACGCCGATATTAGTATGTTATATAACAAAGGTCTACTAATGTATTGTTGCTTCCACTAATGTCATCAATACATTTTATTATACGGCAACAATAAGCGATATTCCGTTTTAACTTTTTATACCAATTGTGAACTGAGACTTGGACTAGTATAATAATTACAATAGAAAAAAATACACTCATTACTTCGCTGTCGCATTCCAAATTCAAAAGTTATTTTATGTTTATTTATCTGTATTTTGTATGTTTAACCATAATTAGATAGTAGTAACATCCCGTGCTAGATGAAGTTTAACTTGAATATTATAAAATTATCAGCGGGTACGCAGTGCGTGCTGCGCTGTTCATATCGCAACACTGACAAGTATACAACATTCGTAAACGTATTGTAGTATGTATATGTAGCACGCAGCTGTCTGAGCGATCAGAGTAGTTGCCAGCTACGAAGCATTTATCATTTATTTATTTTTATGTAAACGTTTTTGGTGATAGATAACTTTTATTTTTATAGTAACTTGGTTAAGTTGATGTTAGTACGGACTAATAGTACCTAAGGGCTTTCGGGCACCGGCGGCGGCGGCGGCGGCGCCCGCGGCTGCACGCGACATGCAGTGAGCTCCGCCGCGCTCCGGTGCGCGACTCGCCCAGACGGTATGTAAGCGTGTTTATTTTTAGAGCTTATTTTTATTATCTACACGTAAGTTTGTTGCGAATTATATATTAAGGTGTCTAGGCGTCTCTCAGAGTAATTTCTATGTTATTGAAGTTCAGCCCAAATTATATAATAATGCAGAGATATAGAATAGTATATGTTTATATAACGTGACTGGCCGGCTGCCGCGCGCCCGCGACCACGCGGCGCTCTCCAGTTGTTGAACATTTGTATAGTAATAGATTTTGTTTTTAGATAATAATTATTGATATAAATATACAAAATTATATTTGCTACGGTTTTATTTTATTTGAATCTCCTCACCAAACTGCCGGTTATTTATTGCTTTATTAATGGAGGTGGGGGCTGCTGATATACTAAATAACCTTTTTAGATATAAATAGTGGTATAATCTCTATTATATTAGACACGTGTGATATTTACTCTATGAAATAGCGGGTAGAAGTGGTTATTGCAATAAAACGGACACATAGCTTTAGTATTTATAATTCGTAATAATTTACACAATATATATATTTAATTTATTTTCAAAAAGACGTAGTGACATCCACATAATATTTCTCTTTCCTTCTTAATGTATAATAACATCATAACTTAAATGAATTAATAACATTTACCTTAAATCCGTTATCCAATTGTCTATTTTAATTTTATAATAGTTGTACAGAATACAAACACTCCTTCCTTGAAGACAGTACCTTCACTCCCGAAAGTCGAATCAAGAATGTCACTGCACCGCCATATTCAGTATTATAAATAACTCAAGTTCAGTGTTGCAAGTAAAATTGAATGGATTTGTACTAATTTATTTTAAGTCGGTATAATAATTTAGAATTTTATTTGTTTATAATTATAATATTATTTTATTTTTTTAAAAACCTAACACACGTCATAGTAAAATTATTGCTACGGCACATCACAGCAGCGTCAATGTTCATCACCGGCCATGCAGCAGTTGGTGCAAATTTGTTAATGTCCAGGTTGGAATAAAGCTGGAACATCTGCTAGGGGTACTCGTACAACATCAGCTCGGTTTTTTGGCAACAATGCACACGTTTTCTAAGGACACGCTAGTGGGCACGTAATAGCACAGGCGGGCGTCGAACCCCTGGTCCCGCAGGTACAGCACGCGCGCCCAGTCCAGCAGCTGCTTGGCGCGCCGCCCCACCTGCTCGCGCTGCGCCTGCGGGCTGCCGGCGGGCGGCGTGACGTCAGCAGGCCGGGCGGCGGGCGGCGTGACGTCAGCAGGCCGGGCGGCGGGCGTCGTGACGTCAGCAGGCCGGGCGGCGGGCGGCGTGACGTCAGCAGGCCGGCGCGAGTCGCGGCTGCGCCCGTCGCCGCACGTCGCCCACGACACGATACCTAGCATCACGTTCAGCTCGTCACCACTTATGCCCAGCTCCTGAAAACATACAAACTTTATTATTCCAACCTTTGTAATTATTATGAATAATGACTAGAGATGCACCGAATATCCGGTTACTATCGGGTATCCGGCCTATCCGGCCCTTATTTTACTATCCGGCCGGATACCGAATAGTAAAGTTGCTTAATTTTGGGGGTAAAAAATGAAATGTATAAAAAATAGTTAGTCATAATTAACACAAAAATACGCGAGCACGTGTGTACTTTTGAATGAAGTTACTCCATACTGACATAATAAAACTCGTTTGGTTGCATCGAAATGTGTCCGCGCGAACGTTCACAACGAAACAGGTCAAAACCTGCTCGACACGCGCCTGCGAAACTCAAAATGTAGGTATAGTACCGCCGGCCGGATACCGGATATTCGGCGGGTGGTCAGGCCGAATATCCGGTATCCGGCCATACAACTATCCGTTGCATCTCTAATAATGACATTTAATACAATTTTACATCATATCCTACTCACACTGTTAACATTGTTTCTAGTGGCGATTGAAATTGCTATCAATCAATAATGACGGTATTATTCTATAGTAAATCTAACAAGTATGTACAAGGGCTGAGCCGGTGTAGATACCTGCAGCTGTCGGTTGGCGACGAAGGCGGTGCGCTCGCAGCGGTGGTGGCAGCAGGTGGCCAGCACTATGCCGCGGGTCTTGTGCAACACGTCCTCCGCTGTCATACAGCGCAGCGCGTAGTCTACATGTAAACATTGGTATTGGTATTTATTAAATACTCAAAATAGACAATTATTAGTTATAAAAGTATGGGGTTCTTCAATAAAAGAGAGAATAGGTATAGGTTTACGGTACGCGCGTCTCCGTAGCCGTGGCGTGGTCTATAGTCCGCTATACCTGTCGCTAGCGGCAGCGGTAACTGCTTACCATCAGGCTGATTGTAAGTTTTATACCACGAAGGCAGAAAAAATACAAAAATCAAGGGCAGTATGATAGCAGCAAGGACAGCCCTAATCATCTAAGCGCCCGAGGCGAGTGATACCTTTAGGGCCCTTTTACTTGGCATATGAGCGCTGGGGCTAAAAATAAAACTTATCCCACTTACATTACCAAAACATTAATAAATACTATTGGGGAAATTCCTGACAAAATTGGTAAGTCTGTTAAACTGGCGCCCTGGGCGGCCGCTCGGGTTGCCCCGCTCTAAATCCGGCCCTTGTCGTTGTCACGTCTCGGTTGATGTCGGCGCGGCCCAGTCGATGGCGCCCGCGGCACCACCCTAGGACCAGACTTGGGCTAGCAGCAGTAGTGTAGGCACTGACCGGTGGCGACGCCGCACAGATGCTTGGCGAGCCCCACGAGGCGCGCGGCGGCGGCGGCGGCGGGCACGGCGGCCAGGCGCACGTGCGCCAGGTCGGCGCGTAGCCGCGTGGCCGCGCCGCCCGCCAGCTTGTTGTCGCGCTTGTGTCGCAGTGACGCGCGCTCCACCAGCAGTGCCGCACCGCCGCCCCACGCGGTGCACGCATAGTATGACATGTGACCTATTTATGCACAAACTCTTATATTAAAGACTATATCTTCAGACACCGAAAAATCTGAAAATAAAATAGTCTTACAAGTGTATTACCTTTCCCAGCACCAAGTTCCACATAGCAAGTGTTATCAGCCACCAGGCCCTCATCCTCCACCAGCCACATGAGGCTGGATACCTGGCGCAGGTGGCGCAGGGAGCTCTCTGCACGGTCACTCTCAGAGAACTCTTCCACCACAGTTCTATGGATAGGATGCTCTGGGACCGCTGTTATGTTATCCTTCACATGCTCTGTGTAATAACAGGATGCATACTTAGCTTTTTAGTCAAAAGTTAAATAAAAAAACATTTTATAGTTTGCTATACTTACTATCATACAAAAAGGTAATCTTTTCTATGACTTGCATAACTATGTCCTGAGATAGTTTACTGAGTGGCACCCGCAGGCAAGTCTCCATCTCTGTGGGTGCATTTATGTTATGTACAATGTATGGCGGTTGGTCCGTTACTCTAGCATTGCAGATCAATAGGTGTTTCTCTAGCTTGCTTGCATACACAGTGCTGAAAAAGGAATTATATTAAGAAATTTTGGTCAAAAATTTGATTTAACTAATTAGTTTGTGTAAGTACTTACTGTTTGGGATCATTGGGGCATGGAATTCGTGCATCATCCTAAAATAAATAATATAGAATAACTACTTCATATTGTTGTGTTTAAAGATATTGCAAATACTGAATATTTGAGATGGGCTGGTGAAAGTACCTGGCCGTCGGCGGTCTTTGGCCGAGGTTCGTGCTCGCCGCAGTACTGCCGACCTGGTCGTACAGTCATACGGCATAGCCTTTTCTTTCTTGTTACGAAGTATTGACATTGGGGGTCTGGACCGCTACAGGGTTGTTCTATAATAGAATCAGTCATAGTTTTATTCTATAATATTATAAAGGAGGCCACAGTATGGTTATGTTTAACACAGACGTAAACTCATATTTGTATGAAACTTAAGCATCTTCGTCTCCACAAATACTTAGATGTCGTGTTGACGTCAATTACGTGACGACAGACTTGACAGTTGACAATGACACTGAGACACTGACAGTTAATCCGTTTCTGAGTACCATATTATAGGCATTATTTGAACTGGGAAAAGATCGTATTAGACCAAACAAAATTGTTTTGGAATACGTGATTGACAACTACAAAAATGTTTTTATTCAATTTACACTATCGTTTTCATGTTATCAAAAGTCAAGCATAAAAGCGGCACGGCCGTACTATCTTTTCTCGAACCAATTCAAGCCATTTTAGACCCCCTATATCTTCGTTGTGGATTAAACACTGTGTAAACACGGTATATTTCAAATTTCATTCAATTTGAACCAGTAGTTTAAGAATAATAACTAGTCAAAGTTTTTCAAATTTTGTCACTCACTGATTGAACGATCATCAAAACTCCCAAGGCACTTCTAACTAGGCTTGTGTAGTACATGTAATAATAATAATAATAATAAAGCCTTTATTTTCGAATTTCACAATCTTTCTTTCTACTAATTAAACACCATAGCACTAATCATAATAAGTCTCTAAGTTCGGTGTGCCTTACGGCATAGGCCTCCTCCAACGTCTTCCACTGTTTTCTGTCTGTTGCAATTCTTAGCCAAAGGGGACCTAGAGTCAACTTTAGATCATCCTCCCATCTTCTCAATTTGCGACCTCGGCTCCTTGACCCGTCTCTAGAATACCAGACTGTTACCTGTTTGCTCCATTTTTCATGTTTGCAACGGAGCATATGCCCGGTCCATCTCCATTTTAGTTGGTCGATATGTGTTAGGATGTCCGTTAATTTAGTTTTGCATCTGATATCTACATTCCTGACTCTATCTTTTAATTTTAGTCCCAGTATGCTCCTTTCCATGGCTCGTTGACATTTCGCAAGTTTCTCCCTTTGATTTTTTGTCAAAGCCCAGGTTTCACAGCCGTATGTAATGCAAGGAAGAATGCATGTATCAAAAGTTTTTTTCTTGATCTTGATGCCAAGTTCTTTGCTTTTCATTATTTCTTTCAAAGCCCAAATTTTTTTCCACCCGGTAGCGATTCTTTTATCGATTTCTTTGAACTAGTGGCCAAATGTGACATAGTACATGTACTATCTCCAAGAGACCAAATCACTTGGAGATAGTACATGTACTATGTCCTATTAAGACCTAGTTCCCGACACTGACTAGTACAGTACTATTCGTTTTCTTATTAGTACATCATTCTTTTAGGACATTTTGGTTCGTTCCCGATGTTAATGAATCTTAGTCTCGTTCTGAACGAATAGTCGCGCGCAGTACTGTAGGGCAGTAGGTACTAGAAAGACACGAAACGTGCCTCAAGAGCGGGAGCGATATAAAATAAGTGCACGAAAGATGTGGGATGTGGGATGCATGATAATATTCAAAAGTCAACAATTTTATAGTATAAAAAAAAAACGAAAAATTAACATAGATATTCTAATATTTCATGTAAAGAATAATCGGGTATTGTTTAAAATGACGGTCCTGCCTGCAAAGTATGAAGGAAAATCAAAATGTAATTCATTCACTAGTCTTTCAATGTACTACGGTACTACTGTACTAATAGTCCTAGAAGACCGAACTAGTACATACATTTGAAAGATTGTACTAGTACAGAGCGACCCATTCAGTGACCGAGTAAGAACAAGCCTACTTCTAACCGACATAAAAGCTTCAAATTTAGAATAGATTGAGTGTTGAGTGTACAAATCTAGGAAAAACTAAAATATTTAGCAATTTCCGTCTAGTTTTTTAGATACACAAACTGCATAAATAAACTTTGTAATTCTATATAAATAAATATCATCATGAACCCATTAATGTCCCACTGCTGGGCACGGGTCTCCTCTCAATTGAGAGGGATTAGGCTATAGTCCACCACGCTAGCATACTGCAGGTTGGCAGACTTCACACGCCATCGAGAATTCTCTCAAGCATGCAGGTTTCCTCACGATGTTTTCCTTCGCCGTTTGAGCATGTGATAAATACGCACATCACTTCCGAAAAGTCAGTGGTGCGTGCCTTGGGTTTGAACTCGAGACCTCTGACGTCTCAGTCCACTGGTCACACCGCTAGGCTACCACAGCTCTAAATAAATATATAGGATTACAAAGTTTTAAATTTGCAGTGACCCAGATATGATTATGTTCAATCATCATCATTTTAGCTAAATGACGTCCACTGCTAGACATAAGCCTCCCTTAGGGAATTCCACGACGACCGGTCCTGCGCCACCCGCATCCAGCGGATTCAGCGACCTTTATCCAGCGGTCGTTGATCCACCTTACCGACGCCACTAATACCGACGCTATCTATACCGATGCCATCAATACCGACGCTTTCTATACCGACGCAACCAATATTGACGCCATCAATACGGACGCCACTAATACCGACGCCATCAATACCGACGCCATCAATACCGACGCCAACAATACCGACGCCAACAATACCGACGCAACCAATACCGACGCTATCAATACCGACGCCACCAATACCGACGTCACCAATAACAACGCTATCTATACCAACGAGATCTATACCGACGCCATCTTTAACATCGCAACTAATACCGACGCTGTCTATACCGACACAACCAGTACCGACGTCATCAATACCGACGCCACAAATACCGAGGCCAACAATACCGACGCAACCAATACCGACGCCACCAATACCGACGCCAATAACACCGTCGCTACCAATACCGACGCAAACAATACCGACGCCATCAATACCGACGCCATCAATACCGACGGCATCAATACCGACGCCATCAACACTGACGCCACCACTAACAACGCTATCTATACCAACGCTATCTATACCGACACCATAAATACCGACGCCACCAATACCGACGCCAA
This sequence comes from Craniophora ligustri, assembly GCA_905163465.1. Lineage (NCBI taxonomy): Eukaryota > Metazoa > Arthropoda > Insecta > Lepidoptera > Noctuidae > Craniophora > Craniophora ligustri. Next base: position 13,868,662 of record LR990971.1, on the reverse strand, counting down.
TAATACCGACGCAACCAATACCGACGCCATCAATAACAACGCTATCTATACCAACGCTATCGATACGGACGCCACCAAAACCATTGCGTTTAACATCAATGCTTCAAATACCGACGCCGCTAATACCAACGTCACCAATACCGACACCACCGATACCGACGCCACTAATACCAACGCCACCAATACCGACGCTCAATAACGACGCTGCCTATACCGACGCCATCAATTCCGACGCCACTAATACCGACTCCACAAATACCGACGCCAACAATACCGACGCCAACAATACCAACGCAACCAATACCGACGCTATCAATACCGACGCCACCAATACCGACGCCACCAATACGGACGTCACAAATATCAACGCTATCTATACCGACGCCATCAATACGGATGTTAACAAAATCAACGCCGACGTTTAATACCGACGCCAACAATACCGACGCAACCAATACCGACGCCACCAATACCGAAGCCATCAAGACCGATGCTAACAATACCGACGCCATCAATACCTACGCCAATAATACCGACGCCATCAATATGGACGCCAACAAAATCTACGCTTTCAATACCGACAATTGAGTCCTTCCACCGGCACCGTCCTGTCTGGCTTGTGACTCCTCTAAATAACCATAATAAATTACTTAATAGCATGGTCTCCTTCAGGGGGCACCTAGGGTGAGCACAGTCTATTTGTAATCGGTGGCCCAACATCCTGGGGTGGGAACTGGACATTCTGGAGCAGACCCGGCCAGGGATTGATACTGTACAAGTGTAGACATAACCATAACTATGAATATAGGGTAAAAAAAATATTTCTATGAAAAAAACCATATTAAATTCCACATAAATAATAAAATTGCCACATCCGAATTGAGAACCTCCTCCTTTTTAAAGTTGGTTAAAAATCCTAACAAAATTGAGTGGAAATCTTCTAGAGATCATCATAATCCAAAATAGATAGAAAACATAAAACAATCTTTATTTTTCAATATGGCTACTGACATCGCTTTAAACGTCAACAAAGTTTTAGGTTAGGCGTCGCATCATATTGGTTTCGTTTTGTTTTTCTTTCAAGTTTCACGTATTATGTAGTGCTGGTGATGCAAAATGAGTTCGCCTAATAGAGACAACGAGGAACCGTCTTCGAGCACGGCGCCGGCGGACGAAGGACCGGGTGTGAGCAGCGCCGCGGTCCGGCCGCCCGCCAAGCGCAGACTCTCCAGCACCGTCATCGAAATTTCGGACACGGAAAGCGATGATTCAGATGTGTGTGCCGTTAACTCTTACCAGGCCTCCGCCGACGAGGTCAAGAGGATCCGTGGTGGTCAGTACACACTCAGTTTATGACTCTGCAAATAACGCGGGAAATTTGAATTTGAATAAGAATGTATATATGATAAACATTAATGTATTTACTATAAATTCTGCTTGTGCCCCCGACAGAACTGGGGCCGTTCTTATTAAAGTGTGTAAGTCATTAAAAAATTTAACTGATGAACAGTTCAGTATTTTTATTATGATCCCAAGGATTGATTGTTGTTGATCTGTGTCTTAACCTTTTTTGTATACAAGTAATATTTCTCTACTCTCACTATTCATAAAAATAGTTATATGATTGTTAGTTTTATTTCCTTAGAAGAGGACTACTCGTCATCATCCTCATCAAGTGAGTACAGCTCTGATTCTGAAGCATCCTGGGAAGATGACTCTGTCCTGGTGGAGGATGACAAATCTAATGTTAAGGCAGTAAAGGCTCAGCTCAACCCTCGCGCTAACAGGATGGACGACCCTCTCTTTAACCCTAAACTTAAGGTACATGTTTGGATTGCATGTTCTATTATTTAAAACCTTCATGACTATTGAGTGAATTAATCTTGTTAAGAAAAAATATCCATTAAATATGCAATTTATGTCCACAATACTAACTGAAGATATATTTCACAGTCACAAGAACTAATAGATAGACTACAAACACATTGGAAGGATCAAAAAGACTTCAAGAATCCTCAAGTGACCCTGACAAGTGAACCATTCAGACTGTGCCTGCTGCACAACTTCCTAGCAAACCCTGAGATGATCAACAACATTGTTGACGACATGAACACATTGGATTGGTCCCGCAAGAAGATGGACCTCTATGAGTTCCACCAGACTGCAGACCTAGCTAACCTGACATGGCAGAGAAGCATCAGAGGCATATATGAGTTACTCAAGACTGAAGTTATGAGTTGGGTATGTGATATTTTTACATTTGATTTCTTAGGATTCTTAGCTACTAAATAAGTTTGTTGCTATTAATTTTAGTTTGGCATAGTAAGTAATTAGTTTACTGTATCTTAGCTGTTGTAGTTACTAATCAGTAGGTGTAATAGTTTTTATTATTCCCATACCCAGTTGAAAACAAAAACTCATATAAACACAATGGCTATTTGTTTTTCTGTGTGTTGAGATATTGTGTGTTGTGTGGCAGGTGTCGTCGGTGACGGGGCTGACGCTGCGCTCGGTGTCGGCGTCGTGTTCGCTGTACGGGCCGGGCGACCACCTGCTGGTGCACGACGACCTGCTGGCCGACCGCCGCGTCGCCTTCATACTGTACCTCGCGCCCTGGCGCCGCCCTGCCGCCCCCACGGGCCCCGCCGCCCCCGCCGCCCCGCTAGAGAACGGCTCTGGGGATCATCATGAGGTGGTGCTAACTTGACGTATTAACAATCCTATGACTATAATCCTATGACCAACACAGTATTGACGAGGCTTGGCTTGTGTAATGAGATGATCGTTTAAAACTGAAGAAACTCCTAAACATCCCCTATTACATGGACCCTGAAAACCATATCTAGCTCGACCGGGAAGCTTTCAGAAGATTTCACAGTTGTCTTGCGCCGCTTTTTTTCTCAGTAGCTGGTATAATTTAATTCCATGTTGTCAGGACTCCCCAGGCGAATGGACCGGCTGGTCGGCGGAGTGGGGCGGCGCGCTGCAGCTACTGGGACGGGACGAGGCTGGCTTGCCCACGTCTGTGGTGCACTCCATGAGCCCTCAAAACAACATGCTCGCCTTCTTTAAAGTCGGCAGTGACTCCTATCATCAGGTCAGAATTTTTTACACTATTGCAATCTAATCAGCTGTCTGAAAGTCTTGTAACACATTTTCTGACAGATTGACTTATTTAAGTAACTGACCCTTATTGATAAATGTTTCCCGTGATTTTGAGCTTGAATAACTAAACTACAGAGTTAATTTATGTGGCAGTTTACATATCAGTCAACCTACACACTGTTATAAAAATGTGCATCAATCAGTTGGTATGTCACCCAGGTGGAGGAGGTGCTATCACTGGAGTTGCCGCGATTGTCCATCAACGGCTGGTTCCACGGGCCGGCGCCTGACGCCGAGGCCGATGCCGAGCCCGACGTCGAGGCCGAGGCCGAGCTGGCCGCCATGCCGCCCGCCCTCCGCCCGCATTCAGAAATTGTAAGTTGAAATGTCACTAACACCAATCAGATAGAATGAAAAATGGTAATTTGTCAAAATGTATCGTATGTGTAGGTGGTATTAAATCAATGGTTGGAGCCTACGTACATGTCTCCGCGGTCGCGGATGCAGATCCAGGCACAGATGGAGCGCGAGAGCGAGGTGTCCCTGCAGAGCCTGCTGCTGCCTGCCAAGATGCAGGAACTGTTGGATGCGCTCGAAGATCCCGGTGAGTTTGTTTTTCTACTATTTCATAAGTGAGAAACATAAATGAGTAATTCGACGGGCGCGCGTTATGCAGATCTGCCGTGGGAGCGCGTGGGCCCGGCCAACCAGCGGCACTACGAGCGCGTGCCGGCCGCCTGGCTGAGCGCGGCGCCGCCCGGCCACGCGGCGCGCGACGTGCTGGCGCTGTTCTCCAGCGGCGCGCTGCTGCGCATGCTGTGCGAGTGCACGGACCTGGCGCTGGCGACGTACTCGCGGCTGGAGCTGCAGCGCTGGGCGCCGGGCGCCTACACGCTGCTGCCGCCGGCGCGCGCGTACGCGGCGGCGCGGCTGGAGGCGCTGCTGTACGCGGGCGGGCCGGCGTGCGGCGGCGGCACGACGTGGGCGGCGCCGGGCGAGCGCGCGGCCGCGCTGGTGTCGGCGGCGCCGGCGCACAACGCGCTGTCGCTGGTGTACTGCGACGCGGGCGCGGCGTCCTTCACCAAGTACGTGAGCCGCATGTCGCCGCGCCCGCACCGCAGCTTCTACCTGCTCACGTGCACGTACCACGAGTGAGCCGCCCGGCCCCCGCACGGCCCCCGCGTGTGATTCTCCGACATAATATCTTTTATAAAAACGCTTTCGAATACCTATTGTACACTTTGATAGCTTCATTTGACAACGTTAATATGCTATAGAGACATTTAATATAAAAAAATATTTTTTATATCAACGAGAACCTAAAATCCTTCACCTTTATTTTTATATAATTGTTCCGAGTAGGTTTATATAATTGACAGAGTCAATCATAGATACCAGACATTAAAGAGTAGTACAGTACGGGGACGAGCTCCTACATGAGCACTTGTCCCGCGACCCACTGCCTGCTACGTTTTATTATTTTTATTTAACTTCGCGATTTATGAAATGTACATATTATGATTATACATATTTTTTTATGAGTTGTGAAATTACGATGAAGTTTTGTGTAAACCACATAGAAGAAATCAATGACAATATCGTCATAATTTTATTTGCAAGTTTTCACAGTGAGGCGGAAAATATGTGGCGAAAATTATATTGTAGGCTTTACGGAATGTAAAATTAGTGCATATGAAATTAGTTGAAACCATTGCACCCGCAGGCGTGCCGGCTTGCTGAGTCGGTCGCACGCAAGTACTTAGGAACAGATATGAAAAATAATATATTTTTATAGTTCGCTCGTCGCATGTTTGTACGCAGATCAATGAAAACGTTCGAGACGCTAGATTTGTAAACAAACATAATAATAAAGTGTGAGTGTATGATATGTGTTCATGTTGATTTGATGTAAGGCTACAATTATTTGGAGTAATGTTAGTGATAAGGTAATGATAACTATGTGTTAGTTACATTTTGTAAATAATAGACTTATGGATTACATTGAAAAGCTTTCACTTATTTATTGAATACCTTTACTCCTCCGAGTGGCAGCAGAAGTTGGCCGACAGTAATGTCAGGTAAGTATTGGATCTCACTTCTTCTATATCATTTCTTGATTAAATTCGCTGCGGGTTTCAAGACAGTTAAAATCATTTTTCTGGGACACAACGGACTTCATTCTCTAGAAGATTTTCTGGATGCAGGATACAGGCGAACTCAACAAGTAGTTGAACTACTACAACTGGGTTATTTAATTATTACATATCTGGCAAGGCATTGATTACAAACATTCACGGCTGTCTTCCCCGAACTGTTTCACGTGTACTAATGTTCACTCACATTTCGCCGGTATGTTTTGGATCCCATGTAATAGCAAACACAGTAGAAAATTAATTGCCTTATCTTCCATGAGGTCAAGAAATCCACTCGTCATATATAATAAAGTAATATTATCAACCGATTTTTTTTAACAACAAATTAATCGAATGAGGCTGGCCAATGTTTTTTTCTAAATAAAATACAAGAACATTAAAATTTCTACATTTTAATATTCGCGAAGATAGCCGAGATAATAGCAACCAAAGTGCGCATTTCGGCGCAGGATTATTAAAAATGCAAGCTGTTTGATCGCGCTGTGACGTCACGAGTCCGCTCAACGCTCCGCGGCGGCCGATGGAACGTAAAGAAGTAGTTATAGTGACTTAACAATAGTTAAATAAATAAATATATCCGGACATTATTACACAGCGCCATCTAGGTCCGTGGTAAGCAACGAGGCTTGTGTTACCTACGGATACTCGATGGTTGATATACCTACTACACATATCCTTTTTTTTGTAAATACATACATATTATATATATAGATACGTACATGACTCGGATACAAATGTTCATGTTCATCACATCACACAAAAAATTGCCCCTACTGGGATTCGAACCCGGGACCCATAGCACAGCAGGCAGCGTTAACTACCGCTGAGCTAAACGGGTCGTTAGATGGTATTGCGAGGTTTTTTGTAGATATTGACAAGTTTGTCGCGACGTGTAGCTCGCGAAGTAAACAGGGAACAGAGTTAAATTAATATTGTTAGGGCGAAACGTGTAACAAACTAGTCATACATGATAACATGCGGTGATCTACTGGTAATATCGAACCTATAGAACGATCACCGTAGATAAAGAGTATTTATAGTTTATGGCACTTGGGTAGTATCTCTATTCTCGATACGTAGTATCTATTAGTCTGTGCTATTCTCTATGTAATCTATGGCGTTTGCCGCTACTTGAGCCATTTGATTTGAACAATACCAAAGTAATGTAGGTAGTTAATAAAATAAGTGCAAAGTAAAAGTGATTGGTGTTGTGATGGAGGCTTCCAGCATGGTGGCAGCTCATCTGAGAGAGATATAAGCTAAGTGGTAGCACTAAGACAATAGTGTAGTGGTTCCCCGGCTTAATGCCTAAACTCTAAAATTCCTTACTTTATGTATATTTCTGATGTTCTTGGCAGTCAGTTACATGCTGCAAGTCTTTCGATGTTGCAATGTGAAACCTCGTGAGAATTGGACTGGGCGACAGGTCGTGATCAGTCCGTTCGAGGACCTTCGGTGCTGCGATACGAAGTTACGAAGTCTCTCTAACAAAATGGCGTACTGTCGTATACGCTTTACGAGAGTATAGAGTACATGCAACAGAGAGATAGCAAGAGGTTATTTGGCAGACTTGGCTACTGTTAACTCTAATACCCAAGAGGTTGATTGGCAGACCTGGCTGCAGTCGACTCTTTAATACCCAACAAACTAATAAGTAATTAATCCTAACAGATGCGTGTGTGTAAGGCATTTCTGTGTTATACTAAAACTTTACATTATAATACATCAGGAACGTTTTGTAAAAATGGTGGGAATCAATTTACTTTTACCTACAGATGGCGAGCTGAATAACGGTGCGAGCTAGTAAGAACAAAGGTATTCTAATCTATGGTAAGAACTAAAGCCGATTTACGCGAAGCGGACCCCAAAGTAAAGTTGATTCTTCTCGGAACAAACCCCAGGTATCTAAAACAATTTCAATTATCAAAAAACACTCCTCGCGGCGCGCGGCGTCGCCGTCGCTAGTCGCTACGTTGCGTTATCCGGTATGGCGCCGGACGGGCGAGCCCGGCCAGCTCGCGCGTCCTGATCCAGCGGATGGCATGATGGCGCGTGCGGCGCTGCGGCGGCGACAATGTTATTTAATATTGTAGAACATATTTTTATTCTATCACATATTTTAGCGTGATGTTATATTGGGAATAGCTTTCCAAGAGTAAAGAATTTTTCAAATCGGTTCAGTAGTTTCGGAGCCTATTCAATGCAAACAAACAAACAATCAAATCTTTCCTCTTTATAATATGAGTATAGATAAGTAAACATATTACCGCCTATCTACAACAACAACGGATACAGCGACATATCGCTTAAGGTTTAGGTTTTAATAATTTTATTCTCAAAAGAACAATTACAGTTCACCGATATGAGAAAACAAGTTTTCAAAACTATTTATACTAAGTTGTCGTTTAGTGACGAACCATGTATACATTTAAGTAGAAGTTAATAAATAATTTGTTAATAGCTAGACTCAAGCAACATGTACGGATATGTAGTTGTAGTGACACAGTACACAAATCACTTACCTTACCGTACCTCCTTCGAAACCATTACCACCGTTACCAGACACCATTATTACCTTACCACCGTTACCGAGTCCATTACCATTACCGTACGTTCTGACATGCTACTCAAGAGACAGCGAAGAAGCAGTCTTGAAAAAGACTATAACGTTTTTATGACAGCTGCATGGAGACACGACACCGTCTTGATAAAGACGCTTTCGCGGCAGCGACGCGGCGCGCATAGTAACACGCTACGCCGCTGCACGCGTCAGTTCGCTCTGATAAGAGCGGTTTGGAGCAAGCAGCAAGCACAACACGGAGTAACAACATGCACACAGGCAGCGATCTTCACGACAGCAGGCAGAGGAGCAGAGATGATCACGGAGCTACACTCGACGGCGACGCGCGGCGCGAAATGGAGGAGCCCGCGCGCGCGCTACCAATATTTATAGATTCGAACACCTGCATGCGACCTACGTCCCGCGCCCCGCGCCTCGCGCCCCGCGCGCTCGCTAGCTTGATTCTAATTGGTGTAAATATTTTGTAATAGGTTTAGGATGACTTGTATTTGTACCCTAGGAATTGTAAATATATATAGAGCATTTTACTGAATAAATATACACTTTATGGTTGAACTTTGTCGTGACTATATTATTGTCCAACGACCCTCATCCTCCAAATTGGTGACCCCGAAGAAAACTGAAACCTGAAGAGAAGAATTCCCTGCAAGATGTCGACTAATGAAGAATATACCGATGCGCAGGACGTCACAACCGTGAAGAGCAACGTGGCTACAATATCTCTACCTGCCCGACTACCACCATTTTGGCGCCAAAACCCGCGTCTGTGGTTCGCGCAGTTCGAAGCCGCGGTTGCTGCCAGTAAGGTTGGAGATGAGCAGAAGTTTAACCTCGTCGTCCCGCTGCTCGGCTGCAGTGACCTGGAGCAGATCGCGGACATCATCCTGGAGCCACCGGCCAGCGGAAAATACAAGACGCTCAAAGACCGACTCATCTCGACGTACCAGGAGTCAGACCATCGCCAGCTACAGAAGCTACTCAGCGGCCTCGAACTCGGCGACCAAAAACCGAGCCAGCTGCTGCGTAAGATGAGAGACCTCAGCGGCAAATTACTGTCTGATGAAGCACTGAAGGTTATGTGGCTCAACCATCTCCCCGCACAAGTTCGCGCTGTGATCTCCGTCAACACCGAGTCATCGCTCGAAATCTTAGCTGCGATGGCCGACAAGATGATGGAGCATTTTGAACCAGCTACAGTAGCCGCAGTCTCCACAGAAAACCCCCGGTCAACCAGCACATCGGTCAACGAGGGACATCAAAATATAACAAACCTTCAAATCAGCGTGTTATCAAAACAAATTGAAAAACTATCTCTCGATATCGCCGAGCTTCGAAATCAACAAAATTCCACGAATCACCGCTCCCGCTCGCACTACGCAAACCGTAGCCGCTCTCGCTCGCACTCAAGACATCGTAGACAAGACGCGCGCAAGCCCGGCGATCCCGATTGGCTGTGTCGTTATCACTACCGCTTCGGCAACGAGGCGCGAAAATGTGAATCGCCGTGCTCAAGAACCAAGCAGGAAAACTAGAAAGTACATCGACTGTGGCGGGCGTCGATGTAAACCAAAAGTCTCACCGCCTATGTGTGATCGACATCATTAACAGAGAGAGATTTCTTGTGGACACGGGTGCCGACATATCCGTATTAGCCGCCCGAAACAAGAAGCATTTGAAGCCGGCAGAGAATACATACAAACTGTTCGCAGCTAACGGCACAGAAATTCGAACCTACGGTGAGCGCACACTCGAGCTCAACTTAGGTTTACGAAGAAGCTTCAAGTGGACTTTCGTCGTCGCGGACGTGAAGACATCGTTACTGGGTGCAGACTTCTTAGTACATCACAAATTACTAGTTGATTTGCATCAAAGAAAACTCGTCGACCGCGTAACCGAACTCAGCGTGAACGCCATCAAGATACATAACAACGAAGAATCGATCTACATTATCAACCGAGACCATGCATATCACGACCTGCTGAAGAAATACCCAGATGTACTGAGACCAATGTCACTGAAAACTCCAGTCAAACATGACGTCACGCACCATATTGAAACAACCGGACCGCCATTGTACTCTCGGCCGCGCCCTCTACCGCCCGATAAGTACAAAGCGGCGAAGCTTGAATTCGAGCGTATGATCGAGATGGGGATTTGCAAACCATCGAACAGTCCCTGGGCCAGTCCTCTGCATGTAGTCAAGAAGAAGGATGGTTCACTGCGAGTATGTGGGGACTACAGAAGACTCAACGCCGTCACCGTGCCAGACCGATACCCCATACCTCGAATCCAAGATTTCACGTACCAACTTCATGGCAAGAAAATCTTCTCTAAGCTCGACCTGAAGATGGCATATTTTTGGGTGCCCATCGCGAAAGAAGATGCTCAGAAAACAGCCATAATAACACCCTTCGGTCTCTTCGAGTTTACCTGCATGACATTTGGCCTAAGAAACTCCGGTCAAACTTTTCAACGCTTTATGCACGAAGTTCTTCGAGGACTAGATGACATCGTATTCTGTTTCGTCGACGATCTGCTGATTCACTCGAGAAACAAGGAAGAACATCGTCGGCACTTAGAATTAGTACTCGAACGCCTAAATACCTACGGCGTCAGTCTAAACATCGACAAGTGCGAGTTTGATAAGAAAATCATCGAGTTTCTCGGATACGAAGTTTCATCAGAAGGAATCAATCCCACTCAAGAACGAATTCAAGCCATAGTAAACTATCCGAAGCCACAGACAGTACAAGAACTTAGAAGATTTTTAGGAATGATAAACTTTTACCGCAGCTGCTTACCTCATCAAGCAGAATATCAACATGAATTGAATAAGTACCTACATAACAGCAAGAAAAACGATAAAACTCCGATTCAGTGGTCTCAAGAAGCCGAACAATCCTTTGAGAAATGCCGCCAAAGCATTCTCGAGGCAACGACGCTTACGCACCCGATACCTAACGCTCCACTTTGTTTATTTACCGACGCATCCAACACAAGTATCGGCGCTGTGCTACAACAGAAAGTCAACGACGTGTGGAGACCTCTGGCATTCTACTCGAAAACTATGAGTGAGACGCAGCGACGATACAGCGTGTACGATCGCGAATTATTAGCAATGTACACCGCTGTAAAACATCTACGACGACTGATAGAGGGCAACGACCTGACTATATTCACCGACCATAAACCTCTAACCTACGCATTAACAAGATCACCGAATAGCACCGACACTCCAAGAAGAGAACGCCAACTTCATTACGTCAGTCAATTTTGTTCGAAGATTGAATATATTACCGGTGATAAGAACGAAGCAGCTGACGCCTTATCACGAATCGAAGAAATCAACCTATCTCATTCTACAATAGACTACGACCAACTCGCTCAAGACCAGGAAGCCGACGAAGAGCTGAAGACCTGCATGTCCAACCCGAGTCTCAAGTTCGTACGCATTACACTACCCGGAGGTCAGCGACCTGTCATATGCGAAACATCGGCCGGCAACATGCGTCCGTACCTACCAGCGACTTACCGTTTTGCCGCGTTCAAAGCGCAACACGAGCTGAGTCACCCAGGTGTAAGAACAACAAGGAGGATTATGTCAACAAAGTTCTTCTGGCCGAGCATGAATAAAGAAGTTGGTCTATGGGCAAAATCATGCATCGGTTGCCAGCGCGGGAAAGTACAAAGACACGTCATCGCTCCGCTCGGGGAATTTCAAAAATCCGCGCGGTTCGAACACGTTCACATAGACATCGTGGGACCACTGCCGCCGTCAAACGACTTCAGATACTTGGTGACCATGATCGACCGCTGCACCAAATGGCCCGAAGCAATACCTACACGTGACATCACTGCCGACACTGTTGCTAAGGCGATGTACGATGGTTGGATATCGCGATTTGGTTGCCCGTTGCGCGTGACCACTGACCAAGGAAGACAATTTGAATCGTCATTGTTCAACGCATTGATGAAAAAATTTGGAATTACAAGGATTCGAACTACTGCATTTCACCCGCAAGCAAATGGTCAAGTCGAACGCTGGCATCGAACCTTGAAAGCCGCACTCATGGCGAGAAGCGCCGCCACGCGCTGGAACGAGGAACTATATACCGTTTTACTGGGACTACGCACCGCTCTACGCGAAGACACTCAAGTCAGCCCGGCTCTGATGACCTACGGATCGACACTGCGAATACCGTCGGATTTCTTCGTGCCTACACAGCCGAACATTGAAGACGCAGATTTCGTCCGCCAGCTGACCGAAACTATGTCGAATCTATCGCCATGCAGCAAATCACACAACAACAGCACGAGCACGTTCGTACACAAGGATCTAGCGACGTGTACTCATGTTTTCGTGCGAAGTCCGTTGACCCCACCATATGACGGCCCGTTCAAAGTTCTGCAACGTGGTAGCAAGCAATTCACCATACAGATGCCCTTACGAACTGCAGTAGTCTCAATAGACAGAGTGAAGCCAGCCCACCTACTAGACGAAGAATCTGACACCAGAACAGTAACACGGCAGCAACCTAGGACAGCGCGCACTACAAGCGACGAGCCATCGGAACCTCGGTCAACGACCCCAGTGACGACGCGCGATACCTACGTTACTCGTTCTGGCCGCTCAGTGAAACCGAACGTACGCTTCGCTTAGGGGGGAGTGATGTAGTGACACAGTACACAAATCACTTACCTTACCGTACCTCCTTCGAAACCATTACCACCGTTACCAGACACCATTATTACCTTACCACCGTTACCGAGTCCATTACCATTACCGTACGTTCTGACATGCTACTCAAGAGACAGCGAAGAAGCAGTCTTGAAAAAGACTATAACGTTTTTATGACAGCTGCATGGAGACACGACACCGTCTTGATAAAGACGCTTTCGCGGCAGCGACGCGGCGCGCATAGTTCAAGCGCATTGCTCACCCGCAACTAAAAACAAAAATTAACATGTGTAGCCTTGAACACAATTTATGCAATATTGATTTTAACCCAGTTTACTGTACTGCTGACGCTAACATTTCCTTGTCATATGTTATTAATCAAGTGCGTGAAGCTATTTTACGAAACACAACGCTTATTAAACTGAGCAAGAAAATGACTAACATTAAACCTTGGATAACCCCGGGCCTTATTCGATGCATACGGCACAGAGACAATTTACATAAGAAAGCTAAGCAATTTCCTGATAATCTTATTCTACAGTTATCTTACAGAAGGTACAGGAATTTCTGTAATAACCTATTGAAAAAAATAAAAATTGAATATGACAAGCAACAACTTCATCTAGCGGGAAATAACAGTAAACAGCTCTGGAAACTGATTAAGAACGTCACTTTCACGTCACAGAATTCTAACTCAGACTCAAGCTTATTGCACACACATTCTAACCCTATCTCCTCTGCAGACAATGCAAATAGATTTTTTGTAAATATTGGGAAGAATCTAGCTGAAAAGATACAAGTGGGCAACAGTAGCTCGACACTCAATCTGTCCAGTGGCCAGAGTGGAAACTCCTTTGTTATGCTAGATCTAGACGAAAGTGAAGTAGACAGAACTATTCTAAGTTTGAAAAACAACCGAGCGGCTGGGTGGGATAACATTAGCAACACAGTCCTGAAAAGATTTCGACATATCTTAGTCCCTCCTTTAACTTACATATTCCAAATCTGCCTACGTGAGGGGATTTTTCCTAAATATCTGAAAAAGGCTGTAGTTATTCCCATTCATAAATCTGGTAGAAAGGATCTCGTCACAAACTATAGGCCTATTTCCCTATTGCCTTCAATCTCTAAAGTTCTGGAAAAAATAGTCAATAATAGACTAGTATCATATCTTGAAAAATATTCCCTTTTCTCCCCTTACCAATTTGGTTTTAGATCTAATTTGTCAACAGCAGACGCGGTTCACCATTTGACCGACTATATCTCTGAGGAACTGGGGAAAGGTAAACATGTAACAGGGATCTTCCTCGACCTGGCCAAAGCTTTTGATACAGTGTCTGTTTCTTTACTTCTAAAAAAGTTAGAGGCAATAGGAATAAGAGGCACACAGCTTCAATTTTTCGAAGATTATCTACGTGATCGATCTCAGTGTGTTAAAATAGGCAATTTTACAAGTGCAGATATGAAAAATCCACCTTTTGGCATTCCTCAAGGAAGTATACTTGGTCCTACCCTATTCCTGGTATATATAAACGATCTCTGTAAGTTAACTATAGACTACGGCAAAATTATTTCGTATGCAGATGACACTGCTCTAATCTTTTCCGCTGACTCGAGCTCGGACGTCCACGATTATGCACAACGAGGTTTTAATGTCGTTATTAACTGGCTAAATCGCAATCTACTAACACTGAACACTGAAAAAACTACTTTTATTAATTTCTGCATGCGTCAGCCTGAGCCTAGTATTAATCAATTATATGCACATTACTGTCATGATCCCCTGGTTGACACTTGCAATTGTCCTATTATTAACAACACTAGTTTTGTTAAATATCTAGGCATTATAATCGATAGCAACCTATCCTTTAAAAAACATATAGCAACTCTAGCTAATAGAATACGTAAGTTAATTTTTGTTTTCAAAAAACTTCGTTATATTGCGGATTACAAATTAATTAAGCAGATATATCAAGCACTTTGTGTATCTATTATTAAATACTGCATTACTTCTTGGGGTGGTGCCCCAAAAACAGTAATGCTAACCATTGAGCGAGCCCAACGTGCTATCTTAAAAGTAGCCACCTCCCGACCTTTCCTTTTCCCCACCGACCTATTGTATAAAAGTTGCAATGTTCTCACAGTCCGACAACTTTTCATAATGCAAACTGTGCTTAAAAAACATGCCACCCTGTCGTATAATGATAACCTCACTAACTCCAAAAGGCGGAAAGATATTGTATGTACTTCACTTTCCGAGTCGAGGTTTGTTTTCACAAATAGGTTTTATTCATTTTTAGCCCCTTTCCTGTACAATAGACTAAATAAGATATTATCCATATATGCCCTTAATTACTATAGTACTAAATCAGTAGTGTATAAACATTTACAATCCTTGTCCTATGATGACACTGAATTTCTAATGACTGTCATAAAATGAAATAAGTTGCTTCCCCTAATAATCTTAGAATTTAATTAATTTAATTTATTCGTTTTTGTGTTTTTAGTTTATGTTACTTACTGTTTGAGTTATTACAATATTTTAATCGTAATTAAAATCGTAGTATTTTATTAATTCATAAATAATCTGTTAAGCACTTGCCGCCTGTGACACAGGTTCATCCTAGTACAGGCACCTAACATTGTATTTACCTCCTAATTATTTTGTAAGTTATTATTGTAATATTTTACCTCTGTATGATCAATAAATTATTATTATTATTATTATTATTATTATTATTATAGTAACACGCTACGCCGCTGCACGCGTCAGTTCGCTCTGATAAGAGCGGTTTGGAGCAAGCAGCAAGCACAACACGGAGTAACAACATGCACACAGGCAGCGATCTTCACGACAGCAGGCAGAGGAGCAGAGATGATCACGGAGCTACACTCGACGGCGACGCGCGGCGCGAAATGGAGGAGCCCGCGCGCGCGCTACCAATATTTATAGATTCGAACACCTGCATGCGACCTACGTCCCGCGCCCCGCGCCTCGCGCCCCGCGCGCTCGCTAGCTTGATTCTAATTGGTGTAAATATTTTGTAATAGGTTTAGGATGACTTGTATTTGTACCCTAGGAATTGTAAATATATATAGAGCATTTTACTGAATAAATATACACTTTATGGTTGAACTTTGTCGTGACTATATTATTGTCCAACGACCCTCATCCTCCAAATAGTGTTTACAACGAAAGTATACGAACTGGCCAGTTAGAAATATAGTATATCTACCATCTAGTATCCGTAACTAAAGCCTCGTTGCTTAGCTCGGAACTAGATGGCGCTGTGTCAAACTGTCCGAAAATATTTATTAAAAAAAAAACAAAAACACACAGGGATTCATCATTTACACTCATTCATTTATACTATGTATATTTTTATGTCAGTTAAGTGATAATCGAGGTATGAATATATGGTACATTATGTGGAATGTGTGGATTTAGCTATAACAAATTCGAGGGTTGATTTATAATAATGAAAACAAATAGTTTCTAATATGCTAGCTAAAAGGAGTGCATCAAGTTAGTTCTGTGTATCAAAGATATAGAAAACACAATTAATTAACTAAGAAGATTTTTTAACTTTAGTCGACAATATTCGGCGATAATCATCGGCTATAACATTGATTTAAATAAAATCAATGGGCTATAACGATTATTTTAGAAGGATTTTTATGACTTATTATTAGTCACGTACTCTCTCCCTGCCCATGCAAACCTACTGCGCGTTTGAGATACAGGATTCAAACCCGGTACTTATAGCACAGAAAGCAGCATTAACTTGAAAATTTAATTAAAAAAAAAGAAAAACCAACTTCAAAAACTGCAAAGCAAAAAATAACTTCATACAGTTTTACCTTTTTTTAGTTTTAATGGTACGAAGCCGGTGCCAAGCCAAACGTAATAGTAAGTACACTCTCCGCGAGTGACCTTGAGCGGGGTGGTTACAACCACCACATCATCGGCACCGACTTCATACCTTTAAAACTAAAAAAAGGTAAAACTGTATGAAGTTATTTTTTGCTTTGCAGTTTTTGAAGTTGGTTTTTCTTTTTTTTTAAAGTTAATTTATTTTTTCTTTTTAGTGTTGTATACACCGTGAAATTGTAGTCGTTTTGGAACCGAAAGGTGGGAAACTTATGATAATTAGTAGAACAAAAAAAAGTCTTAGATTAACTCTACTGTTTATAATAAAAAAGTTGGCAAGTGAAAAGAATATTTTCACTTGATCGAGTTTGCTAGTAGTAGTGTACCAATATTTCATTCAAAATCGCCCGCTTTCGCCAACTCGCTACTTATCAATGACGCGCGGCGGCGGGGCAATGACCCGAACGCCAGTCAGCTGGTACGGCTGTCCGAGCGAATAAGTACTAATAAGTACTTACGCGTTATTTAAAAGCTAGCAGGTCAGTACTTTATTGATCTCATTTTATTATTGAAATAAATTGTAGGTATTTAGCAATACGATGCAGATGGCGACGAAATTGATGGTAAGTATCTACTTACACCTATCTACGTAACTTACCTATCTTGGTATAAATTGAAATATGACAGGTTTGGCGCTTAGCGAATCAGCAGATACGAGATACGAACGTAAAACCTACATTCCAATTCAATAAAAGGGATTAAACATTAAGTAGGTATTACAATAGCTTTAAAAAAACTTTAATTATTTTTTAAACTTTGCCTCAAGCAACAAGTTAACACACACAGAACAATTACCTGCAGATCATAAAAAAAAATCCGAGCGAGGATCGAACTCGTGACGCCTTGCGCAGCAGTCGCTTGTACAGCCGCTGCGCTTGTACAATCATTGCGGCAACATTTTCACGGAATAACGTAAATTGTACACCAAATTCTCCTTCATACATTCCACGGGTTTAGAACTGCCAGAAATACTTTACTTGAACATACTTTTCAATAAATAACATTAGGTATTTACTGTATCAATATTAAAAACAGATAGCTGAAGCAGTCAAGAGACTGGGTAGGTATTTCAGGCGTATTTAAAAAATGGAGCTATTTACAAAATAATCAACTTTACATACAAGTTACCTGCAAAAAGTTTATTTACACTTCCCTGTACCGAAGCAACTGCTCGAAATGGAGTCCGCCGCGTTCAATAGACAAACGTGGCCGTTTTATACTATTGTCTTTTAGCTTTCTTAACGTGTCTCTGTCACTTTTCACTCTATCAAAGGTGTCCACTATCGCACTGCGTAACTAGTCACGATTTTCATGTTTACGGGTCTTTGTAATGTAAGCAAGTCTTTTGATTTCCGACAACAAGAAAAAGTCCAAAGGCGTTAAGTCCGGGCTCCTAGACGGCCTAGCCATGGGACCGCCGCGGCTTATCCAGCTATCACCGAACTGAGTGTTTAGGTAGGCACGCACTACACTTGAATAATGAGCGGGGCAGCCATCATGCTGATAGTAAATCCCAGCTAAGTACGCTACAGGGATATCATCTAACAGCCAGCTCCGATATTATCGTTTATAACATGTCTAAAAACGAGCTGTTAGGTCGCGTTCAATGAAAATAGTCACTATTAATTGGCCGTTATAATAACTGCCTACACATTAGCACTAAACTGAACTTGGTGATGGTCTTCCCGTATTAAGTATGGATTCACGAGAGTCCATTAATGTGCACAGTACAGCTGAACAATTGCTAAGTACTTCGCGTTCGTATATTCGTACTGACGACACATTTTCGCGTGACAACGTAAATCTTAAGTAAGGTTGCTTATCCTTACCGCGCGCGAGTTGCAGCAGAACTAGCACCCGCCCCGCACGCCGCCGGCGGCGACACTGCGGCGCCGCCGCAGCGTTAGCAACTTGATGTGGACTGACTATCGTACCAGGGGGCGCCAGGGGCGTAAAATTATCGTACATGGATCGAAATTATCGTATTTTTTAGGATAATGTCTATTATAGATAAATAAATCATATAAATTGTAATATTGATATGCATGCAAGTACTCTATAGCTTATATCTATCTATATCTTGTTGATCTTGGTTATTTTTCTAGGAGGTGTGATATCCAGGTCTGATTCAGTCAGTTGACTGCTCGTACTATTTACTTTGCATGTAGGACTTATTCTTCATTGCACAGATAAAAAATAATTAATAGGTTAGTAAGTTACAGAAAATATACAGCCACTGAAAAAATGTATTTGATAAATATACCTACTTGCCAATGATAACAATCACTCCGAGTGTGTAATCAAAATTTTGCTGCTCTAGAAATATTACTTCTTTCTTCACTTAATTTTAATAATTCCGTTTGTCAGAGCGAATACAGACATATAATCATAATAATATAACGAAATAACTGCCAACTTTTCTACACAAAATATACGATACATATGAAGTGTGAACATAATCGAAATATCGAACTTATATTCTCTTGTTCGCATTGGTAGATCCTATACTAACCAATAAGAAAGCCCGTACAGCAGGCGCTGGATAAAGTTACAGTATCGGCAGTGGTGAAACTTAGTAGAGCGGATCGTAAGGACCAATAGGAATAGAGAACTTGTATTTCCTGGTATTTTCCCAAGATTTTATTGGACAAAATAAAATCATGCTACTGCGATTTAGACTATCAACGCATGAGTGAAATAATATAAATTCTCAAATTTTGCATCATGATAGAAATTATCGTACAATCTGCGTACGATAATAATGTGCTATCGTACATCGTACGTAGGCACAAAATTATCGTATGTGTACGATAATTATCGTACGGTTCCGAACGCTGCGCCGCCGCCGCCGCGCCGCGTGGTAGGTAATAATAGGTAGTGCGTCCGAGTGGATTGTCGGCAAATGTGTAGGTAAGTTAGCGGCAACGAGCGCGGGCGGCTTTTATGTCTTTGTCGGCATGCTTTACTGCTTAGTTGTGTACCTATGTGTGAGTAACATGAATGATATCGATCGTAGTAATCGTAGTACGTTAAATTTAGTGGCGTTACCATGTATCCTGGTTTCGTTCTAGTTTTTTGTATGTCTGTCACATTTTTTATAAAAAAAAATATCTTTATTTTATTTAAATTTCACATAAATGGATTCCATTATTGATATAGAGTCCAAAATTTTCGTTCCATAAATCTATATAATTTCACGGTGTATATATGTGTCGGAGGAAGCTATAAGTCGGTTTGATTATTGTTTGCAAGAATAAAGCACATAATGATTTATAAAATTTTTCCATAGCTTAAAACCTCCTTAGTCTAATAAAAAAGTAAAAAATATTGTTATCAGTTATAGACCAATCAGAGCAGAGCATTTAGCTTGAGCGTGGTCGAGGCGCCATCTTTACTTTTGGAGGGACGCGAACAGTATTGGACATTATTGAGAAATAGCGAATGGTCGAGTTGGATCATTGAGATTGAGAGTCTGAGAGACTGAAAGAGTATTAATTGTTGGTAAAAGTAAGACCGGTGCCCTGAACTCGCTGCTCGGTCTTAACTGTGTATTTTCTCTCGATATTATAGTGAGGTGATAAATTATTATTTAATCCGAATTAAAATAATATGTAGTGCAAAACAATGATCATTATGTTTGTGCTTGCAATTAACTCTGATGATGCCCACTAAATTCTTAGCCACTAATGACGATGTCAACAGAAATAATGTTTCTCCGACATCAGAAGTGGGATAACTACCTTCGCTTTCTGTCGTTTTTCAATTTATATTTCAGATTTTTCATTTATACGGACACAAAGCAGATTGGACTCTGTTAATCGTGGTTCGAAATTCGAATAAATCTGGAAGCGAGGTGCAGTCGCAATAACAAGGCATTGTAGAAAAACAGAATATCGAGAAAAACTTGGTGATATAAATACTGACGCTGGTTGGTAACGGTGGACTTTTGCTTTTGCGGATCGTGGTATACAGGAAAGTAAATTAATTCTAGTACTTATTGAGTCAAAAGTTACTTCGTTTTCAGTAAGTGATAACGTTTAAATAAAAAATTACGAACGGAATCAAACGGATAACGATGATGGCAAAATCGTTGTACCTACTGTTGTTGTATGTTGATGCTGTTGTACTGTTGTTGTATGTTGTTTAAAAATGTTATATTATCGGAGTTTGTGCGTGTGTGACGAATACTAGTCTCTTTATAAGATACTAGGGATGATACGTACCATATACTGGTACAGGTATAAATACCCAGTATGAGCTTATTTACGTAGACTGTACGTAAATAAGTACAGTACGCAGACTGGGTATGTATAGCAGAAACCCGGCCGTACCCGATAAGTACAATTTTATTGTACTAGGTATCGAGTAAAACGCCGAACTAAATCGTATGACGGTACGGACTTACGCGGGTCTCTCGTCATACCCAGTACGGCGCGGCGGCGCGGTCATTCATAATGCTCGCGCTCGCGGAGAATACGAAGTTACCCGAATAGTTACGGCGATTCCCGACAAGCGTACGTGTAAGATTTTAGCATTTTCTAACAAATAATTCGGAGATACAAATCTGTTCCTTATTTTAATCTGAATTGAGAAGTTAATTGCGTAATAATGCTAGAGTATTTATTTTGAATTACTAAAAAGAGTTCTTTACGTTTGATAAAGATAGAGGTGATTTTAGAGTACCTACTATTTTAAAATATTGGAATTGGTCGACAATATGTAATAGTAATATTATTTTAATTTTAAACATTTTTTACGTCAGTTTATTTGCCTGTGAATATTTTTATGAAGTCAGATGGAATTTTTGGCGGGATTTAACTGTTATCGTGTTTCTGTATTGTTTTTGTTGTTTTGATTGTTGTGTTGTTATTTGTCTGTGTATAAAGTAATCGAGTTTCTAAAAGGCGACCGCTAAAGGTGATGATGATGATGATGACCGCTAAGGCCAGGTTTGGAAAACCTATAGGTATTTTGATATAGGGTTTTAGTAAGTACTAAACACTGGAGTCCGCTGGAGCGGACACGTCGTACACATGGATGATAGTCGATTGCCAAAGTCTTTCTTCTACTCCGAACTCTCATGCGGAAAGCGCAAACAAAGAGTTCAATATCTGCGTTACAAATACGTGTTGAAACGCAATCTCGCGGCCTGTAACATATCTACTGATGGTTGGGAGGACGGAATGAAGAATACGGAATGGCGTCATACCGTCTACACTGATGTGGTGAAGTATGGCTTTGCAAGTCACATCAGAGCCCATCACAATGACCAACTGATCATTTAGTAGTCACCGTCACCGGATACGGTGTGGAGGACACATATTAGTACCTAGGTACTGGGTATACGGCCATACCCATACCTTTGAACCCGGGTACGTTGCAAGGTAATGTTGCATGGTAATGTTGCGCGGTAATGTTGAAGGTATATCTCATGCCTATAAGATACCCTAGCAGCATGGTGGTTGTTAATGTTTAGGTAGACTTTGTGAGAGGCGAGGCGGCGGATACAAGGCGAGGTGGCCATAGCAAGATGAGGTAGCCATAGCAAGGTGAGGTAGCCGTAGTACGGCGAGGTGGCCGTAGTACGGCGAGGTGGCCGTAGTAGGGCGAGGTGGCCATAGCAAGGCGAGGTGGCCATAGCAAGGCGAGGTGGCCGTAGTAAGGCGAGGTGGCCGTAGTACGGCGAGGTGGCCGTAGTAGGGCGAGGTGGCCATAGCAAGGCGAGGTGGCCGTAGCAAGGCGAGGTGGCCATTGAAAAGTACCTAAAATCTGTTGGATAAAAGGCGAGGTGGCCAATTATCTAAAATGTGTAACGTGTATAACGGCGAGGTGGCTGTTTCGATACTATGAACTTGATTTCGTGTGTAGCGTGTGGGCTATTAGGAGTCAGATTCGATAGCAAAAGGCGTATAGCTAATTTAAGATAATATCTTATCATCGGTGTGCAGGAGATAAAATAATTATTCCTTTGGTCAGGAGTGGCCGAACGATAACAATATCTTTTTTGCAGTTAAAGACGATGCGCAATCTTCAACATCACACGAGGGCGTGTGGTATGTCAGGACGGCCGTGTCGGAGGAAGCTATAAGTCGGTTTGATTATTGTTTGCAAGAATAAAGCACATAATGATTTATAAAATTTTTCCATAGCTTAAAACCTCCTTAGTCTAATAAAAAGTAAAAAATATTGTTATCAGTTATAGACCAATCAGAGCAGAGCATTTAGCTTGAGCGTGGTCGAGGCGCCATCTTTACTTTTGGAGGGACGCGAACAGTATTGGACATTATTGAGAAATAGCGAATGGTCGAGTTGGATCATTGAGATTGAGAGTCTGAGAGACTGAAAGAGTATTAATTGTTGGTAAAAGTAAGACCGGTGCCCTGAACTCGCTGCTCGGTCTTAACTGTGTATTTTCTCTCGATATTATAGTGAGGTGATAAATTATTATTTAATCCGAATTAAAATAATATGTAGTGCAAAACAATGATCATTATGTTTGTGCTTGCAATTAACTCTGATGATGCCCACTAAATTCTTAGCCACTAATGACGATGTCAACAGAAATAATGTTTCTCCGACATATGTATAATTAATATATTCATATCAGGTCAATCTAATAGCCTGAAAGAATACAACTATCGATCCATATATACTAATAATTATGAAAGATTTTTCCTTCAACTCCTAACCGTTGAGGAGTTGTACCTTCCATCATCAGATCATTACATGAGATGGTGATTCTCAGATGCAAATACTTGAACAGCTTTGGAGAATACATGTAAATGTAATAAATGCCTATAACTGAAAGAATTTTCCTTTAACTCTCAACTGTTGAGGAGTTCTACCTTCCATCATCAGCTCATCAACATCAAATGATGATTATCAGACGCAAATACTGGAACAATTATAGTAAATATATTGTAAATGTGATAATTGCCTATAAAATTTGAGGGTTGCCCTCGATTTCCCTGGGATCCCATCATCAGATCCTGATGTGGTTACAATGGGACCATCTGTGAAGTCTACCCTTTTAAACAAAAAAAGAATTTTGCAAATCGGTCCAGGCGTTTTCAAGTAATTCGTGAACATACATAAAAAAAAGATTCCGACGAATTGAGAACCTCCTCCTTTTTGAAGTCGGTTAAAAAAGTGCTCAAAACTTAACTTCCGTAATACTGTACAGAATTACATGAATGACTAAGATTATGTACGTAATCTAAGCTTTTGCTATTGAGTAGGTTTAAGTACAATATAAGCATGTGTTGATAACCCTCATTGACGATTAAAAGAAATATGAAAATCGTGTAATTGTCATAAGTGTCATAACATAACACCATATAAAATATTTGAATAAGGCAGGTGCTAGCGACCCTTCGATCAATCGAATCGATTGGTTACACTTAGGAATCAACAATTCTGAGCCGATAGAAATACTCTGATTTGTACTGTTCAAGTTTAGAACGTGCCAGTATTGTAGTGTAGGCAGTGAGGCTGACCAAGACAATACAAAGGCCTGGCTACTTACGAGCCGCAGCCATGGCGCGGATACTATAGCGAAGTTCACTTCATTTTGCTAATATAAAGAGTTTCCGAGAAAAAGTTATCTGTTGGATTACTTATCCCCAGCTTACAATACCTACATGTTTCAAATTGTTTCACTAGTTCTATACGCTGCAGGTAAGTAGTGGTCGTAAAATCAGCGTGAGACTGTCAGACTCAGAACGGGCAACTTGCCGCGGGCCGCCAGCGAGCAGGGACCTAGAGAGTAGGCACAAGATCAATTTAACATTTATTGTTAAGTACAATATTTATTTAGTAAGAATATGATATACCTAGGTATCATATTCATATTCAATTAAACTAACTGCAACTTAACCTTCATATAAGAAGCTGACCTCTCGGCAACTTATACCTAGTTGAGGGAGAGCCCTATCTTAGAGCCCCGAGCGTGGGCCTCATCCCATGTATTTGCCACGGGGCTCAACGGTTATAGTGTTTGGTAGCTAGTGGTGTGTTTAGTAGTGTGTGTGCTTGTGTCCGGAGGGCGAGCGCCGGCGTTCAATAAGCGCGCTGATCCGCGGATATTAAAGTAGAACTAATACGTGCAGCTTGCGACCTCACCTCTCGACGTAATCCGATATTGCCGGCTCGCTCCGCGTCCAATTTCTTACTTAATTTATTACACAGATAGTCTGCCAGCCGAAATTAACTAGAATTTATGATCGTTGTGCTGGCGGCCGCGGTGACTGGACGCCCTCGGGGGAATACCTGCGATTGTTTTATAACGCAAGTGTATGATATAATTTGTCATTGGATATGGGTGTACTTTGACGATGGTTAAGAGCCACTTCTTGCGACGTTCCTGAGGTGCCGTCATTCGTTTCCCTTGTGTCATGTATTGTGTTCTGTGTATTTATAATAAGATAGATACAATTTTAATTAAACTAATGTAAAGTAAGATTATAATAGTAATTTCTAGTGTTGTATCTCAGTAGAATGTCAGTTGTGTTATACGCGAAGTGTTGTAGTATTGCGTCACGTGCGCGGCGCGGTCTCCCCGGAGTCAATCAGGCGACGACATCGCGACGACACGGCCACGCGACGTGACCGCCCGCGCCGCCGCGGAATTACATCACACTCTCATTGTTATACTTTACAACTTCCAGGAACCGTATCACAACGTATTTAAGCAATTTATAGTGTCTTGTCCCTCACTAAGGGAAGGACTTCGCTATTTAATTAGTAGGGTGATAACATGATAATCCTTTAATGGTAGTATTGAGGTTGAGTAAATAAGGGGTCCAGCGATAAGAGCTGGACCGAAGCCCGCCGGGATTGTGATGCATGCTTTTGCAAATCCCATGGCCCCGGCAATAGGGTTGGTGGCGTTGACGGGTGCGATTTTTAGTCGGTAAACGCTCAAGCGGAGTCCGACACACCCCGTCGCCTCCCCAGGCGATGGGACCGTCCGTAAAGGATATTTCCGCACTTAAAAAAAAGGTTGAGTAAATAAATAACAATCTGTTTAAGCAGTAAATGTGAGCAGATATAGCAGTTATAGCAGGAATAGCGATGTGTATGATTACAGATCGGGTACTCGGTTGCATATTTAGGTGTGGACTAATGTCGTAAACAATTATGCTATGTAGTTAAAATAAATTATTTTCTTAAGGTGCTTTGACATTTTTACGAACAAACTACTTCAGATAAATAATAAAACCTACTCATCATTGTTCTATTATCAACATATAGAAGCCTAGCTTATGATTTGCACAGGTACAAGTTAAAGTAACTAAAATCTATTTACCGCAGTGTATGTATTACTATTACTGTATATGTATTGTATATGTATTATTGTATAAGTATATGTATTACTGTATCTTGTGGGGAACAGATAAGGTGAGTTAACATTGAGGTGACAAGATTTACTAGAAGATAATAAGCTACTTTGAACATTAAATAATTAGGATCCGCTTCGGCGGATATTTAATTTTTTATCCTTATCTTGAATCAAGGAAATTCAGTCTTGGAAATTTGGTATGATTAAAATTCAGTTTTATATTTTAGAATTTTAACGTGTTAAAGGACTCAAAGGAGTATGTTAAGATTTTGCTAATTTAATTTAAGTCTTGGTCTCATCTCATCAGTCCGCCCGCCTCTCAAAGAGCGGCCTCCTTTAAAGAGTATTACAGAGGTCCCACCACCGGCGACAGGCCACGACGTCAGAGTATTTGTAGCTTCTGGATAGATAGATAGATAGATAGAATATTCTTTACTGTACATAACCAAAACAGACAAAATATGAAATACAATCGGTAATACAGCGGTAAGTACAATTGGCGGTCTTATTGCTAAGAGCAATTTCTTCCAGACAACCATGGATGTATGTTTTTAACTATTAAATGTTCGGTAGGGCCTAATGTGGTAATTTCTATATATTTTTTATTGTGCGATTACTAAAATGTAGTGCTTTAAATTAATTTATTAGCTACTCAAACACGATTCCATAATACCTTAACTGTCACTTAAACAATTACACAAGGTCGACAGTTTTGTGCGGTAGTGGTGTTGATTATATTCTATAATCTCAGTCGCAACCACCCGTGCGTTTAGTGGCTCCACGCGGTAACGTTGCGTAGCGGCTAGTAGTAAGTTATTTAGCCAGACATTAATCAACCTTCGCCAGTTTGTTCAAAGTCTCAACATTTTTATACCGCCTGCTACTACATATTATAAACTTTATTAGAATGTTCATATTTTTTTTAATTCTGTTTATTTTAGCACGATTACCTAAATAACCCACATGAAGATTAAAAGGCCCATCAGGTATTAAGTGGAAAGTCTAAAGTCGTAATCGCTTCAGCAAGTTACAGCCCAACTGCTAGTCGCTAGCATTTTGCCTACCTCTACTTTATCATCCACGAGCTAAACGAATAGATGCGATGCAGTATGTCAATATTGTTACTTTCGCAAAGATTCGCAATGATGTGTCGATTGTCGAACAATAAATATCGGCGCAGTTAGAAGCTAGTGTGGGGGCGCGGACTGCGACGTGCTCGCGACACGTCGGGCACATAATAAACTCGCGGAGTCCGCAGTCCGACGACGCGTTAATAATGCAGCGCCGCCCGCGTGTGTGCCCGCGCCGTGACTGCGCCGCGCTCCACCAACTAAATAACGTCATTCGATCTTTCAATATTTCTTTTGAACTTTGTTCGAAGCGTCTAACTTTATTGAAAGTAGTTAAGAGATCTCTTTTTGAGTTATTTTCTATTAGCTTGAAACATATTTAGATGAAATTTGTCACCGTTATGGGACCGTTTGTCAAGATTTAGTACTTAATTAATTTTGTTGAAGATTGATGGTAAGATTGGATAAAGTTAGATGCCGCGCGTACCTAACTGTTGTATTGTGTAGTCTGAGAAAATAAATATGTGTTCACTGTAACCTTGGTATGAAGAAGCCCTTTTATGGCAGGTGCTTGTCAAATGTCAACTCCGGGACTCAGCTGATAGGGAATTTTGTTATTTTAATACATACTTAGTAAGTACAGCAATTTTGGCGCCTGATTGGTTAGCTAGATCTGCTCTTAGGATAGTGGGTATTACCTACATAGTATAGAAATGTATTATATAGATACATTTCAATCGGCTTGATTAATTAAATAAGCATGTTAGTTTCGCAAACCGAATCTCGAAGTTATGTCAGGAACTCGGCACAAATATCTATTATGTGGTGCGGTGCGGCACCCGCGCCGGCGCAGTGCGGCGCGGCTGCCGCTGCCAGTTACCTACTAACTAGCGGGAGACTGCCAAGTATCTAACTTAAGTAAGCAAGTTATTTGCGTAGTTCATAATTTTGAGACAAGGAGTTTGATAATTCTACGTATCGCGAATAGGTTAACATAATAAGCGAGTAATTATGATGTTACACTACATTACGTAAGGGTAGTCCAGGGTGGTCGCACGCGCAATTGCAAACTGTGTAGTCGTGGTATATACCCGTAGCACTGAAAAAGTATTACAGTGGGTTTTTTCTACTAAATTCTTATTAGCAGCTCGGCTTATATACGTCTTGGTATTTACTTAAATTTGTGTACATACATATGTACGCACCCGCGACACAGGAGAAAATCCTAGTGTCGGGCAACGTTTTCATTAGAAAAAATATATACATGTATACGTAGGGAACTAGGGATAAGTATGATTACATTCGTACCTATCGCTCTACCACACCCTCCGGGGTTACAGCTAAGCGTGATGTTAGGTATATTTAAGTTGTTACAATAGTTGAGATCTCTCGTGTTTCACAAGTGCTGAAACTAGTGGAGACGCGGTTTGCGTGAGTTGTGCGCGCTGTAAGCGGAGTCGCGCGTGCTCGGAGGCACCTACCTTAATGTGTAGTTCACTACTCGAAGCCGTTGTGCTTGCCTCTATGTGGTGCTATCACCACTGTGATACCCCAGTGGTGCGACCAGTCTATTCTCAAGCCAATACGCACGATTCCAAGGAATGCACTACTTAATTTTCAAGTTGCTTGAACGGAGAAGAGAAACATCGTGAGAAAACTTGCATGCCTGAGAGATTTTCTCGATGGCGTTTGATGGATTGGTATGGATTTGGATGGATTATATATGGTCTACCAACCCGCATTAGGCTAGCATGGCAGACTATAGCCTAATCTCTCTAAAATGAGAGGAAACCCGTGCCGAGCAGTCGGACAATAAACGGTTTGAATATGATCTGTTGTGTTGGTGATGCCATCATCGCTGAAGAGAGATGATACACATGAGTTACGTGTGTATCACACTACAGGCTACAGGGTACTTCTTTGATGAACTGAGCTGGAATGTCATCATCATTTCAACCGTTTGACGTCCACTGCTGGACATAGGTGTCCCCCAAGGATCGCCACGACGACCGGTTATATGCCGCCTGCATCTAGTGGATTCCAGTGACCTTAACCAAGTCGTCAGTCCACCTTGCCGGGGGCCTGCCCACACTGCGTCTTCCAGTACGTGGTCGCCACTCTAGAACCTTCAAGCCCCATCGGCGGTTATTCCCGTTCGCCACCGCCAGTATTGCCCCCTCCGGTGGCGACTGGGAATTATTCTAAA
Organism: Craniophora ligustri; assembly: GCA_905163465.1. Taxonomy (NCBI): domain Eukaryota; kingdom Metazoa; phylum Arthropoda; class Insecta; order Lepidoptera; family Noctuidae; genus Craniophora; species Craniophora ligustri. Next base: position 13,839,598 of record LR990971.1, on the reverse strand, counting down.
AAAATATCCCAGTCGCCACCTCCGGGTGGCAAACGGGAATGTTGGTCAGTAAAAATCCCAGTGGCCACCCCCGGCCGGCGAAGCGCTAGTTCCGATTTTTTGTATCTTTTGTATCATGTTGGCGTAACGTCCCTTCGAAATAAAGTGTATCATCAAGCATAGTTCGAATGAACGCTTGTGCGACACACTGAAGATCGACATCTCGCTAGTGCGACAAACGATTGCGCGACAGTAGTTCGACACAACGGTAGTGCGACACTACGATAGTGCAGTACGTTGGTGCAGTATTACACTTTATTTCGATGGGACGTTACGCCGACAGGATACAATAACAAATCGGTTCTGGCGCTTCGCCGGCCGCTGCCGCGGCACGCTCGCTTCGCTCGCTCGGCTCGCGCGCTATGGTCAAAATACAACCTAACACTCCTCCTCGCTTCGCTCGTCGTCGTACCTAATGTCGCACTAGCGAGATCTCGATCTTGAGTGTGTCGCACAAGCGTGTGTTAGAATATTGTAATTCATACGACCAAACCTATTCGAATGTGTTAGAATATTGTAATTCATACGACCAAACCTATTCGAATGTATTATTTATTTGAAGTTAATTTATAATCTGATATGTGTTTTAAACGTATACCAATATGTATCGACTTATAAACATTTAGTTTGATATTTGAAGTTTATTCAAATATCCCCATTTTTTTAAATTTATTTATATTGTAAATATACTTAATTATTATCAAATTAATATAATTTGTCACTATAGACAAAAACATGTATTTTTGAGTCAAACTGTCACTTAAACAGTTGATCAGTTGATATCGGCTGAGTGGTGGGGATATTTGTATAAAAGACGTTGCCTCGCCTAAAGCGGGGGCACTTGTTGGACGGCAACCGTAGAGGACAGATATCTACCCTCCCGACTAGAAGCTGAATAAATTAGAGATAAGTATACTTGGTTACTATTGTTATGTTCTATTTATAAATATATACCTATAACTATGTAAATCAGAGTATTTTATTTAATGTTATCGGCTAAATCTAATAATATACTAGATAATTAAATTAAAATTCGTATTATTTAAAGAGTATGTTTAATTTGTAACTTTAACCTTATTCAAATAAACATAAATATTGCTACCGACTAACATCAGAAGTGGGATATGTTAACAACTTAATGCCCAACTAATTTATTTGTTTTTTGTTTTTAAGACTATGGAGCCATCTCAGTTATTGGAAAGTATGGTGAAAGCCATCCGTGATGCAGTAACAGCAAATCAGCGCCATGACGATATCGCACTACCCCTCTTCGATCCGGATAAAAATGACAACGGAGCAGAAACATGGTGCAAAAGTATCGAGAAACTTGGTGCTGAATTCAAGTGGAGCAGTATTCAACAAGCCGCCAAAGCTGGTAAGGCCCTTCGGGGCTCTGCATTAGCATGGTTCGAGACCTGGGAACCTGAGTTCGAACGTTCTTGGGAAACTTTCCGCAAAGATCTGGTAGATTTATACCCAGAAAAAAAGAACCTTTCTGAAAAATTATCGAAAGCCGTGTTGTATACTTCTGACTGTGCTGAAACCTATTGCGAGTTTGCTAGGGAAAAAGTTAGATTATTACGCAGTACAAAGGTAGCATTTACGCAACCACAGTTGATTGAGCTTGTATGCGGGGGAATAAGTGAAGTAAACGTTAGAATGGCTACCTTAAATAGTTCTATAGATACCATACCCGATTTGATCGCCTTATTTTCGACATATGAAAAGGTCTCTAAGAAAAGATCCTCGGAGACAGTTATAAACTCTAGTCAAAGCACTGCTAATAATGCCAAACGATTTAAGCCTAATAACGAGTTAAAACCTAGAGACGAAAAAACTTGTTACACATGTGGTAAAAGTGGACATTTAATGGCTCGTTGTTTAAAAAATGCAGTTTACCCTACTGACAAGGAATCGAGTAATCAATACAAAAATTTGCAGACTATTAAAACTATTAAGGTTATTTGTTCTTTCTGTAAGAAAGAAGGCCACACATTTGAAAAATGTTTTCATCGTATACCCTGTACAGTTTGTAACAAAATGGGCCATTCATCTGATAGATGTTTTCACCGTTTCCAAATTCGCGAACAAGATAAAAATGTAAATATTTCAGAAACCAAGTGACTAGCCGATAAATTCACTAAAATCTATATTAATGGCGTCGAAATTGATTCGCTATTAGATACCGGTGCGGACTGTAGTATAATAAAAGAATCCATAGCAGGACGTCTTGGATGTAACTTCTCTCCATGTTCATTATATTTAGATGGTATTGGTGATGGGAAACTTCATGTTTTTGCAAAAATATTAGTTCCCGTTTATTTTCAAGACTTGTGCAAAGAAATAGAATTATATGTAGCAAGGGACGTAGATTTCCGTTACGATTGTATAATTGGACGTAACATAGTAAAATACCCTGATGTAGCTATTGTGTTAGATTCTATAGGCCCTAAATTAGTAAAAATAAATAATAGGGACCTTCAATTAAACATTGCGTCAGTTCAGTCTCACACTGAAGCGTTTATTGACATCAAAAAAATCATGGAGTCTCTCAGTCACTTAGATAAATGCTTACAAAATAATATTATTAATATTTTTCGAAAGTACCCTACCATTATACCGACGGAGACTTATATAAGTACAGTAAAAACGGGACAACTTAATATACGTATGAAAACAAATAAGATAATTTATTATCGCCCCTATCGTTTGGCACCGATTGAAAGGGAGAGGGTGAAACAAATAATTGACGATTTGTTACAAAAGAAAATCATACAAGAAAGTGAATCTGAATTTGCCAGTCCAGTTCTCTTAGTAAAGAAGAAAGATGGCACTGACAGGCTTTGTATAGATTACAGAGCACTGAACCAAAACATTGAAAAAGAACGATACCCTCTTCCTCTCATCGATGACCAGATAGACCGATTAGGAAAAGCTAAATATTACATTTCAATTGACATGAAAAACGGTTTTTACCAAATTTCTGTAGCACCAGGATCCGTAAGGTATACTGCTTTCGTTACTCCTGATGGCCATTTCGAATTTTTGAAAATGCCGTTTGGCATATGTAATGGACCTTCAGTCTTTCAAAGGGCTATAACAAAGGCAGTACAACATCTTGCGTTTATTCTGGTGTATATTGATGACCTTTTAATACCATTTGGCACTATCCCAGAAGGCCTCGATTATTTAGATCAGACGCTAAAAGCTTTAAGTGACGCAGGATTTTCCATTAATTTAAGTAAGTGTAAGTTTTTTGAAACTAGCATTGAATACCTAGGCCGTACTATTTCACATGAAGGTGTAAAACCTAGCCAGAAAAAGGTATCAGCATTAGTCAATTCCCCAATTCCGGCAAACGTCAGACAAGTTAGACAATTTATGGGGCTCGCAAGTTACTTTAGACGATTCATACCAGAATTTTCTACTAGGACTTCTTGTATTACTAAACTAGTGAAAAACGACCAAAAGTGGGAATGGGGTTCGGACCAAGAGGAAGCTCGTTATTATATTTTAAAATGTTTAACAAAAGAACCTTTATTATCCATTTTTGATCCGAACTTGGACACAGAGTTGCACACTGATGCTAGTGCAATAGGATACGGTGCCATACTATTACAAAAATATAATGGTCTAAATAAGGTAGTGGCATATTTTAGTAAGAAAACGAGTCCCTGCGAGTCCCGATACCATTCCTATGAACTGGAGACCCTTTCTATATTCAATGCATTAAAACATTTTCGCGTCTATCTTTTGGGAGTTCACTTTAAAATTATTACTGATTGTAATGCCATAAAATCTACAGTTAATAAAAAGGATCTTTCTCCTCGGGTCGCACGATGGTGGACCTATATGCAAGACTTTTCTTTTGAGGTTGTATATAGAAAGGGCCAGTTTGTTAGTCATGTCGATTATCTTAGTCGGAATCCAGAAGTAAACGTAATCCACGATTTAAATAATACACCTCATTCTATGTCCAGTGTAATAGTTCCTCTCAAAATAGACAATGTATCTATCAATCTGATAAATTCACCCCCACCGCGATCTTGGTTAGAAGCAGCTCAGGACCGGGATCCGGAAACTCAAGTCCTGATAGAAAAAGTTAGAGCTGGAGATTTAGATTTTAATCAGTACATGGTTCGTAATAATTTACTGTATTACAAAACTGATCCAATAGCCACACCTAAATTATATATTCCAAAAGGAAGTAGACTTAGTATTCTTCGTTTGTTTCATGATGAGAATTGCCATGTAGGTTTTAATAAAACTTATGAAAAAATACTTGAATACTTTTGGTTCCCCGGAATATATAAATTCATAAAAAAATACATTGCTCATTGTCTAATTTGTGTAGAAAAGAAAAGTCATCATGGACCAAAGCAAGGAATGTTACATCCCATAGAAAAGATACCTATACCTTTCCATACAGTCCATTTAGACTGTACAGGACCATTTCCACAATCTCCTGATGGTTATAGACATTTGCTTATTATAATCGACGGTTTTACAAAATTCTGTATTTTAAAGCCACTAAAAACAATGGGTGCCCAGGAACTAGTTGATATTTTACGAAATTCTCTCACAGATTTTGGTACGCCATCCTTAGTTATAACAGATCGTGGAACGAATTTTTGTTCAAGACAAATACAAGAGCTATTTGATAGCTGGCAGGTTAGGCATCATATGATAGCTACCGGTACCCCACGTGGAAACGGACAAGTAGAACGGTACGTGTCCACAATTACAAATATGATTAGCACCTCTTGTGTTGACGTGTCAGACTGGCCGAGCGTTTTGTGGAAAGTCCAACTGTCTCTTAATACTACAATTCAAAAATCAACCGGATTTTCACCTATGCGTTTGCTCGTGGGCAGGACTTCTAATATTCCTTGTGTACAGGCTCGATTAGACGAAGTAATAGATACTAATGAAAACGAAATTATAGATGTAACCTCCGATAGGCAATTGGCACAACAGCGTCTTATAATGATAGCTGACAAATTTAAAGAGCGTTTTGACCAAACTCGTAGAGATAATATAGAATATAACATAGGCGATACCGTATATGTAAATCAGGACCATAGACGACATGGAAAATTAAATGCAAAATTTAAAGGACCCTATGAGATAATCAGTACCTTAGAAAATGACCGTTTCTCATTAAGGGGTGTAGGAAATTTAAGAAATATAACAGTTGCCAAAGAAAAACTTCGTCTATGGCCTGGTAATTTTGTTGACCAAAATGCCAGTAGAAGATGATCTTATATAATGTGTAATTTTATTATGAGTTGGTACGATGATAGTAAAAAGAACTTGGCTAGTAAAGGTGATTATGATTAAATTATGAATTATGTCTTGACTTGTTCAACACCCAACAACAGCATTGAAAATAATTAAGATGATTACAAAATGTACGAATAAATTATTATAAAGATGATTATTTATATTAATGAATATATTATTTTGCGATGGGCTGTGTCTTATCTGTTATCTGGCATTCACTGACTGCGGGTGATTAAGCTTCACCGACGGCGGGTGTTTGGCCACATACTGTAAGACGTGATTATATGTAAATGATTATATTACGAAAATGTTATTTAAGTTAAATTAACTTCACTATGGATTTTGTAAAGTCATTATTATCTTGTACTTCGAGAACGAAGTACATGTCAGTATGGCCGTGTTAGAATATTGTAATTCATACGACCAAACCTATTCGAATGTGTTAGAATATTGTAATTCATACGACCAAACCTATTCGAATGTATTATTTATTTGAAGTTAATTTATAATCTGATATGTGTTTTAAACGTATACCAATATGTATCGACTTATAAACATTTAGTTTGATATTTGAAGTTTATTCAAATATCCCCATTTTTTTAAATTTATTTATATTGTAAATATACTTAATTATTATCAAATTAATATAATTTGTCACTATAGACAAAAACATGTATTTTTGAGTCAAACTGTCACTTAAACAGTTGATCAGTTGATATCGGCTGAGTGGTGGGGATATTTGTATAAAAGACGTTGCCTCGCCTAAAGCGGGGGCACTTGTTGGACGGCAACCGTAGAGGACAGATATCTACCCTCCCGACTAGAAGCTGAATAAATTAGAGATAAGTATACTTGGTTACTATTGTTATGTTCTATTTATAAATATATACCTATAACTATGTAAATCAGAGTATTTTATTTAATGTTATCGGCTAAATCTAATAATATACTAGATAATTAAATTAAAATTCGTATTATTTAAAGAGTATGTTTAATTTGTAACTTTAACCTTATTCAAATAAACATAAATATTGCTACCGACTAACACGTGCATTTGAACTATGCTTGATGTTTGTCCACCCGGGGTGGACAGAGGCACAACTTTAAAAAATATTCCCGTTGGCCACCCCCGTGGGACAGTGGGAATAAATTTTAAAAGTTGTGTCACTGTCAACCCGGGGTGGACACGCAGGGGGTGGACAGCGGGAATATACCCCCATCGGCCATCCGTTCTTCGAGCAATGTGCCCTGCCCACTGCCACTTGAGTTCATCGGCGATTCTTCGGGCTATGTCAGCGACCCGGGTTCTTCTACGGATCTCCTAATTTCTGATTCGATTACGTAGGGAAACTCCTAACATGGCCCTCTCCATCGCTCTCTGAGTGACAGTGAGCTTCCTTATAAGGCCCATTGTAAGCGGCCACGAGCTGGAATATTACATTCCAGCTCGTGGGCACTTATCGGATCGAAAACTAATTGGTATAAGAAGATGTTTTGTTAACACGGTTTTGTCGAGGGCATAACGTTCACATACTTTTAGAGTGGAAACTGAAGTGGTTCGGTCTCTGTTTGTGTCTGTCTGGGTCTACATTCAATTTAAGGCCAGGTAGGTGATAGGTACCGACATAAATGATGTATTTCCCTTTTTACCCGGTCATACCGACATTTACACGCTTTTTAAATACATTTTAATTATCTGAGTGGTATTGTAACCACGTCTAGTGTTGGAAAGTCTTTGCATCCTCCAATACTTTAAAAGATGACTCGTCTGTCTTATTCACGCCTACTCGCCACGTTACTTGTTCTGCATTTAACTACGTATATGTTGCTACACATCTTTTACCTTTATATTGACTCAGGTTACTGCTACAAAGATTTTCCTGGTTTTAAGAGCCTTGGATTTACATATGTAGGTCGTGAATATAGGGTGCTTTTCAATAGCAATACACGGGAGGTTTCTGTCGTTGTAATTTATTGGTTACCTTATATTTTAGTACGGCTTTTAAAAGGGGTGTATCTAAATGTAAATACGAATAAATATTGGGTACAGGCAAGGTCTGATTCTGAAAGTAAAGTGTATTCAATGTATATAGTGTATTCAATGTTTTATACTTTAACGTTTTAAACCGTGTAAAATACTTTACACGGTTTAAAATGTATGTATATAAATAAAATCGTCGAATTGGCTGTAAGTATACAAACCAATCTACTTATATGGCGTAAGAAATACAAACTTTAAACAGATTGCCGACTCGTTCACTTCACTTCTAGATGTCAGTGCTATTGATGTGGAGTGTGGTCCATTAGGCCGGGCACCCTCCCCCGCCTCCCGCTCCCTGGGCCACTTCACGTCAGCCGCCGCGCCGTGGCACGTTACTATGGATATACATATATATCGGCGTGGCTATCACTGTGAGCACAGCTAATAATAATTTAAAAGAACTTGATGTACGATGAACTTAAAAATACTAAAAGTACTATCGACATAAGTTTGAAACTATACCCAAAAATTACTTTCGTCGATTTAATATTAAAAATTAATACAACAAATAACTAATTACCTAGTAATCATTTATACGAAATTAGTTCAAGCGTTTCTATATGTACTTGGTGATCATAGAGCACTAGAAAGTACAGCCTGAGCACTACACATATCCAGTCATCAATCGGAGTCACCGGTTTATCTCGTAAAAAATATATGAGAGCGAGTGAATAGAATAATTGGTACCTGAACACTAACTTAGTACCACTAATAGATTAAAGTTTTCTATCCCAACAATAACGCCAGTTATTAATACTTCTCAGTTTTCAATAAGTGCGGGTGCCGCGGCTGGCGGCTGGCTGCCGGCTTCCCGCGGGGATTAGCATTCAGATTAGCTTCCAAACCGACTTGGCGGCGAGATCATTTTAATTTTTGCACCAGAATAATTGATGGTTTATTGTGAACAAACAAAACTTCAAAACGGACTTTGTCATCAGTTTAAGCACTAGGCTCGAACTGCTTTGTTGTCAGCGAAGCGTTTTCTGGGTATTATAAATATAATGGTATTGTGGAAACTTGGTTCTGTACACATACAACGATTTTCTGCTTGTTCTATAAACTGTTCAAGCTGTAAAATTTACAAATATTTGCAGCAGAAAACATTTTTTTATTAGGTGGCGTCAGATTTTTAATCTCATCTGCTAGCGTGGCGGTCGCGTCGGGAGCCATAACTCACAGGTTGTTTTTATCAATTCTGTTGCGTCCGCGAGGACAGGCGTGTAAGTGAACACGTCGCCGGTACCGGTACCGAGGCTCTGGGAGATACATCATATAAATCGCTGCCAGGGGTGCTCCCGCGGCACCAACGTGATTGACGCTTCATCGTCGTCACACGGCGATCATAATTTGTAACCCTAGGGTTTGACGGCGGCAACAAACAACAGGGTGATCTGTCAAATCGACATGTCGCGCAAATAATAATTAGCGTTTAAGCAATTCTATATTTTATTCTGCAGATATATAACGGGTATGGGGGTAAGTATATTTCCTCAAGATTGTTAGGAGCACTACCTAGCTGTACAAAATTTTACGATTTTCCTAACTACGACTATCTATATACTTTTTATTACCACATCACCCGTTTCGCCACTGAGAATCTCATTGAACTCTTATTAACACTACTCGACCAGGGCCTGGAATCCAGGACTAACGCTCAGCGATATTGCTTCATGCTTGCAATCACCAGACTAAAGGAATTTATATTTATTCAATCGTTTCAAACACTATTAACTAACTGATAAACCTTACCAATTATCATCATCAACCCATTAATGTCCCACTGCTGGGCACGGGTCTCCTCTCAATTGAGAGGGATTAGGCTATAGTCCACCACGCTAGCCTACTGCGGGTTGGCAGACTTCACATGCCATCGAGAATTCTCTCAAGCATGCAGGTTTCCTCACGATGTTTTCCTTCACCGTTTGAGCATGTGATAAAGACGCACATAACTTCCGAAAAGTCAGTGGTGCGTGCCTTGGGTTCGAACTCGAGACCTCTGACATCTCAGTCCACTGGTCACACCGCTAGGCTACCACAGCTCAATAGGCTACCAATTATACGCAATAATTATAAAACAAGGTATTAAAACATTTTTTTTACGAAGGTACAGTTTGAAGCGTGAAAATGATAGTAAATGATACTAAAAAATAAATGGTAACATGGATTACGTGTGCAAGGCTTGGCAACGGGTTGAAAAATACATGTTAATAAATGTACCCAAAAAGTCCAACCAATAAGTTCATAAGCAGTTTTCTCTTTTATATTCACTATGTACCATAATACCTGATGTTTATTCATGCCCCTGCAGGCTTTAGTAACCAAAAACTGAATCGTAACGGAATCGCATACAAAAGCAGTGCACATTACCGAAGCATAACTAGCCAGCGCAGCATGTGCTCAAATCGTAGATACTAAATGTTAAGTGACCCTCAAATATAGAGCTGCCTGTTCGTGAAAGAGACCTCACTACTCTGACAAGGTATAATAGAAATCTGAAAATCTGGGCATGTAGCCGTAACATATGATATTATTTATGGAACCCAGCTATTAGATGCCTAAATGTACGATATCGAAAAACATAAAGTGTACCTATACTGAACCCTTATCCAGCTCCATTTATAATTGACACATTTTAACATTTCAAGGGCTCCGTTGACTTACAAAGTTACAACATCACACAAAATGTGAACCCCTAAAACATCAGTCGACACAAAAGCGCAATTTTTGTGGCACAACGCAAAATATTTAACAGTGTACAGGTACACTGGTCATGGAAAGGTTTCTCTACACAATTTAGTCACAAAAGAGTTATACAGACGCGTTTATAGGTTTCTTCACATTTTGAAGTTAAAAGGAAAACACAGATGGCGCTGGTCGCTCACGACCTTTACGTTCAGTTTATTGTTTCTGAAAGGAAAACCATGCTTGGATTTTGTTCTTTACATTCATTGTATATTTTGTGAGCGGATTCCCGAGTATTACCGTTCGCGGGATCCAGCCGGCGGGATGCTGCTAATAAAAAACCAATAATGTCAGCGCTGAGCCTCCGCGCTGTATTGACACAGGTAGCGCGGAAAAAGAAACCATGCCCTGATAAACAAACAGATACTTAATGATTTAAAATCGTTTTTTCAAAAATAAACGACAAATTGAAACACGTTCTAAGAAAGTTTGTCACGATTTAGTTCTCAAGTGTTGCGAGGTCGTGCACGAATTGCTCGCTCCATCGGACAACGAATGAATTTTGAAATATAAGAATATCCGTGACGATGTTTCAGCTCGATAAGCATTTTGAAGTACAAGTATTTTCGTGCGGAGCTCCGGAGGCGGGCGGCGAGTGAAACGCGGCCGGATATTGAAAAATCAGCGCACAGAGGCGAGGTGAGGCGCGCCCGGCGGATACACGCGCGGGGACACTCAGAAACTCCATCACCATAACGCGATCACTTATGCACAGGGGCTCATATTGTTAGGAACATTTTCCATACGTTTTCAGCCAGTTATCGAGAGGTTTGGACCATTCTTACCATAACGGAATTCTGTTACTTTAATGTAGAAGAAATACGATGAAGTATTACATCTCAGTGTCACTTCGTACTATTTAGTGTCTTAATTGCGTACACTATAAAGTATATCTTCAACAGTTAATTTATTAGAATTGTATAATGAGGCTGTAGTGATAAAGTGATGTGTTGCGTGTCTGGCGGACCACACAGCACGGGACTTCTGTGAGCGGCTGCTGCGTGCCGGCAGTGCGGCGTGCGGCGCGTCTGAATGAGTCGCCCCGAGCCGCGCCGCTCTCTTCAGAGAAGATTTTCTATAATAGACACATCGGAAGTATCTAGGCTTTGCTCATATTTTTGTTTTATCTATGCTGCGTGGTCCCGCCTGAGTCTTCCTGTGGATATTAGCGGAACCTATCTCAAAATTACAATCTTATGTATTTATGATAAAATCTATTATATGTACAGAGGTATACAACTAATCTATTGAGGGGCAATAACCACGCTGATCAGTGGTTCTGTAAGGGCAAGAAATCTGCGCCGGCCCAGAAGGTCCATCAAAAGATAAGAAAGGTGATTCTTAAGACATCGAGACCGATGTCGATGATGCGACCTCCGAGGCACCCTACGCGCCTTGGATTCTTTAAGAGCACGAACAGTCTTCGATTTCGGTTGTCAAACGTATCCTTATTTATGGTAATCGTATGTGATAGTTTATCATTAATAACCAGTTTACCTTTAGGATAAATTATACGACATGGTCCAGTTGTGAATTGAGAAGGTCAGTCGCTATGTGTAAATTACTGCTATTCAGTTGCATATGGTTGGAAGACTGGAATCCATCTCCAATATAGTTAGGAAAAGGCTTGAAGAATGGGGGACAAATATCATTGATACATTTGTTGGACATCGATGAAGAATGTTTGTGATAAAGAAGAAAAGTATTAAAACATATAACTTGTAGTTGATATCATATAAAACTTAATAAATCAATGTAGACACGTGAGCTCGGTGAAAGGTTTCGTGAGTTAGCACAAGTCGAGGTGACGTTATCTGGCGCGCAGTGTCGCGAGGGCGGGCGGCGCCGCGGCCGCTGTCAGCCCTCGTCAGGTTATAGCGAGGACTGTCCACGCTACTGTTGCGAGACTGTGGCTACAGCAGTTTAGTGGCAGACAACCCATTTGTATATTGAACCTATGATGTATGGAACAAAAGAAATGCAAGCTCTGCAAGATGTCGTATTGCACACAGTGAGAATGAACACACATTTGCGAACAAAAGGCCTCCGTTTGCCCAACTAGTTCGTTATTTGCCGTAAATGATAGTAGGTAAGAGAGTAAGTTTATTATAATATATTCGCAGAATTCTTGAACAGTAAATAAAACCCTATCAGAAAGTTATATAAAGTTGAATAAATTAACACTACTTCGAGAGTATCATTAATCCTTTGTATTTAATACATTAATATTTATAGGAAAGAGACAGGTATTTTAAATACGTCAACAGGTATTCGATCAGATTTCATAATTATAAAACATAATATTTTGTTGGTGAGCGGGCCAGGTGGGGTGATTCCATTTAATTATGTTGAATGTATAATAAATTGAGCTGTTTGGAAGCCTTTGTGGCGGTAACGAGTAAGAAAAAACGAGATAGGTCTTTGCAATATTAAACAATATTGACCTCCAATAAAAATAATCATCTATTCATATTCTTTATTATTATTATTTTAGCCCGAACTGTCCCAAAATTGAGCAAAGGCCTCCCCCCCTCTTCTTCCATGCCAGTCGGTTGCACGCGACTGTGGACCAGTCTGGTTGAAAATTACAATCCTATTCATATAAACTTACAAATTTAATTAATGTAGAAAACTAAAATTGTATACTGTTTATTAAGAATAAAAGCTTGTAAAGGAAAGGATTTTTGGAAAACGTATTTTAAAGACATTGAAGTCTGCGGGCTACAGCTAGCGGTTACAGATACCAAGTCGCCGTCGGAGATGTACTCTCTTCGCGTACTCAAATTTTATGAGAGCGGGTGTTTACCCGTCGTCCTACTATATTGTGAGCGCAGCCAGGTGCACAAAACTTTGCCAACGAGTAAAACACTTGGTAATTTGGAACTTTTGAGAGAAATATTAGGTGCAGATATAAATGGTAGAAGCTAAATCTTGAACTCTAAGTATATTGTTCTGTTACAACTAGCTATTTATTATTGCTGGTGTAAGGTAATAATTACGCCATAAATCTTCATTTAGGTGCAAATCCGAGCTTCTCTGTACGGTAGGTACTGGAAATAATCCTAGGGCTCTACCCTAGGATCATTTAGTTCTTCTTTATAAATCAGAAAGAAAAGGTAAATCTTTAATAAATAAGTAATTATGTAACGACCTACCTCCTCCGTAGATAGGAGGGTGGGAGACAGATATTGTGACAGCCGCGGCCACGGCGGCGTCAGAGGCTCACGGTGATTATATAGGATTATGACAATAAGCACCTCAACTAAGAGGCTTTATTAACTCTTCGCTTTGTTATTCATTGGCTGTTTATGTATTAATTATTCATTTAAGTGACATAAACGAAATTTGGAGGCCCGTATTCAATATAATTTAAACCGCCTGTTTCAAATTACACACAAATTAGGAGACTTGTTTAGATTATCTCTCGAAATAACGCCTGCACACATAGGTGCTGTGCAGAGAATACTGTGGAATAGGTAGCATTTTTTCAAAGTGCTAAATTCAGTTGCCGGTAAAACGGTTACACGGCCGCGTTCGCCGAGGTCTGACCCATAAACAATTACCTATTCAATGCGGGGTCACTCGCGCGCATACAATTTATGACCCACCATTAAACCATTTAACGTTCAAATAAAACATCACACTATACGCACAGACAACACATTTTGAACTCTATTTTTGAGTGTACAAGAATTGTGTTGGATGAACATATAATTTGGTTGAGGAAAACGGATGCACTTGCCCACAATATATGAGCTCATATTGCTATATTTGTTATAAGTATGTTGGTGCGATCAGTCAAAACCTGTACGTATACGTCACTATAGAGACTACAGCAAGTGTTGGTACGCTTCTTGAGCACAATTTATAATAAAATGACCTAATACACATCGACACTATCTGCAGAAATTTGAAATGACTAACATGAAATATTCTCCTCTTTGGATGGCTTTCAGTCTATATTCATGTGGCTGGACATCTGGATTTAACCTGAAGTGACTGCCATCGATATAATATGTACACATAAACAGATTATCGTAAATTATAATAATACATTAATAAATAATAATTATAAACTAAGACTATATTGAATAAGAGTACTCTACTCTTCTGCCCGACGGGGTCCATAATTGTAACTTTAATTTTAAACCTCAGATGTAAGGGTTTATTTATTTAAATTAAAATGCAATAAAGTATTGAGTAAGTATTCTTATAATAATTGACGACTTATACTTGTTCAGGCACGGACAGGTCTCGATAAATCAAGAATGGTTGGCGATCATTATAATACAGATCGAGTGATCAGCTATTACTTAGCCTCGAACCACTCATTTAAATAACCGTGAACATGGAATACACTTCCGCGAATATTAGGCGTTAAATACAATACAACTACACTATTACGTATTTTATCGCGGTATATTGAAATCCATGGTTGCGGTCAGTCTACCCGTAGTCATGGTAATCTAAAATTTAGGGATTTCATATTATTAATATAGCGGTATAAATCAGTAAACGTAGTTTTATTTAAATAATGATATCGTAATATTGTACACGCGCTAACATGAAAGGTTCCAGGCGATATATTACTAATAGAGGATCAAGAGCGGAGCGCGGCGCAGCAGAACGAATGGCTCATAAATAGTTAAGTACATTGTAACGCATTAATTATCGCACTAATTGCTATCAGTAGCCGCGGCCCGCGCGCGGATTAGGTCTCGTATTATTGCTGGCTACATTATACTTACTATACATAAAAATTAATAGCATAAGCTTTATTTTCTTTGAAAAATATTCCGTGAAAATGTCGTGGAAACTACGATCATATTTCTTTAAGTAGGAAATTAGTTTTTCTTATTATGCAATGATAAGTAAACTGAACTGGAATTTTATCGCTGTATATTGATAAAGGATTCGAAACATCGCTGCATCCAGATTAATATACGGCGGTAAATTCTATAAATATGTAGTTGTTACATTGCAATAATATTAGCTTAAGTATAAGAAACGAGTAAATAGGCCGGTATAGCAGATGTCACCTAGCTGGATGGGCGTTATATGAAGCTCTAATGATGATCACAAGATCAAGTAACCTATGTGTAGTTTTTATCATTTTCATCCTTTAGACTTATCTAATAATACACTTAACATAAATAACCTGTACTTTGGAGTACAGGTTAATAATACAGGTTAGTAACATTGACACAAAACTAAAGGTTAAGGCAAATAAAGCTTGATATTGAATTAACTTAATTTGAAAGAGACTATAACAAGGACTCTATCATTAACTTGATCTCATGTCGTATATTAGTGCACTAGTGTGTGTTGTGGGAGTCAGTACTCTCGCTAAGCTAACAAGCTTACCGGCCACTAGTGGCCACTTAGCCGAGACCATTCTCCCCGCACATAATGCTGCCGCGCGTCGCCGCCTTCAAATTTAATCACAAAAAGCTCATACGCCGGCTACTTGTATCAGTCGCAGTATCGATGGCTTCATTAGTTTATTCGGCCTCCGAGCTGCGGTCTCGCGCCGGACGGGCCGACCGCACTTCATATTTAATGACCACAACTTGCCAGTTCCGCCTGTAAATCAAATTGAGCTAAACCGATGGGATCGCTAAGTAGTCCGCGCGCCACCAGGGAGCGGTTAGCTCACCACATTATGTGCTGCTGGCGAATAGTTTAGCTGTTGCATCTCACATTTAATTTAAGATCCACAACAAATAATATATAGACATTTAGTATGCAAAATGTGTATAAAAGTTCGAAACGAAAGTATTAAACATAGTGTTTGTTTATTGTTGAATAACTTAGAAACGATTACCGCCTCGAAGTTGTTTCAAGTAAACAAAGTTCACTTCGAAGTTAGCTATTGACATTCATACAATTTTGTGTCGTAAAGTAACTATGTTATGGGGTTACTTTGCCTGTACGCGGACGTGAATTACATCACGGGTCTGTCGGGCTAAATACTCAAAGCTACCTATTTGTGCATATTAGCAGCCTCCGTGTTAAACCAACGCATGTCGGCACTAAACAGTGCGGCAATGAGTTTATCCAGTTCGTTGAGTGGCGGCGCGCGGCGGACGGAGTGCATTGAACATACCGCCCCCGTCCCGCTGGCTGTGTGCCTCCAAATTAAACTGTAATATATAGGCGATGTCCCGAGTCAGTTCGCTGTGTTCAGCTGCATCTAGATACAGTAGGGAGCTGTAAGCGGGTTAGCTAGTGAAACGTGGCACTATGTAAAGCAGGACATGTTGAAGCAAGCTAGTTATTAATTCAAATTCTAATAATTATAATAATAAATAATCTGTTGTTCTGTCTGTTGCATAAATATGATCTAGATTGCATTTAACTATAAGTTTTGTGCAAAATTTTCATCTTTAAGTAACATAAATGCTCTAAGCCTTTATATGTCTATCCGCCAAAATGAAGGTAACATTTAAAAAATTCAGATGTCATAGTTAGCATATTTAAGCATTATAAATAGGAAGCTAATTCTCATTCTAAATATTAATAATAACATACACACGCATACATGTCGCAGTGGCAGCGTTGTGCACTGTGTGCTAAATATTTATAAAAACTGTTTGTACAGTAACAGAGCGCGCTAATTGTGTGCCGGGGTAAACAGCGACGCAGGTGATACGCGACCAGACCTGATGTGTTGTATCAAAACTATATAAATGTTTACATAATTTATCATAACAATAACATTTAAATCCAATAAAAAAATATACATGAATTTGTTGAATAAAGTGGATTTGTACTCAATTCTCATTATTATAAATATCAACACAAAGAATTGTTTTGGTATGTGATGGCACGGTTTGTACAGTAGTCGAGCGATCGGTTTCTGCGCCGCGTGTCACGGGTTCGATCTTCGCAGGAAAAAAATATATGAATGGCGTACAGGTATTATTGGCAGGTAAATATTTGCGTTCGTAAATCCACCTACGACACGGAGAAATTCCTAGTGTGAGGCAACGATTGAAAAACAGCAATATTTTAACATTGTTATTGCTAATGTGTTCGTTGCCGAGGTTCGTGTAATAATTTTGGCAATAATCCCGCGCGCGATATACAGGAGGGTTGCTAACACCCGGTTATGTATTTAATGGATGTAAAAATGTTAAAACTTTTGTACGTACAAATTCCGTCCCAAATATGTGTACCCGCCGCGCCGCCGCGACGGTGCAGATCGCGCCCTAATACAGTAAAGGTAAAGTAACGGACTGACGACCTAATAGATACATTATAATGGATGAAGAAGGTGGAGCACAGAGTCTTATGGCGCAGTTTGGGAGAGACCTATGTCCAGCAACGGACTGCGACAGGCTGATCTGATTGATTAATTGAATCAGTAACGTCGCGCACATCTACCACGGGATATGAACTAATGTAATGGTAGTCCAAGTTTAAGCCTTCGTAGACACAGAAAATACTTGTGGCCACTGCTGCCCACAAGTTTCCCCTCATTTCAAAGGGATTAGTATAACGTCCACCAGCAGGTGTGGGTTGGCAGACTTCGCACGCCATCGTGAAAGCATGCAAGTTTTCTCAAAATGTTTTCTTTCACCGTTTGAGCATGTGATAAATACGCACACGTACACGTACACGTACTATTTTTAACTAATAGTACTAATTACATAGCGCCCTTTCCTTGCCTCCAGTTTATAGTTTATCTCGTTCACTAGCCTACAATACTTCATGCACGTATTTGTGCGTATAGAAACGTCGTGTATTCTCCGCGATAAATCTTACAAACACTTGGGCTGTCGGCACATCACAGCGCATTATTGATACGCGCTCCAACACTACTTGTTGCATTATTTACTCTGAAGCCATCGCCTGACTGTGCCACTGCGTCGTCACTCTCTAATACTTTCACATCTGTCATACATTTTAGAAGATTCAACTAAAATATTTGCTATTAATGTCACATCTTCTATGTGGCTACGCTTGCTACAGTTGCTACGAAACTACGCGCTACGTGCTACAAGCTACAGTTTCGTAGCATTAGTAGCTTTATGAGCAGCTTTAAAGAAATAACAGATATTTAAATAAATATAATTGTGACCTTGTTTCATTATGTTGACAAATATAATTTTATATCGAATACTATATTTAGTTATTGCCCATATAATATGTAGGTATACGTAAAAGTTATGTATTTACTTTATTGTCTCGGGTTTATATTACACAGGAACTAACCAATTTGTGTGCCTTCATAATGTTTAGGCTCCATATACACAATACAGTGCAGTGCAGTGTGTGCTGTGTGACAGTACTGCCATAAGCTTCGTTTGACTGGCACTGTACCTAGGCTTAGTTTTAGATTAGGTGTTAAAGTATGTAAAAGTATTAAAACGATTGCATAACACACTTCCGCTTCCTTTTCCATTCATCCAATATCCTTCACACGTTCAATCACCAACACTCACTCTCATTCTTTTCCAACAACCCAAAAGGGCGGCCTTTTACCGGCTCCGAACAAAAACTCTAAAAACATTGTGAAGTGATCTGTTTTTAAGTGTAATTCACACATCAAGGGACGTCCCAGAACATTCGGTGCAGCTACATGATTCCAGACCGAGACCAGGAACCGTGAGTACCCTTCCATTGCTTTCCTGTCCGGTTTCCGTGTTGTGCATCAGTTTTAGCAAATTAACTTGTGGTAAAACAGTCAATATTCGAAGGTTAATCTTATATTCATAACAACCACCCACATTAGGTTTACTTAAGTTTATAGGTGTCGGTATTACTGACTTTGACTTTGCAGTTATCGGTATTAATTGTCCCTTAAAAGAAAGAGCAGGATCGAGTTGTGTATTTATGTGGGATGGAGTGCACAGGTGTATATTTTCCTTAAACAATTAAACTTTTAATTCGACCCGACAAAGTAGCCACTCCCACACAATCTGCCAGCTTACATACAGTATGATTAATGAATAAATAAGTGATACGTATTTGAAGAGAATACTGTTTGAAGAGAAATGTATATAATTATGTAACAATGGTAGAACACATTACCGATTCCCCACACAAGTCGCGCGGCCGCCGAGGTGAAACCGAACCGGCTTACGGTAAACGGTTAAAATGTATTTCTAGGTAAACGTACTGATTTTTAAACCACACAGTCGTGTAACTGCTGGCTCTGAGAAATATTAAACAAATATTTATAAATTATTATTGAAATCTTTTCAAAATACGGACCACTGTAAATTACTTGTTATAAGTACCTACATTAGAGTGGGTTTAGGATAGAGTGGTGAACGGGACCGGTGCCATGGGAGGGATTATTTTTATTTTATTTTGTTTGGAAAACCAACAAATACAATATTAGTAAATACTACATATAAGAAAGTATTAACAGTTTTCTTGAATAGCAAAATAGATTGAGAACATAGACCAATAACAAATTAATTAAGTTAGTTAAGTAACGGAATGTTTAATTAATGTAGAGAAAGGTAAAAGATATTTGTAGAATTTGCAGATGAAATGTATGTTAAACATTTCATCGGCGACTGGAAGTAGATGAAATGTATATTAAAGTAGAATTTTAATATAAATTATAAGTTATTTCATCATCAGCCTATAGCCGTCCACTGATGAACGTAGGCCTCCCCCAAAGAGCGCCAACCATCCCGGTCTTGGGCAGCTCGCATCCATCTGCTGCCAGCCACCTTCTTCAAATCGTCGGTCCATCGTGTCGCAGGTCGTCCTACACTACGTTTGCCCATAAGTTATTTATTAAAACAATAATATATAACTGAAATAATTTGATGAGTTGATATCAAGACAATTACCAGCAACTATAATTATTTTACATTATTTATCACAAAACCCACGCAATAGTGTGCGCTTGTACGTTATATATTAACTAAAATCATACATTATGAGTAAAAAATTGTAAAAATACATATAAATAAAATAAATATAATCTAATAATAATAAATAAATATAAATAAAACCATATAACCAACAAAGTAATTTCGCAAGAAAAAAGTTAAAATAATAATAATAATAATAAAAAAAAACTATATATAATAAAAAAGATATCTAATAATATAATACAAAAACAAAATAAAATAATTCAATTAGTCAGGTACGCTGCCTTGTATGTCACATCTAGTATGTTGTAACTTTTGCTTTTGTATCCGTGTTCGCTCGGTTGGTGATCTTTATTTATGTACAGCGCCTACCCGCTAAAATTTTATTTTCTGTACGCTTGTTGTTAAAACACTAATTGTAAATCTTGTTTCTTCAGTAAGTGAATTATTGTTAATTCTTATGAGGAAATAAAGTTCTTAAACCTATATTACGTACGTACCTAGTTAAAATTGTAGGTATACCATTACGCGGGTATTTAATATTGTACGCGCTGAGGTTGCCACCTTCACGGGTGTTATTAATACGCCTTTGTCTCGCCTCTGACGAACTAAATAATATCGCCGACAAACCACATCGAGCTTTCAGTAGTCTGAACAAGTGTCTATATTTGCGTATTTTTTTGTTTACACTGGGGAAATTAAATGAATTACATTAAACGATTGTCGCTTACTAAAACTGGTTCAGGTGGTGTTTTGTCTTAAATAACTGACAAATCTCTTAGCCTTTGATTGACCCTTTTAAGGCAGATACAATGCATCCTAAAAAAAATTGCTGTCTATTGATTAGCCATATAGGTTAAATTAACCGTGGTTATTTTTACAAAACTATAGGTATGATCCCTTCAAGATATTCTGTATGAGTGTTACCTATCGAACAATGTGAAATAGAATCACTTATGTGAAATAGCACATCCAGTGAGCACGAGGTCTCGGTGCGCGGGTGTCGGGTCGCTGGTCGCGGTGTTGACTACAAGAAAGCGCACTCAGCGGCGACGACCCGCGCGTCATTAGATGTCGTTACGTTGTATCGCCTCGTAATACAGTCATATCGTAGTCGTGTCGCTACCGTGTCGCGGTGACCATAACACTGGCAGCACTCGACTTTATTACCAATACACAAAGCGGGACACAGTGGTAACTGGATCGGGAAATGATCGTTTGAGCTCAAGTATGACAATTTGCACTATTTGAATGGTTTTGTAATTGTAGCACAGGATCCGTATGCATCAGATGGCTAGAACTGCTCACTTATACGTACCTCCCCACCCGCGCCATCTATGTAGAAAAAAAAAATTTCCATGGAGGTAGAAGAAGACACACACAAATAGTCACAAATAGTCCGCTGGGACTAGAAATATATAATTGGTACAGAGTATGCTGAGCTATTATAGATTTATTATTATAGATGAGGTTAGATAAATCTTATAGATGCATTAATATCTTTATAAAACCCTTATCGTGGGTTATTTCTCTAATAAATATATCCGGACATTATGACACAGCCTCATCTGGTTCTGAGCTAAGAAACGAGGCTTGTGTTACGGATAACGAAACTAGATGATTGATAAACTTCATAGATATCTTCTATTTTGTAAATACATACGTATTTACCTTCATGACTCAGGTACAAATATCCATGCGCATCAGGCAAACATTTGTCCTTACTGGGATTTGGATCCGGGACCCCTACTACAGAAGGCAGCTGTTAATACCACTGCGCTAATCGGGCCGTCATGTCTAAACCCTCTGTAATCATAACTTTATACAAATATCCACATATTTTATGTTATATTTGTCGGATGACGCCTGCATACGATATGAGATTTACAGTCGATTGAGCCGTAAACTTGAAAAATCACTGCGATAGAAATACAAACTGCAGTTATTGACAGTGCAATAAACAAAACGTTGAATTCATGAATTCTTCACCAGTAACACATCATAATAGTGACGGTGATGAATAGTGTTATTGGACGGATTGTGTGGACGCTGTCCATCGTGTAGGTACTGTGCTGGTAATACGTGGGGAACTCATGGCATAGTGGGACATTCATCATGTCAATAAAATCGTTGCGAAAAAAACTGTGAAGAGGTAAATCATTTTTTTTTGTTATTTTGAGCTTTCTACAAACATTGAAATCCGAGTTTTCACATAACAAATATCTAATTAATCCGTGTCCCAATACGATTTATATAAAATGTTGAATAGTAAGTATCTCTCAGTAGGTTCCCGCACGAGCGGCCGCGCCGGGTCTCCGCCTCATTGGCGCGTAATTCAGCGCGATAGTACTACGTAGTGCTCCGGAGTCGCTGACGGAGCAGTAAACATAAGTACACGCTGACGCGGGGCACATCTCACGATCACTGGGCACAATTACTCATCTCGAGCAAGCTGGCAGAACGCGATAATTGCACAAGGACATGATTAATTACTACGTAATTTCAGCATCAAAGATGTCAGCTAAACTTATACGCGTAAGATTGACTGCAATTCTGCCACGACTTTTCCACTTGTTTTTTTCTCTTGTCAAAATAGGCTAAGCGCAGTTACTCTCCCACGCTGGCTTATTGTCACACATTATGGAATAAATTCTTTAGGCATACTGGTTTCTATACGATGTTATCCCATATTATAATAGGATAGATAATACGAATATGATTTTGGAAAGTCAGATGAACATTGGATTTGTACTTGAGACCTATGACTAGACTACTTGTTATCATATCACACACCAGACTATTTTCCTTCCCTATTCCATAAAAATCAGTCAATGTTTAGAGTAGGATACTTAGTCGTATATAGAGAAGATGTCTTTTGAAATCATGAAGTTCAGATAGGGCCCGTGTTCGATACATCAACTATAAGATCATTAGTTTCTCATTTGGCTAATCCAGGTCGCGCACAGCGTCCTGTACAGCTTTAGTTTGGATTCCTTATCACAGCAGGCGCTATCACGACGCTTGTGTGCTAGCTCACTCTCGGTCTGTAAGAACTGAGTGCATTTCTGTGTCTGCGCGCTAATTAAGTTAGCAGTGATTGTACTTATTAATTTGTTATGTTGCGAGAGTGCGCTGATTAAAAGTCAACTTCAACTAGTATGTACTTATTTCGGTTGATAGTAGCTATAATCTTGGAAGTTTTGGCTCATTGCACAGTTCTATGTTCCGCCACTTATAATATTGACTTTCAAAATGTGTCAGACTATGAATATTAAACATGCTAATCCGAATCGGCTTATTAAAGTATACAGAATTACAAGTGTCAGAATGAATCGTCGACTTGTTTGAAATAATACTAATATAGTTCTTTGTATCGCGTTGTATCTAAGTAGTAGGTATCATGATGTGATTACTCAAACAATAGGATTTATAAACGCGCGGGTGCGTGCACAATCCGTGCGCTGTGTACCGCGGGTATGTGCCGCGAGTACACACAATCTCGCAGAGTGGTCGCGCGCTATTACGTCAAGCCACGCCGCCCGCACGCTCACGTGCTGCCTCCACTCTCACTACACTTACGAAGATTTATTTTAGATTCCAACTATTGCCTTTATACTGTAATGTATATAAACGAGTGAAATAATGTCATTTCACTACTGTAATAAAAACAATAATACTTTTACATCAACTCCGTATGATCATAAAAAGGGCGGGTGTTTTTAGTCTCCCCATCTTCATTGTCGATGTTCAAAAGAGCCAATTAAATTTGCCTTTGATTTTAACTATGACTTTGATCCCGTCAAGCTCTTCGCCACAGATTTCCATACCTACGTATGGAAATCTGTCTACAGTTTGATACCTAATACGATTACAGACCACTGGTCTATGGCCACTTAACATATTAAATCGGTCAAAGACAATATTCAATATCAATCACTCAGGGCTCGGTACACAGGCTTAGATCAATGTTTAGGTACATCACTCGCGACTCCCGCTACATACTGTTGTGTACATTAACGGCTTTTACCAGCTGTCGGTCGGCAGTGCGCCCAGATCCATCAATGTATCATATAAAAATAGGATGTAAAAGGCTCTTGTATGCTGATGTGTTCACACAATTGTGTTTTATCGCCACGTGTAGCGAGTGCTTGGTGTGGTCTGTAGTTTGTGTGAACTAGAGTTCAAATAAATCTGTTAAAGTTGAGCTGTGTGAGTACTGCGAGTGTAATAAGTAGACGTGCCGTGGCTGAACAATGTCAGACTTATAACTAAACCAACCCCTGTCACTTTTGATAAGATTTCTAGGATAATGCCAATGGGGATTAATGGCAGCACTCCAATCTGAAAAAGCCTTAAAATCTGATTGAAAGATTTTTTTGCTGAATTTTACATCCAATGTAATAAAAAAGGCTTTTGTGTCGACAGCCTAAATTTAGCCACAGTCAGAGCAATTTTCGAAGCTAGTAGCAAGTCTGATCTAAATAATAACCCCCCTATTTTGACTATTTTTGACAGACAACCTTACCCGATTCAATACATACCATACTAATATACCTATATAATTTCAATGCGAAAGCTATGTATTTTCTAACCTTCAGCATACCATTTGTGACAATTTAATAACAAATCTAAAAATTGTCGGAAAGAATTGAAAGAGAAGACTGGCGATATTTATAGATTAAAAGGAGACTTAAGCTTTTGAAACCGATAGAGATTAAAAGGCTTTGGTATCAACTCTTTAGAGTAATAAATTTATACTTCGTAACAAGATAATTAAATTATACTTCGAAAATTGTTATTAAATTCTACATATATATAGGCAAGCATCGTTCTAGTTCTGTTATAATAACCTATGGCATGCTCCATATTAGGGCCTGCAATGTTATTCAACTATATTCTTTAACTTTAAATGGTCTATACATGAACACACAATCTACGTATTAACGTTTTATTTGTGTATGTTATCTCAAAACCAATCTCCTTAAAATGCTGCAGAATGCATTTCACTGCATTTTCAGGAGATTGCTTTTGTATTGTCTGTGTGTCTGCTGGGAGTATGATTGATTGGTATCGAAGTAAGTTCTGCTCTACATACTTGATATATTATTATTTTAGTTGGTGTTAAAAATTACTGAGAGAAAATATAATATATATGTACATATATACCTAACTTGTTAGAAAAAATTGTATCAGGTGTGAAATGTTGTATAAATAAAACTAGACTCGGCTTCCGAATAAACTTTTATTGGACAAACGTGAACTTCTTGCGAAGCCATATAGTATAATGTACATCAACTTGACTAGTAAAATACAATTAATTAACTAACTAGCAGTACATACGGTATGACACTTACACCGCCGACGCCGCCGCCGCCTCGCGGGCGCGGCCGCGACGCTTGCACACTTAATATCAAATGTCGTAAAAATAAACGCTATTTCTTAATATAAATATATTATATTTTGATAAAAATATTGTTTACACTAGAAGGTGACATAGTAACAACTATATTTTGTACGAGTATTACAATTTGGAATGCGAAATGAGGGGACAGTTTCTCGATTATAAAATCTAAAACCACGTAATAAAAATTTAAAAGTTTCGTACCCAATTTTAGCTTAATGAAATAAAGTTAATAAATAAGTAGGATTCGACAAAGAAGCGTTGTGTAACGGAACGCAAAAAGCAATAGGAACTCGACCGCCAGCGGTAATACGCTTCACTGGTTGGGAGTGAAACGGATTACGCGCAACTTTAATACTCTGTGGTACTACAAATTAAAACTAAGGTAAACACTTATAACAGTTGACAATAATAATGGCGCGTAATGAAAATCACTGGAGAAATAGGAACGAACTGTTTGTGAAAAATAGGATTATTATTAATGTATAATATGAAAACATAAAAAAATTAATATAAACATAAAAATACCAGGTATTGTAATTTAATTAACAAAACTGTGGAAAGCAATAATTATATTTTTCACAACATTACGTTATTATTTTAAATTCGCAAAATTTGAGTATTATAAAACAATAATAATATTTGAAGCTATATTAACGTAGATAAGCATAGCTCAACACATTGGTCTGGACAGACAGTTGTACCTAAGATATGACAGTTGTTCTACAGTATTTAGTTATATAATATTATACACAGTTTCCAGTAGTCTAGGCCTCGTCCCGCGGTGCACTGCTCTCTGCCGACATAACATTATAACGTTAGATACACGCATAACAACACCAAGTAGAGACACAAAACATGTATTATACAAAGTATTCATTAAGTGTATGTATAAAAGTTATCACTAATACAAGTGCCATCAGATGTTTTAATATATATACTAATATATATAATATGTTTTTATCTATATACATATATTATATATGTGCTACGTACGTACCTATACACCGTGAGAGAGTATTTTATAAGGATACTGAAAGCTAAAGGCCGATTATTATCTTTGTATGATTATTTATTTATTTAATACAGTATGCATAAGTATTGAAGCAGTGTCTCGATGGCTTAGGTAATACTGTATTTTGTTAAATTATTGAATCCTACTACACTAGTGCGATCAATGATCTACGAAATTAAGTCTCGAATTCTGTCCTACTACTTAATTTTCTTGAAGGAAAACATCGAGAGGAAATCTTTACGTCGATAGTTTCTCGATGATAATAATATGTGAAGTCTGCCAAGTTTAGCGCGGTGGACGATATCCTAATCTCAGCAGTGTTGGATAGCAAATGGATTGATACGAAGTTTTGTGTTAGTGTTAACATACTGTATAACCTTTACATGTACATGAGGTGAAATCCGTTTACTGAATGCCCTAATGGTAAAAAGTGAGTAGAAACTGTTGGGAGCGACCGAGACAAGGCTCGTGGCAGCTCTAGTGTCTGCGCCTAGTGAGGTGGAAACCGCGGATCCACTCTAATTTAATTAAACACTCATTACAATACTTGTGTAATCGTTTGATTTTCTTAACTTTGTGAGTTTCGGGCGGCTTTAACTTTTTAATTCGCGTGAGTTTACTTAAATCAGTGGTTCGATTGAAGAAACCGCGTTTATAAAGAATATTATGTTTATTATTCCAGATTTGGAATTTGATTTATCCTCTTCTGAAGTAGGTCAGGCTGGTCACGAAATTGTGGACTGTGCCGTCTAACTTTATTTTTTTAAATGTGCTCAAAGTATACCTTTCGATATTAAGATCAAATCAGATGTTTTGCCTAGTCAATGTTCCGGACACATAAGTTTTGCCGGGAGAGCACATTTCCACTAAGTTGTGTATTCTCTGTCCGCCTCCAAAGTTCACTGCATGCGTTCAGTCAGTCGTTGGAATCATAATAATGTATCCGACGAATTGATTTTTATTTTCAGTAGTTTCATTTCAGTGTTACTATATGAATAGGTATGTGAGTAGTGTTGGTTATATTTTCGTAAACAGCATACTTACGTATTGAATAAAAACATGGTGGCCGCAAAATTATTTTTTGGAATTGTTATTTGATTGTTTGAAACGTTTGGGTGAATCGGTACTCCCTCGTTATGTACATTTATGTTATATTTCTTGGAACGTAATGTTCAGTGTACGTGACAGGTAGACCAAAGTTCCGAAGTGACAAGAAATATTCAGGCTATTTATACACAACTATACCATTTCTAACAAATTGACATTCCAAACTATGTACATTATTTACATTGATCTAACATCAACCAAGGAGTGAGGAGCTACAGACATATAGGAAAGAGAAGAAACTAGAAGAACAAGCTCTAAGGACTAACTACACAGAACATACAGGAAGATTGCTAGGTGAGATAGAAGAGAGACAGGGTGCAATACGAGTGAGAGTGAGACGCAGCTACTCAGACTCATCAAGTGGCGAATTTTCTACATCATAGCTGCACATGTGGCTAGAAACGTCACGAGCGTGGTTACCATGATCGGCATCTACCGCGTCCGCGTCCAATTGCGCTGAGCGCTTGCCCCACATTCCTCTTAAGTTAGTCCAGGCGGGCTCCCGCTTCCAGTAATAAGCTCCTGTTGGTTCATATTTATACATCTATGTATTTATTTGGAAAAGTTCGACAGTCATCACTCGGTATGATCTGCTCAAAAGTTGTAGAAGTTCCTTATTATGGGTACTAACATACAAGCTTATCGTTAAAAAACACTAAATAAGAATGTATCAGGCACTTTTGTCACGATTCAATGAAAAAGAAATTTACGCTTTAAGTATAAATACATACAATAAGATCATATTTTTTAATAAATCGTTCATCGTTAATACGAAATTATGAATGTTAACGCGTGAATAACTCTGAGAGCGGCCGCGCGCCGCGCTCGGTGGCGGCCATATTGACTTGGGGCTATTTAATTTCAAAGGCAGCGAGGATTATTATCTAATTCTGTCGGCGGCTCGCACAAATTCCAACTTTGCTACAAATTTATTAGGGGCTTGTGGGCACTTTAAATTACACACGGAATGAAGCAGCAGTTTATTACCGCGACATTGATGTCGCGCCGTGACACTCGACACCACCGGGAGGACTTGTTTGACATTCAGGGGGCTCCAGTAAACATAAGTTCTCCAAACGAAGAGGGCAAAATGACGACTTTAAAACCAGTTAAGTTGTTGGAACTTTGGCGCGACGTAACAATACAAGCTCATTTCTAACTCCACTACGAAATGAGAATCGATATAGTCTGGTGTTATCTTTTAACTAAACTTTAGTTATTAATGTCGGGGGCGGATGGCGCTGTCCACCGGCTGATAAACTTGAACAACGGGCTGACAGCGCCAATTGTAAATTTAAATCAATCAATTTAACGCCATGCCATTAATCTGCGCGAGGCGACGAGAAGCGACGCGGGACGATACGGCGCGAACATATAATTACCCCTATCTGTTAATGTTACATCAGCATCTAGCTACTAACGACAATTGATAATCAAACTTTTATGAGCTGTCGTAATTTCGTCAGATTCTCAGTAATCCTCGTGATCGTCTGTTACCTACTCAATTGTCTGAGTGACGATCCATATAATTTCAGCTGAATTATCGGGTGTTAATCAATCGCTACTAATGATAAGTAAATGATCCGATTATGAACACAAACTTTACATCGGCAGATAATCGGTAATAATACCCCTTGATCTTCGCTGGAGAGCTTGTTGCAATCAAGGGACACATAATATACTATTGGGTATTTTGTAATCCTATTCCTATATATCCATATTATAAAATGCCAAGGTATTTCTGTCTGTCAGTCTGTTACCTCTTCACGCTTAAACCGCAGAACCGTTTAGATAAAATTTAGAATGGAGATAATTTGAGTCCCAGAAAAGGATATAATTTTGATCCCGGAAATCATTCTTTAAGAGGGCGAAGAGGGGGGTAGAATTTTCTACGCAAACAGAGTCGCGGGCAAAGGCTTGTAAGATATAAAGTTGATGTTTACCGCTGTTGTACTGCGCCTGCTTGACAGGCCGCTTGCCCCAGGCGCCGTGTAACGCTGACCACGCTTTCTTCTCGGGAGTTTCCATTTGATCGCTGTCCGATAGCTGCGCAATAATATTTAAACATAAGACACATAGTCTGTACGACTTTCGTCCGACAAAGTGAGAGAACAGGACAGGTAAAATTATTCTGGAAAATGATTTGCATCTCAAGTCTCGATGAAATCGCCCAAAATATGGTAATGTAACAATGTAACTTCTTTTAATGGCAGATTTTTGGAAAAGTTTATAATATAGGTAATATAAAATATGTGCACAAGATTAAAAGGGAACGAGAGCGTTAGACACTAATTTAAGACCTCGAGAAGATTAAGTTAGAGAAGACTTAGACTAAGTTTTAGTTACCAAAATGGTTCAACAGGTTACGGGTCACATGTTACTGAGAGATGCAGGGCAAACATATTGTAAAGTAAGCTTTATTTCGGTATCTAATACAGTGGGGTTGCGTACTTTCAATATGATTTTAATAAAAGTATTTGTTGCTTGTTATGTATGTCGATGGTAACGTACCTGTTGGATGGGGATGAGTTGTTCAATGGCCGCATCAATTTCTTCGTAGTCGGGTTCCGCAGTGCGCTTGCCCCAAGATCCGTGGAAGTTTGCCCATTTTTCCTGGACATGCATACAATAGACTCAAAAAGTTGTAGTTGTTTTTTTAGACTGTTAGTAAACGTTCAAAGAGAGATGTATCTTACAGGGCAAAACGCACCATATTGGACGGCGCGTTTTTGCAGTGATAAATCTTATCGTGTTAATACATATTAATTCTTTGCCAATTGCAGTAGTTTTCGTCAAAACTAAAAATTTGTCCCAATTTTACCTAGAAGTACCTATACCTATGCTACTGGATATTCTAGTTGCTACTTACAGGTCCTCGTTTGCCCCAGGCGGAGCTCATGTCGTTCCAGCCGCGCTTGCCCCAGGCGGAGCTCATGTCATTCCAACCGCGCTTGCCCCACGCAGAGCTCATGTCGTTCCAGCCTCGCTTGCCCCAAGCAGAGCTCATATCATTCCATCCTCGCTTGCCCCATGCGGAGCTCATGTCTTGCCAGGCGCGCTTGCCCCAAGGAGATGTGGACATGTCCCTCCAGGCGCGTTTACCCCAAGCGGAGTTCAGGTCTTGCCAGCCCCTCTTGCCCCAGGCGGAGTTGAGGTCTTGCCAGGCTCGCTTGCCCCAGGCGGAGCTCATGTCCTGCCAGCCCCGCTTGCCCCACGCTGAGCTCATATCTTGCCAGCCCCGCTTGCCCCAGCCGCCGCCTCCATGAAGACTGGACCACGCGCGCTTTTCTTCTTCGGTTAACTCTACTTCGTTGTCATTCTGTGAACATTCGCATTTACTCAAATCTCCGCAGCAATAATAGACATTATGTAAGAAAATAGCTTTGAGCAGTTTTTGTTTATGCGCAAAGAGCTCTCGCTGAAAGATTTCAAACGTACAATAAGGTAAGCAATTCTATTAAAGCGCTTTGTTTATTCGCGGTACATGGCGCTGTATCGGTACAATTGGCTGGAACAAAGCTGGCGAGGGGAATTGTTCCACAAAAAAACTTGGCCACAACATTAATGACGCGCGACTGAGTCACAAGTTGTTTTATTATTCCATCAAGGCGTTTGTCGCCTCTCACAATGTTAATTGTGTTGTTGTTTAGATCAAACGGCGCGCACTGTTCTTGCCCTCACTTTTTTTAACTAAAAAAATATTGCTCTCATTTCCCGAATATATGTGTGCTATAAATATTTGCGCCGGGATCATTTTACTTAATTATAATTAAGGAGGACTAATACGACATAAAGGACTTGTTGTTAATGAACTAATTTTAGTTCTAATTCTGTGCCTGTCCTAAAATAACACTTATTTTAGGTCATCGTACCAAGCAAGAGATCTCAGTGGGATCAAAATGCCAGTACATTAGCAGGTTTTTGTTAAACGCGGGTTGCGTGGCTCTACTTACTATCGAAAGGAAATGTAAGCTTTCTCGCGGTGTTTAAAATAGTGGAGTTAGCGTTGGTTCAGTTTTTACTGCGAGCGGATAACTAGCGCCGAATGGGATTGTGCCGGACGGCGGGCGGCGGCGGCGGGCGGTGGCTACAGATTGCTACACTTGGAACAACGTAGTGACTCGACGTGTTGGAGGAACGTAAAAACAGACAACTTCTTACTGTTAATGCGTCTCTAAAAACTTTTAAATGGATTTTGAAATGGTTTCCAACATTGAATTATGAGGATGAGCGCAGCAAGTTTTGATCTCTTTGGCCTTGGCACGTTTTAGGTCAATAGTCGTTCATACAAGGCAACATACTTGCTAAACTCCTTTTGGCGTAATAAATAATAAGTCATTATTGTAATCGAGTTTCAATCAGGTTAATCGTGTTTTTATGTTATTCTGTGTCAAATAGAACATCACTTGTTATTACAATAAATCATTGTTAGTTCTGCTAGGCTGTAAAAGTTTTATTGAGTGCGAGTGCTTGTATTAAAAAGCATGATATTTCGATTCGATTTGATTCGTTTCAGGAATACATACTATGTCCTACAGATTTACTTAGTAGATTTTATTGTATTTATGATCACAATGAACAGCTTTCGACATCAAAATATAGAATTGTACTCTATCTACCGCACACGAAGGTAAATACACAGCGGCCATAGATAAGATTACACCTTTACATTCTGGTCCAACATCGTGCTGGGAATATATGCAGCTGATGTGCAATTAAACATCTCTTTTACACATCATATGTATTTAAAAAAAAAAACCTGAAAGATATTGAATTAAAACAACTAACTTTATTTCAATTACTTGTAGCGTGGTAACCGTGTTATGGACTAGCGTGTTCAAATTAATAAATGTCAAATAATTAACTTATGAAAACGTGCTATGGTATACCTACAAAACGCTATATTTTCTGCGCTATGATAGCGTATCAAGTAAGCGTCATCGCGCAGCGGACTTTCTAGCGCTGGAAAGGGAGTAATATAGCGCGGCCTAGATATTGTGTACACAGCCAGCTATTTCATAACATCACGGCTGTCGTTCCAAAAGGGTTAAATAGGGGTGTACTATTGTACACTCACATTTGTTATAGGTCTCATGTAATAGGGGGTCTTTTGCGATCAACCGGGCACGAACTCCGAGCTGTTACTGACAATTTCACAACAAGAACAACTCAAAGTCAAAGTCAAAGTCAAAATATTTATTGCATTACTCATTACTCTATAGTTCTTTGCTCTACCTGGAATCGAAGCCGAGGCCAACCCTCTTGCTCAGCAGTTCTAGTAAATAATAGTATGTAGGTACTGACCTGTGGTGGTGCCACGTCGCGGGGCGAGTTGTCGGCCGCCACCGCCAGGGTGGTGAGCGCCGACAGCCACAGGGCGGCCACGCAGCAACGCATCTGCGGGGAAACGGCCATACATCAGCACACCATAAACGAACACGACTACACGGAAATCAAAAAGTATTTCATTCGGTGAACACTGCTTATTAATAGACTGGTGGAGATCAGAGAGCTAAACATAAAATTTGTTAACATATTTTGGTTTACATCAACGCACTGCTTTTTAGTATTTTTGGTAACCATACTTACAAGTCTGAGCATGCTTGTTAAGACACCAGAAGATCCAGGACAATATACTGGTAGTTTACTGGTAGTATAATACTAAATCGTGGGTACTAGTAACTACTACTTACTAGCTGCGCTTTAAAGGGACTATGAATATTAGTCTAGATGTATGATCTCATATAAATATAGAACGATGTTGAGAAATTGTGTAATATTCTACATTCTCATGAGAAAAAACTCAACGAGAAAAACCATTTAGCAGTGAGGTATTTAAAGCTTAATATAAAGTGGCAGAGATGAATGTACTGCTGTCAACTAGTACAGTCCACAGGAGATTGAGCCGAAACGCGGCGAGTACACGCTTGCGAAACTAGGAATCTGAGTACTCATCGCAGCCTGTTATAATGTATGTTTATCGTCGTTAAGTTTACCCTCACATATACACACATGTCGAAGCGTCCTGGGTTTTCTCTAGAAAGCGTCTATTATTGAAGTACGTACACATAATCGATTTAATTTCCATCAGTAGACATTAATGCAGCCGGCCGAGTGATAATGGATAACGTCATATATATGTTATCAGTATAACTAATCAGTCTCCTATTGTGACGTAACGCTACCTCGATATTCTAAGTGTGTGTGTGTTGTGGGAATAAAGGTGTGTGTTAACGATGGCGACGCGGGCGAGCGGACGCGCGGGCGTGCAAATGTCACCGCGGAGTGCCAGCGGCCGGTCAGCGCGAGCGAGCACATGCGCGGCTATTTATATGCACGGCGCTAGAAATAGCATCATATTAGAAGGTCTTCTACACATGTATCAATATTGCTTTTTATGGAGTAATTTACAGAGTAGTCTTTGCTTTGTGATGTTTACGGCTCAAGTCAATGACATTTTACATGTGAAATCATTAGGATTTGAGACATAGCAGTTAGCTTAAGAATACTACAAAAAACAAATGAATATCTTCGTTATTTTGTTAAGTTACCCACTTTATTCCTTGATTTGTTAACAATAAAAACTCAAGAATTGCAATTCCTAAAGAGCTAAACTAAAGAGGATTTGTTTGTGTTGTTTGAAAACAACACAAAGTGGTTGGTAAGAGCCGGCAAGTTTGTGCATTTCATCATGGAGCTTCTTTGAGATAACTTATAAACAACTGTTGCGTTTAACTAGCAAAGGGTACAATCTCTTAATGAAAACATTTACAAACGAAATACAGAACTACTATCTAGTCTAGACAAAAATTGTTCAATCAACTTTATATTAAATACACTGCAATCTTATTAATTACGTTGTTTTGCCTGTTCTGAGTAGAATCTTTACTGCTATAAAATGATCGGTAAAAAGTAAAATCAAACATCAAATTTCCTATTCCCATTAACTCCTGAAAGTGACTTAGAATATAGCACAATATGCGGCCAATGTTAGCTATTAGTTTAGGCGCGAACAGTTGTAGCGACAGATTAGGGCTCGCCCCAAATAAGGACCATTTGTCGGACAAATCGGCGCGGCCAATACCCGGCGCCGCCGACCCGTATCCATCAGACCACTTTTCAACGTTTGTACGATAATCTGGATGTATTGTAAGTGTAACTTATCACTTCCAGTTTCAATCATCCGACCTCTAACGAAAGTCATTTTATTTTGGGAATGCTAAACAATAAAATCAAACACAGATTAATAAAAGAGTTTAGGGATGAGGATTAAAAAAAGGTTACTTTAATTCTTTCTTTTTAGAAAGGCCAGACAACTTATTTATTATTTTACTTAGTACTTTATTGGGCAAAGGATGGAATAAATAGCTTGCAGGAAAAAAAAATGTAGGAGAAATCTAACTGCTTAGTGACGTTTATGTAAGGGAACAGATCAAACAGATTGTCACGCGGACGCTTCTTTTGAAGGCTTACCCAAAGCCGTAAATGCAATTACGTGTCCGACACGGATTCCGTCCTAAAAGGTATCATGTTTAATGTCAACTAAACAGTTGTGTTGTATGAGAGGCTGTGGATTTATTCGCTTATAAGCATCAATGTTTTGAGGCCGTAGATTATAGGTAATAAATAAATCATCGTCTCTTTAAGTAAATCATCGTCATAAATTAGTACCAATTTAGTTTTTGAATAAACGTAGACTTAAGTGTTCAAAATAATTCTGATGTTAGGTCAAGTTAAAACAATACGGTGTCGGCACTGAAAACCATTTATTTCACTTGTTGAAATTCAAAAGTTAGAACTACTTCAAACTAAATTGAATAACATAAGTCAACTTGATCGGAGTTGGACATAAAACTGTGTCCGATGTCCGGTATCCGGTGTCCGGCAGCTGCGGCCCCCGCCATCTGCGGTTGCATTGTCCGGACAAGTACAACGAATCCATTTCCTCTCACGAGCCGCTCAACTTCTCCCATTATGAGGTCAACTTGCGTTCTATTGTATTAGGGCTCCGCTGAATTCTAATATTAGTAGAATTTTGAAATAAAATTGCTTTATATGGATTCTACTGCGGTTGAATATTCAACGATGATATACATGATGATTACAGAAAGTTACGATAAACGGTATTTTGTATTAGATTAATTATGTTTTGGAACGTAAAATATTGTCATAAAATGTAATAATCGTGCTGGTACAGGCTATTTTTCCAGCGGGGCTCAAACTTATCA
Source organism: Craniophora ligustri (assembly GCA_905163465.1). Taxonomy (NCBI): domain Eukaryota; kingdom Metazoa; phylum Arthropoda; class Insecta; order Lepidoptera; family Noctuidae; genus Craniophora; species Craniophora ligustri. The sequence continues at coordinate 13,803,906 of LR990971.1, read as the reverse complement.
ATATTCAATTATGGAGGGCTAACTTTCATCTGATATTCGAAGAAAAATAACTGTAAACAATATTCATTAGGTGGTAACCTAAATACATAATGAGCTGCTTAATATCTTGACGAGGTAGCTCATAAATTTAAAAATGGGGGGTCCTGACCATTTATTGTGTCCGCAATCTATAAAACTTTAGAGATGCAAGATGTAAAAGATGTAATAATGTAAAAAGTACCTACCCTTAAGATATTATTAATGTGAAGTCGTTTAACCATCTGGTCGTACTCTATGTATATCAGTGTATTGTTTCTATAGCGGTCGGGAAATTGAATGATTAAGTCGATGGCAGCCCTGACAGTGGAACAAAGAGTTGGTGCCAGACAATCGCTGTCGCATTGTCGCGGCGCGTGGAGCCGCGCGCTCGAAGTACAACGCGCGATACGTGCTACTGGAAGGATAGACGCTAAATAAAGTTATAGGACTCAGTAATAACATTATTCAACTCTGAGCACATGTCTAAGTTTTTATCAAAATAGATATGATTAAGTTGTATAACAAGCATCACGCACACCACCACAGGAAAGGTATCTCCATAAATGTTGGTCGTCTTTTGTTTTGCTTAATGTCAGCCATGTGTCCCACAGTTGATAGCTACCTATATATTACATGTGTCCCACAGTTGGTAGCTACCTATATATTACATGTGTCCCACAGTTGGTAGCTACCTATATATTACATGTGTCCCACAGTTGGTAGCTACCTATATATTACATGTGTCCCACAGTTGGTAGCTACCTATATATTACATGTGTCCCACAGTTGGTAGCTACCTATATATTACATGCTCGGTTATCATACCCTGGCCACCTTTCTACAAATCTCAAGGCAGTGTTGCAATTTGTTGTGTAAATCTTGCCTCGATACCAAAGAGAGTGTTTTTGGTATTTGTCTAAAGGACATAGATGATAGAGCTGTAGTCACAGCATATTGACAGTTCAGCTATCTTTTATGCTCTCTGAATATTTTCGGTAACACAAGTGTGAAAGTCCAAGTCACGACCTCTCACTCACCCTCCGACTCGCTGGACCTCAAAGCTATTTTAACTTTATGATTTATTTCACCAATTATTTACGAATATGTACGTAAAAGCAAATAACTATTGTATATTGTTGAACATTACCCAACTTTAGCACAAATCGCGGCGTGCATTACAAATGATATAAGTTTGTTTTATGGTAAAAGCTTCCTTTAAATGGCGGGCGGTGTAATTTATGGTTAGTTAACAATGAGCTGGTTAGCGTGTACCTGCGATTATATTTGTTAAATAAACGTGATTAATTGTTGTGTGGTGAGTCGCGGATGTGTGCGCTCGGCGCTAAGCTCTGCGGACGGTGCTCGTGTAGAACAATAGGAATGTAGTCAGCTGAAGGAGGGGTATAGCGTCAGATGTGAGGACCGGTACTCAGGATGATCTTAAATAAACTTCAGCAAATAGTGAAGGGATCTTGAGGCAGACACGATAAATCTTATTTCACACGAAAGTCAGATTCCCGTCAGTTCAGCAGATTTCTCCGATGGATTGAAAAACGATTGGATGCTGCACGATCTATAGAAACGCGCGAAGTTGTCAAATCTGTATAAATTGCCGTCGCAATGTGTCAGCGCGTCTGGGGAGCGGTGACGTGTGGCGAACAAACGTCATTTTAGAAAACGCTTACACTGTACGAATATTTTAGCTGTTTGTTAGATGTAGTAGCCGTGAATGGGTTTTGAAACACGTGTTCCTACAATTCCACATGAACGCATGGATGAACCTGCAATCCGTGCTGCAGAAACAGGTCGCGCAACCACTGTACCAACCTTGTCATCATCATTACTCACACATTGATATAATATAATCTGCTAAGACAAAATGCCTCATACATTCGGATAAATATTAAGACTGCGTAATAATACTTAGTTGTAACGATTTATATTAAAGCCTCAAGTTAACCCAACAAATGCGGCCGCAGTGATTAGGAGCCCATCGAGCTCCGAGAGACGTCGAGAGCTCTCCGTCAAGTGCGGGTCCACGCGGTGTGCACGTCCAGCGGGGCTACAACACTATTCGTTTTGGATACTTGTTGACTTGTCAAATAATGCTTTATGTAAATATATAAAGTCGTATATCCAACAATTAGAGAGTAAGTACCTACTTTAATTGTAATTGGTGGAATTTAAGATACTTATTTTGTAATGGTGAGGAATATACTGACAATCAAGATATCCTTTACATGTTGTTAAAAACGACACATACATTTGTAACGGATACAATTATTTCAATGTAGAATACATGGAATACATGTCATACTTCAACCCGTGCAACGTTTTAGTTTGAACTATAGTTATCTACAGTACAGCATATACTTAAACATGGTTTTACGCTCGAAAATTAACGGCGCGGTTCTTCGTTAAGTGTTTGTGTCTCATTAGTTAAGTTCAAAGGGCGCCGAACCGCACTGCTAGCTAACTACATGTTTGGCCGAATCGGACCCAAGACGAGGGGTCTTCACAACTTATGTCGTTCCCTGCTTCAAGCGGAATACATGTTTTATACAGTCATGTAAATACACAAACATAATTATGTTTAATAAACACGATTTGTGACTCACTTCAGATCATAGATTGTAAACGTAGTTACGATGGGGCTACTTATTCACAGATTTTATCGTGATATATTGATATTATTTTAATTCGATATTTTGGATCCTTTACTGACTGACTTTGGTTGGTTGATTTGATGTTATATTTTTTTATTTATTTACCGATTAACGAAGATAGCTGTAACCAACTGTGCCCACTTATTCAGCACAGCACCCTGGTGCTTTAACGGAGAATCTCTGTTCTCGCAATATATGATTTTTGAATATCTATTTATTACCAATTAAAAGGATAGACATTTGGTAAACAGTTTGACATTCACTTGTTAGACAAAACCATCTAACTTTTTGTGTAGATAATTAAAAGCCTTTGTTTAGAAATTTGTGCACCTACGTTTATGAGGCAAAGAAGGAGGGCTTAAGATATTTGAAGCCTTTGATTGGCTATAAGTAAAGTTATTACTAGGTCTTTCAGATTTTTAGTTTATATGTATATAAAAGCTGTTCTGTAAGCTTTGTTATAAAATTTGAAGCTTCGTATAACTTACAAGAGATTGGCTCTGGCTTTGCTTAACTGGATCCCCAACAAATTCATCCCAAGTTTCCGAGCAGCCTCTCAACCGGCTCAAATCGATTCTTTAGTCGATTCCGCTCGCGATGTTTACGAAACATTCGATTCTATTTTGTTAGTCGAATTAAGACGGTGGATTTTATTTTCGTAACATCTCACTTTCAGTGTCAAACGAAATTGTTTTTTTTTTCTAACCGCTCCTCTAGATGTACAAGTATTCGTTTTCGTGGTGGCGATACGTTACCTCAGTATTGCTAATCCACCGATTGTACTTAACATTTTTAATTATTTCTGTAAATGTGTCTTTACTTATTGATAAAGTACATTTTTATTTTACAAAAATCATGAATATAAACAGTTAAATGGTTTGTTTGTTTGTTTGTTTGCTGTGAGCCCCGTAACTTTCAGTAAATTAGTGTAATCAGTAGCCAGTTCTATATGTTATTTATAAACGGTTCCAAGATGTGTTACGTAGCCAGTGAATACGAAATGAACAGGTCGGTGACGGAGCGTTTCGATTTCGATCGAGTGACGCGCTGCCGCTCGATACTGCAGTATAAATAGGATATCGATGCAATGACCTGTTACCTGCCAGCGTATCCAGACCTCCGATGTACCCTCTATTTAAAATACCATTGAATGAGAACGAGTGAACCGCTATGGACTCGCAGCTCACACGGCGCTGGTGGGTCGTGTAAGTTTTCATTATATGACTAAGAAGGGATTATTTGCGTCACCGTGTGCGCCTTATGTATCGACGGGGCTATAAAAATATAATCGACATTTAGTTTGCTATTCCTATATAAGTTCCCCTTTTGTGGACTAAAAGTGACTATGGCAGGCCTTCGCGGTCATTGCACTGGCTTATAGAAAATATTTAGTCCAGTTGTGATTTTGGATATTGTGAAATATGGCCTGGGAGATGGGGCAGCTATCGTCCTTTGCCACGGTACAGATGTCAGGAGACACTAAAAAGGGGCCAACTGCTTGTGTAACGCGCACTGGTTAATTATTTAATCTGATGGTACAACTTTAGACCATAATTAGTACTTGTTTTGATGTTTTCATTTCAGAGGACGTCTGTTAGAAAATACCTACGCCATTTACTTTCTAAAAATATCGCAAATACGATTTGTAAGAGTGTCCTCAAAAGGTTTATTTGTAGAAATAAATACCATTCCTCGTTTAAGACCTTTGCTATAACTAAACCGTGACGACATTTTCAGTAGGTTACGTAACAAAACAAAGGTATTCAATGTGTTCGCCGCGTCCGCGGCGCTGTTCCTCTGGGGAGCGATTACAACACACGTGTGAGTCAGAATACAGGCCACTTGGTCGGTGCAATTGTTTCGTGTCTTTGGAAATGAGTGACGGAGCTCACACGGAGTGATTCTCCGAGGGAAAAACTTAACATACCATTACGCCAGTCGTCCTAAAAGGGTTCGACAGAGGTGTACTAATAAAAACCTACATTTTAGGTTCCATGTTACGAACTTATCGATTTGAATAATCGCTATGTACTCGAACTTTAACATTCACGATTAGCTGTTGGGCTATTGAGTCACTAACGTATCGTGTTTCTACCACAAAATGCTAACTCACGTTCAGTTAATTATGTAAATGTTGTAACTACATCATTGTTATATGTATTCACTGTTACGTGTGGTCGCATACCTGCTATACTATATATAATGTGAGTTGCGCGTCTGTTAAGATAATTAATTGCGGAACATTAATTCACATGTCAATAATCACACACTATCGATCGCTAATCATAAGCTGCATCAACAGATTTACTATCCCATAGTTCACCATTGAGAAAATCTCTCAAGAAGGTTTCTCGATTATGTTGTCCTTCACTGTTTGAACACATGCACCTTCGACATGTCAGCTGCGAGCTTTAGGTTAAACTTTGATTTCGCAGCACACATGCCATTGCAGCTTTCAATCGCTAATGACAACAGACATTATCAGGATGATAAGTTTAGAAGTAATTCAGAACTTGCCTGATATAACTCAATCACAGCCCCCGCCAGCATAACTTCAACATAATGTTAGTTTTATTTCTATTAATAATAGAAAATGGCGAACGCTATTAGTTTATACGAGCATCGATATGGAAGGTTCCAATTATCGGCGACGGGCGGCCTAATGTGGCACATTATGCCGACAAATGGCGCGCACACAGTGGGCTGGCGCGAGACGGTAACCGATACAGTGGCGATGAGAGTTAATGGACGGTGCCACCGGCAGTTAAACACAGTGCAAGAAACACGGCGCGGGGTCTAGCTTGTGTTTGTTAGCTAATGTCATGTGACTGCTTCGGGGGCTTGTCGTGTCGTATCCCCTTCACAACTGCATACTAGTCTGTGCTTATCAAAATATCTTTATGAATATTTGAGCAATTATATCTGAATGTTTTTCTTAGATATTAGTCATATCTGTTTTATTAGTACCTATATGTTTTTTGATTTAACTCTACGCATACAGAATAATTAATTTCAGTAAATTATAGTTTAGCACGAATATAAAATATTCGAAGATACGACGAAGATAAATGTTCTGTAACTTACATTGCCGAGGTTAAAGAAATTCCTAGGTCTATAAATGAATACTAACATATTCGGCTGGTGCTCGAGGCCGATGTTCATATTTTTGTGATAAAATTAATGTCTTGGTTACGTTGCGATAGGTACAGGGACTGTGATTACTTGTCACCACGGCCACGTTGTCTGTGAGTGACGTTTAATTTAACCCTCTCAACAACACGCTCTTCAATAACACGTGTTTAGTTTTCTTTCGCTCGACGGTAATGGCGACACCGCACACACAACGAACACATATCATAACGAGCATTAAACTCATAAACAAGAACAATTCAGAAAAGTTTATACGAAAACGTAACACGTATTTTATTCAGTTCTACGTTATGACTTGAACTCGCACTTCATTATTGTCTTTGATTGACAGCTGTCAAAAATACGCTCACAATGACTACACTTGGAAAGTCAGCCGAAACACGAGTCGCTGTCGAGTTTCGAAGTTAGAACGAAGTTGTACCACAGTTAGCGGTTACTTGTTGAATATGAAATCATTTCGTTCGGATTTTTTGTTGTTGGTCTTTTTCGTAATGTGACTTTATTACTGGTTAGAAATAAATCTGAAGAAACGACACTACATTATTCAAACTGTCCATCTTTTGACAACCATGTAGAGATTTTAAAACAAAGTAGGTCTGCAAAACTATTCTCATTTATCACCAAAGTTACTGAAACACATTGTAGCACATTTGTTTTCTGCTTTAAATCTATAACATTTGTTAAGAACTAGGTATTGTGTTTGTAATTAGTTCCTTGACGGGTTACTACATAAAAAGTTTAGAGACTCAATTGTTGTAACTGAGTGCTCGGCGTTCAGTGATTCGTTTTCCTTATGTAATCAAAATAATGTCCAGACCTATGTATTATGTATTCATTTATACGGCTGTATGTTTGTACGACCAACAAACATTGTTTCAGCTCGTTTCTGTAAGGCACGCGACACATGTGAGGCGCCCGCGCCACCTGTGTCAGTGCGGTAAGGGGGAGGTGATGACAGTTAGACAACATTCAAATGATTATGATATTGACAGCTGTCGTAATTATTATGTTGGTAGCGCAACAGATGTATACGAAGATATGATAGCTAAGAATTAATCTTATATTCTAGTGTAAAGAAGTTTGGCAAATGAATAGTTAATGACTGCACGAACTTATCAATGCATTTAATTCAAGTTACGTAATCTTCAAGCGGGTCTCGACCCTAAAGGAATCTTGTTAAAGTCGGTTTAGATTACGGCTAAGGATTATGAATAATTACGTTTATAAAATTAAGTCTGCGAAGTTTAAATCCAAGCCTCATTATAATTATTTCATTGCAATCTAGTTGAGTGCTAACCCTTTCTTTATATGTATCGTCTAATGTCTCTGTAAAGATACATTTTATCGAGCCGAGGCACTGTGCTTCGGCTCGGAATGTGGGGAAGGCATGGAATCAATACAATGATCAGATTAGACAATGATCGTAATCCGCGGGTCGCTAGGGCTGCCCCACTTGACCGACGCTAGCCCGACAATCATGGTGACAGGCAGCCGGATAGCCGTCGCGATAGCACCGTGGGGTCAACTACGTGACTTAGCGGTTGACTCAAACATATCTCAGACCGACACGACAGAAACAATCCTTTAGATTCCTTTTAACTGATTGCGTCTTGAGAAAACAACGGATATATTACACTGTACCGTTACAATTCCACAGTATAGATTTCTGTAAGATTATTTTGCTATGAAGCACAAAGGAATTACTGAATTGCATGAGGCAGCCATGTGTATTTCTGATTAGAAGAATCCGTTATTAATATCATGCTTATATATAATCGAATAAACTCGATTGGTATCGAATGGAGTCGATTATCGGTTCGCAGTGATTAGTAATTGATACAAACAAAATTAATTAAAACAAGTTTGCTCCGTGTCACAGCTGGAATGCGCGACGACTCAGCACGTCTGGGGTACTCCTCTTACCGTGATTTGTGATAGTGTGTGTGTCTGGAGATGGATAGCTTACCTGAAATAGAAAGAGGACAATGGTTAAAAATAGTCACAGGGGATGGAAATATAATTCAAATGTGGGATAAATTCTACTGTGGCAATTCGTATCCTATTGTACAGATATTTTTTTACGTATATGTTTAAGAAAACAAGTTTATTTGTTTAATGCAATGTGTGTAATATAATATATTAAATAATAGAGTGTTTTTATTATAACTATTGTACGATTTTTTAAGGAGTTGTCGTCTGGCAATAACAGTTTGTTAAGTCAACAATATTACCTACACATACATGAACTAAGTTGTAAAACAATAACAATACGTGAAATAACACAAAAGTTGTTTTCATACATCAGCTCCCGCGCCACACAATCTAAGTGTTCGCGAACTTTTAACGAAATATTTTAATAATACAAAAAAACTCATGTTTGAACTTCACAAATACTCAGAAGAAACTTTTCGAGTTAGTACCGATGTTATCGAGAAAGTTTTAACGATAATCGACGAACAAGTCTGATTCAATTAAAAAACTAAGCTAGTCTATGGTACTCGTATCTATCTGAGCGAGGAAGGACAATTAGGAAACTAAACGGCGTACAGAGTTTCAGGGCATCAGATGTAGATTTAGGTTTATATTGGATAAAACCTCAAACAATGCCCGGCCCCTGCACTCGAATTAGAATTTGAGGGATCTCATTTGCGGATACTGGAGTAGTGGTTAGGGATTATATGGTGAGCATGCCTATATTTTATCACATCTCTCTCCATTGTTGGCGCCAAAACGTACAGGCTGTGGTATGCGTATCGAGGTTTTCCCAAAATACTACTGTATGGTTCATCAAAAAAGGATCGTCAAAAAAATTAACAGGTTTGGCAACGCAGGAACTGTACGTCTGGCGTTGCAAACGTCCATAGGTTACGGTAACCGCTTACCATCAGGCAGGGTGCAGGCTTATTTACCATCCTTGGGGGTATACAAAAATACACTTTGCACTTTAGTAATATAGGTTACATTACTCTGAATGTTCCCCATAATATACTAATTAAACTACTAGTACTTCATAATAACATTCCGTGAGTTTGTGCAAATAATTGTATACGAGTGTAGCTTACTTCTGCATCTGACAACAAAGTGAAAGCGTTGTTGAAATCATATGTAGCAAGCACAAACGTTTGAATATTAACACAAGCAGAGTTTCAACTTGAAAGTAACGAGTAACTTATAACAGCCAAGATAAAAATCCGTCTTCGGATCGGACAAAGTAATTGAAGTTAGTTTAAAAATGGCGTGTTGTCTTACTTATTAGTTAAGAGGCTGCAGCTTGCACAGTTTGCGGTAACTTGTGAGGACGCCATGATACTTTAGTTTGTATCAATTATGTAAATAACTTGTGAACTGTGCCTGCTTAACTTTAACTTAGCTATCTAACTAACTATGGATTGCACGGAGAGTGAGTGGAGTAACAACTCAAGTAAGTCCACAATTCATAAAATATTTATATATTGTTAAATCATTTATATCGTATTATATCGATTATACGTTCATATTGTATAATCATTTATTACGCGTATCAAATATTGAAATTAGAATAATGTAACGAGACTGATTGAATAATTATTTCATAAGTAGTTTCATGAAAATTTATAAAGTAAGTATCCAAATAAATCAAAGATTATGAAAATTTATTGTCTTTAAGATAATCACATAACTGAAGCCGGCAAGGTCTTTACTAGCGAAGAGGCGATCGATGCGACTTGATAATTTATTAACGAGTAGATCGACGGCTTTGGGTTATGTGACTGGTGGTCACCGTCCCACGGCTGGCCGCTGCCGCGTGTCATGAACCTGACAGATATTTATGGCGATAATTACCTCAAGTACCTCACAGACAGAATACGATACCTTTGTATACCTTTGTCATTTTATTTGACGTCAGTATTACAAGTAAAGTGGTATACGGCGGCCATCTTTGATTCTAATTTCAGAATGGACTTTTATTAGAATAGGCTCAATACTGAAATAGACATAATCGTCTATAGAGAATTTAATTATAAAGTTATGAGTTTATTACCACGATTTTAATATTGTGGTGGTAACGTTAAAATTAAGTCAATTACCTTACTTAATAAGACTGATAGGCTGTCGTTCAAAATATTTACGCACATATCGTTGACACAATTGGTCCTAAACACAAGATTTGTGTGTCAATATCACACAAATGATGACACAATGTTGACATTACCTAATTGTCTTAATGAATTCCAGCCCAGTTCCACGGGCGTCAGTGGGTCGTTAAATACCTGTCTGTCTGGTCTGACCTTTTTCTCAATAGATCAATTTTAGGACAGCTTTTTATTACGAAGTTTGATGTAATCAATGAATATTAATTGTTCGACGTTTGAGCTGAATTTGAATTAGGTACTGTAGCATTTTTTCTACGACTAATTTCTAAATATAAAACATAGTATTGCCGCTTTTTTATCTGTGCAAATACTTGTATTCTTACGAAAGATATAGCCAATACAAGAACAAAAACCGTTGCGATAATCAGTGGGTTTGTGGTACCTAAGTATCGATTGGGGAGTAATATATTGACGTAATTATTTACGACTGAGGTACTTACTTAAAGGTGAAGTCTAAGAAGTTCTCCATATGTGACATTAAGTGACCACGAGACCCCGTCCACCCCGGCCACTCTACATCGCTAAATATCGCGCTCTTTATTATGACATAAATATATATTACAAAGCTAATGTCAACACAGTGTACAAATATAAATTACCATAATTGATACATACATTTACATTCTTTAGCACACATACATATTTTCAATAATATATTTAATAATACTTATAAAGACATAAACGTCAATACTGTGTGTTCAGGTGCGCTATCTTTATGTAGGGCATGTATGTATAGTCTCTGAGCGTGGGTATTAATGTTACCAGTCGGTCTGTGCTGACAGGGCTCGTCAGTTGTTCTACACAGGTAACTATTTCATTAGTCTTTTTAAATTAAAGAAGTACCTAAGATTTCTTTGCAGCTGTAGTACAGTTAACATATTTTAAAAAGTTGTGTTTCTTTTTCGTCTGAAAGCCACAGAAATTGATGAAGTTGACGCATAGTTCGGTAGAGTTAAATAATTAACTTAGCGAGCTTAGAATCTGATCCCTCTAAACGCAATTATAGTCAGTGACAAGGACAAATGTCGGCGCCCAAAAATGTTACAAACATTTAAATTGGAGAAGATTCCTCTCGGTGAAAATGTTCAATGTTTGCCGTTATATCACTTCGTTTGTTATGAAAAATATATTATTGCCACTTCTGAAACTATTAAGCGCTCATAGTCAAGTATTAATAGTATATCTAGATGTAATCTAGCCATGCGTTTTAAAACACTATTTTGAATCACTGTCAAATTCATTCAACTTGTCAATTCAAATCGACTTGTTATGAAGACTGCATTAAATTCTCTTACATACGGGATAGGTGTATAATATTCCTCATTATGACATTATTTTCAACATTGAAAATTTCGTGTGGCTTCAAGTTGTAAGTAGAAGTTGGTCGTGTGAGCCGGCTGTGGCACACGCACGTGTAATTACGGGGCTGTGGGGCAGACTGGCCGTTGTATTTATCAGTGGGATCAAGTCGGGTGTTCCTTTGTGCTCAACAAGTACGGCGCAGCTGATAACTCGGATCACGTCGCAGTTGCTAGTTTGTTTGAGTTGCTACTTACTCCGGATATCGGTGTTGCTTGTCGGTGTACTACTACTGTTACTGCCTTTATGTACATACACAGTTTTGCGTGGGAATTTGGTTTATCAGCAAGCTAAGTTAATGATGTCGTTCTATGTTAACTAGATTTTCTGTAGTTGTGTTTCAATGTAGACTTTTATTTAAATTATTTTCAGAATCTTTCACATAAAACTGTGTTACATCCTTATTAGTTAGTGTGTTTTAAAAGAGTGCCCATGGAATTTATTGTCGGTTTTCTCAAATAAGGCCTACTGTTTGGAACCGATGTCGTTTGGATATTGTTATAAAATAAAATATCTGTCTTTGTTTAATATTTCGTTTTGTCTTTTCAGAATACCACTGCTTATTATTAGTGTAGCTATAGTAAGTAAATGAAATTAGTCATCGACGCTGATTTAAAACAAATTAAAAACAGAATACAAACATGATGTTCTCACTTGTTGTCGTCGTTGTGTCACGTGAGTATAGCTATAATATTTATTGTTTTAGATGATTTTTTTCTTTTTGCTAACGCGTTACAAGAACAAAATAATATTAAGTGTTTTTGTTGCTTTTGTTCCCTCTCTGTGTGGTCTCTACTAATCAAAAAGATTGGAGTTTTATCAAATTCCACACTAAATAATGTCTGAAAACGAATCTGAGTATTACACCGAGATAAATCTACATTTAGTATCAAACAACGTCACAACAGTATAACACAAAACGTAGGATTCCCTCGTAAATCCGTCGCCGACGGCCTCATATGTAGAACAACGGAACGAGAGCGCTTTTTTCGAAGCCAGTTCATATTATTTATATATGTTTTATTACGTTTCCTCATTCGTCATAAACCGCGGGCACGTCGTGTCGTTGTCGTGTCGCGACAAGTGTGACGTCATATTTGCAATTCGGCAATGAGCAGAGTGACGGAGTGACGCGGACGGTAAGGCGACGGCTGACGACTTGTCGAACGTCTGCAGAGTGCTCCACTCAGCTCGAGGGATTATTGAGCCTTTCAAAATAATTGTTGCTCATTGGGGACAAGTCGATCTTTTAGACAAAAAATTACGGCGAGAAAGGTGACATCTACCACAAAAATATAAGGCTGTAGATTTTTTTGTAGCACAGTCGAACAAGCTAATTGGTATACATGCAACTATAAACCGATCTATGTGTGGATGTAAACTAATTAGCTTGTTCGACTGTACCTACCGCTATGTTCTTACATTTTATTTAGGTTTTGAGTTCATGATGGGTTGTAATCCGTTCACTGTGAGTTGGAAGCTAATTAATTGCATAGAAAATGTTTTATTAGAAAGTGAATTGATTTTCCCATTAATTTTCCCTTAATTTTTTATAAGTGACATTGTTACCTGTAATAGTAAACTTAATAGTATGGTAACTGGAAACAACAATGTGATTGTATTTACGTGCGCCCATCAAGTCAATTACAGGTAATTTATTTGTATCAGATAATAGTTTGGAACTCATCATGAATGAATAGTCGTCAGTATTAATTAGACAGCGCACACCGCGAGGCGGCAGTAATGATTCATTTGATCCGGCGCGGCCACAGGCGTGACGAACTACAACAGACAGACATTATGAAAGCGATTAATATAACATTTGGGGACGGATGCAAATCTGTTAGTTGCCCGGTGTAATATTCAAATTTTCCGGGCCGTTTGCGGTCCGCGGCTGTCCGGCCGCCGGATTATAAAGGCCGCCTATTATCCGGAGACACATTCTCTAATGAATTTCTATTTATACAGTTATTACGGAATAAATATTTCAGGTATCGAGTGCGGCCTGAATGATGATGGTTTTGTGATTTACATTTGCAATAATTGGAGTCCGTTATCTACGTATTATTTTATTTAATGATTGCATAAATCATTTATGGATCCTTGAGTTGGTCTCAATCGTAATCTGAATTAAATCAGTCATCAGCAAGTTGTTATTTCATGAGACACTTTGTTAATCCCATTGTAGGTTTACTTTAATCGACATAGCCACAAATGCCATGATAAGCCATAAATAGGGTGACTTAATCCTGCAGATTGAGAGACAAAATGGATAGTTTAATACGGCCCACATTGGCAACGTATTCTCACAAGAGGTTGTGGCGCGGTGTGTACAGACAGTTACGCGGTTAATAAAGCAGGTTGTCTGTAGTCGGAGGCGGCGAGATTGAGCTGTCAACCCGACCTCACCGGCGGCGGTGGGGCACTCGATACGCGTAGATACAATACTTTACGGCGAACTATTGTCTTTGCTTTTACGCTATTATAGTTTTTTTATTTGACCAGATAGATTCAATTGAATGCTGGTGTAGTTAATTAAAAGTATGTGTAGATTTTAAGACTCTATAGGTATATGATACTTTGAGTTTACTTTCGTCTCTTCTGAGTCCATTAACACGCCTGCAGAATTTAGCACTCAAAATCTCATACGTGGTACTAGATACAAAATGTTAGTCATAGGAACACATTTGTAGATAATATTTTACTTTTGTGTCTGTTTATGTTTGGTTGGATGCTTGCATAAATATTACTTCTTCTTTTAGACTTTAAACTTCAAGAGAAGAGTATCATTCTTCTCTTGAAGTTTAAAGTCTCCTAAATCTTCAAATATAAGTTATATTCAACTGTCCAAGTTATGAATGATATTATTTAGTGAATAGTATTGCATCAAGTAATTAGTGAACTTAAAGTTATCGCTTGTGTCGTCATTTATCATCGCGCCGGTTATTTATAGAAATACTTATAATTCACAAAAGTTTTCGGCTTTCACGATGACTACACTTTCAATATCAGTGATTAATGATAGCTAAGTTTGTGTGACGATAATATCTTTCTTTTAGTCTCCAAAGTTATTTTTTTTTATGAAAACGTTATTTTAAATAAGGATATTATTAATGTAGTGTTGTCTGTGTTAACCATTAAGATATTAGTTCTGCTGTACTACAGCTCGACAATTTAAAATCGTCATAGTTTATTTTGGGCAAATGTACTCTGTTTTAGGAGATATTTTTGGTGGAGAACTTTCTGATATCAAACCATGTCCGTGAATTTTGATAGCCACCACAGGAATTTGAAATTGAAAGGAATGAAAGAAATTTGGAAAAATAGGATAAATAGGTACGTTCCCTTGACTCGCGTATGTGTTTCGTTTATAACCTGTTATTTCTGCTCTACAATTTAGAGAGCAAAGATTTCATTAGTTAGTTGTCATTTCTCTATAATTACTCAATGGCTTTAGACGTTTTTCAAAATGTAGGTAGTTGAGGGCAATTTTAAAAAGTATTCAAGGATGAAGTGGTGTCTGCTGGGCGGCCGTCAATAGCAGCCGCCAGCCGGTGATGACGCTATCTGCATGATTAATGCTGCAGCCTGACACTCCACTCTAACTTATAAACGAGCCGTCACTTCCCTGACAACTACTTACAGGTTTTCTCTTCACGTTGAATGTAACAGCGCCAATTGACATTTACGAAGTTCATTCCGTTGTTTGTGTTGTTGGATATTTTGTATGATAAGTTTTTAATTTGAAGTGTATTTGGTTAGTACCGACTGAGTGCACTAAGAGTGTACTCTTTGGGTTTAACGTAAGACTCAATCAAAACTGTTAAGCGCGTTTTTATTAATATTACGACCTTTGTTATACTAACACAATTGAACACATATTGATGTAACTACTAAGGGAAAGTATTTATACGTATTCCATTTTTTCCTACGGCAGTGTCTTTATAGTACAAAATACAGAATACTTATACTATTACGCTAATACCTCTTAACGTTTAACAATTTTCGGAGTAGGTACTGAAGCTAGGAAAGGTAATATAATATTTGCATTTTCTTTTAAACAGAATCAGGTTGTCCAACACGATGTTAGGCTATATTAAAAACAAACTAGTTTTGCGCAAACTGTTGCAGTTGGGGACTAATATAGGTCGGCAGGTGACGCCTCGCGGCCGGGCGGGGCTAATGAGCTGGTAATGAGCGAGCGAGCCGGCTCGCGGACACTTACAGCCACAAGTAACAGGAAATTAACCAAATATTTCTACCTGTAGCACTGCCGCGCGCGACTGTACATAAGTATTCATATTTTTATATGATCATTTTTAATCTACGTTGCACTAGAGAAGATTTTTTTAATACATCTGAGTCATATAACCCATAAATTTTAGGGAAAAACAGAGAGCTTGGCATAGGGGTAAGGGGCCTTGTGTTGATATGGTTTGATGATGATGATGATGAATATAACATATCTTTTTTTATTCCAAAGAATATACATATATGTATAATCGAAATTTAAATGGCCTAATATTATTCTGTAATGGTAGATAGTCCGTCAAATGGAATTATTGAACGAAGGTTTGAATGATTAACAAAGCTTGTGCCTATATGAATGGTATGTATGTATATGTGTGTGGCACATCACTCACACAGTCGTAGCAAATATAATTCAATTGTATACAGATTGCGTTTCATTGAACACATTGTACGTCGCCAGAGAACGTTACATTAATAATGTAATATTTATTACTGAGTTGTCCCTTTTATTGCTTGTATATGATAGCATAATGGGTGACCGAGCGTGAGCTCGGTCAGATAAAATAAATATTTTAATAATAGCAAAAATTAAAAAATTTGTTCCTAAGCATCTATGAAACGTTGAGATTCTATGTATAATATATAGTTGATCTTATGGAGAAGAATCCGCCAAGAAATTCTATTGTAACTCTTATGAAATAAACGGTATTGCAGTCCTTTATTGCAGTACAATATTCTGATAACAAGAGTACGAGGTTTTGTCAGCGCTAGTAAATTGGCTTTAGAAGGCAATTGACATGACAGTAAAAATGACAAAGATATATATACGGTAGAACAAGTATTCAGCTGTAGCGAAATTTGCGAGCTATCTTAGAATCTTAATATCTAATTTCAAATAAGGAAAGGCTCGTAATAATTCAAGTCTGTGTCTCAGCTGCCAGTCCACAACTTTATTGAAGCCCGTCACAATACACTTAACAACTACAAAGTCTACAAATTCTCACCAGTCCAAACTTCAAAACTCAATATGTTTCTATAAACTTTATGCATCACATACATTTCCGTTTCTAGAATACGTGTCCCAATCAATGAACTAATTAATTGTTTCTGTTAGTATTCTCGATTTTCATCGAACCATAGATATCTTACATAAACTAAACATTATATATCGAAGGACCACAGAACTATATTACTTCTAAGGAGTTCATAATTTTATGTTATGTGTCTATATATAGGCTGACCCGGCACGATCCGGATTAATAACTACCGGCTCAAAAGGAACGTTCAAATAGCGGACAATATTTGCGTACCCCACGACTTGTTGTATACCAGTAGATACTTTACATTCGTAATATCTTTTTCCAAGACTATTTCTTATAACACTATGACCTACATCTCAAAAGTACATGTCATTGAAAAACACTACACTACTTTTCACACTACACTACTTCTCAGGCGTGTCACGTATATCGATATTACTTACTGTCTCAAATGTTCGCTTAAGTGTAAGAAATCAGTTTATTTCAGTAAGATTTTACAGTAAAAGATTGTGTGATGTAATACAGTGCACAAGGACCAATGAAATATTGTTGACGGGCACGCTCTAGTTTATTCTAGTTCTTACGTAACTTTGTAGGTTACGTTCAATCAAGCAGGTATCGAGCGGGTATCAATTCGGTATCGACTAGGTAATGGATTAGGATTATAGTGTTTGTTCGCTGCAGTGAAACCCTGGCAGTGCAGCCTCAACCTGCCGCCTGTGACGTATGTCGTGTGGGTGGCTTGCTCAAGTCATCGCGGATTAGCAACGAGGCATAAGTGTGAATTTTAGAATTCTCAGAAGAGCCTGATGTTTTGCCGTGTTTTGTTTCATAGACATAGTGTTAATACAAGCCGAGTCTATTTTACACCGTCATTTAACATTCCTTTATAGAGCCAATAAAATATTAAGAAAGTATATGACACACTTCTTAGGTGAAATTAAATCTAGTGTTTCGAAGAATATTTTTAAGCGCTGTTCATACAGAGACGCCTAAAGTTAGAGTAATAAAATTTCAAAGCAAAGTTGATTTATTCGATCTATATTACCCTGTGTATATGACACATGGTATGAATAAAAACAAATCAATTGAACTAAACCACCAACTGTTCGACTGAGCCAATTCGCCATTTCATTGTGAAAGTTCATAAAGTTTGGCTGAATTATAAAAGTTTGTTATTGTTTAGTACTCTTTATAAATATGCAGGTGTGCAATTTGTTTAGTTGCACAGTTTTAAAGCAAACAGATGAGTGTCACGTCGCGTGTAACGAAACGCGGCGGAACACAAACACGGCTTAATGATGATCAGTGCCGTGCCGCGGGGGGCACGCGCGCGCTCACTACATGCACATATAAGTACATAATAATATGTTTCTACTGATCTTTGTGTACCCGGTGTGGTCAACGGACCAGTTATCTATTATTTTATCCACAATTGAAATGAACTGTTTTGTATATAGATGGGATTTATATGTATATTCAATTGTTTATTTTCGACGTTTCGTATGATATTCATTATAGCACCAAGGCAAACAACATCCCAGTCTGGCTAAGACAATGGATGCTATAAATCGAAACGGTGGGGTTAAATATAAAATCCGTAAAAAACGTTTTATTTCAATACTCCATATATTGATAATATTAATAAGTATTTTAAGAATAGCGTCATAGACAATTCTCCTTGAGTTTTCTCCCGAATAACCTATAAACGTCGCCTGGTTATCGTCGGGTGCTCAGCTAGACTGACGGCTTTCAATAAAGACGGCTTATGGATATTAAACTCGTCATTTTTTTTAAACTAATATAGTCACAAAGTTTAATGTGCAGTCAACGAATAAAGTTCTAAGGACCAAAAATTATTAGATTATTTTTTTCAATTACTTAATTAGTTTCTTTTTACATGACATGAATGTATAACTTTTAATCATCCAATGACCCACTGCAGGGCACGGGCGACCTATATAATCAATACGCACGTGACTTCATAAAACCAACATGGTGCAACCTTTGGAATCAAACATAGGACTTTTCATTTCACAATCCACTAGTCACAGCACTAATGAGCTTATGGGTCATTTAGCTAGTTTGGTACCTTGTGGTGTAAATAAAACCAGGCAGTGACCGCTTAGATCTCGATAGGCTATGTGATTTATGAAAATTGCGTGGATCACGTTCCGCATTTTTCCAATCAGACTCAAATTATATGATAGGTAAATGCAATAATTCACACCAATTCCGAGCCATCCGCGGTGTTGCCAGCGGCGTTGAAATATGGCCGCGCGGTTAATTGAATGCCGACTTTTTGGTGCTGGCAACTTTGAGTTTTTCCAAATTAAGAGCAAAAATTTATGGAACGAGAGTTTAACCTTTAGCACGTAATTTATATAATTCTGTGAGATGTCCACTGACGGCAGGAGACGAATGAGCTCCTCGTAATTCCATCTGTTTGTGGATTTACTTTAGAAATGTCTTAATAGAATTTATTTCATTATAATTAAGGCGGTCCAGGGGTATGCATTTGTGTGAGTTTACATCGACACTGTAAACTGAATTGTAGTGTTTCTTATTAAAGCAAGTAGTTTGGCTAAAGTCAATTTATACCTTTCTTAAATAGTCGGCTTGAGGACAAACGTAAGTGCCTAACTGTCGCTCACAAAATTTGTATTATTCTTACTACTAGTAGAAAATATGGAAAATTTTCTTGCATATATTTTTTTGCCAGTGAATCTGTCATCAGGCCTTTTTACAGTTTTACAATAGACAGTTTTCTGATCATTTTCATCTCCTTTAATCGTATTATTTCGTAAACTATAATCATACTAGAGAAGAGGCCTTTACTCAGCCAGTGGGAACCATGGAAAATAAAAATATCAGATCCGTGGGTGATTGATACCCGCTGTGCTGCTGTTGTTCATATCGACATCTTGATTTGACAATCCCTATGACAGGATATATTCACGGATGGATTGCGCGTACCTGTTAATTCTTATTGTTGGATTAATTTGTGCATGGTTGCATTTTTAACAACAGATTCTTAATCAGTATGCACATTGCTTAGTAGTTATTCTAATGGGATTCCGATGTTAAATGACATAATTTATAGATCTATAACATAAGGAAAAGATTGATTAATTAATGTTCTTATTCGAATATCACAAAAACTTGAGCACGGCATATAAAATCGGTGGATACATTACATTTGAACATTTATCGCAACAACACTAAAATACTGAGAGAGTTGTAAAATACTCTTACTACTACAAAAATCGCCATAAAAGTAAGGCGTAGCACACACGGGCGGCGTGCGGCGTGCGGCGTGCGGCGCCGGCGGCGGAGGGCGCTGATACCGTTTACGAGCGCGTGCGGCGCGGGCGGCCGGGGCGCGTACTGTGTGCAGTTACCGCTTTTATTAACGGCGTGTCAGTTATCCGCCAGATCGTGTGTTTATAGCCCTTTTATCTACAGGAATAAAGCCTTTTATACTCCAGTAGTGCTCAAGATACCGATGACTTGTATAATAATAACTTAATCGCTCTTGTTATAATATCGATCAGAAGATAAATTATTGAAAGCCGGTGGGATGTCAGTTTTCATCATTATTTAATTAGAAATGAAAACATCTTAAAAGTATTTATTTACTATCATTATAAGAGCCAGATCAACTTACTAAATAAAACCTATTTTAATTCAAAACCTAACAGCCCAAATAAAATTGTTACGACACAAAATGGAAACGTCAAATTAATTGAAACCGATCGTGATCGACGTTTAACTAAATATTGGTCGAATTTGGTGACGCTCAGGTATCAAAGGGCGCGAGGGGGAAGGTGAAGGAGTGGAGCGGTGACGTATAACACAGTAACTGCTTATTTAAACGTATTTACGCAAACTCGAGGTTAATTGCGCTCCCCAAGGCACGGTTAAGTCACAGCTGACAACAAATTCATATTATATGTATATTGGGATATTAGCAACACGCGTTTTCGACGCCTGTACATAATATCAGGCTTATTTGTGGTTTTAATATAAATTATATTTAGAATTTCACAGCTAATATATCTTAGCCTTGAAGGTAATAATTCTAAGAGCAAGACCTATTAATGGAAATTATTTAATAACTTCAGTTTGAGAAACTTATGTTGTTCTTTCTTTCTTTCTTTATAACTAAAAAGAAAGCGAAACTACATCAAAAGTCTATCGTTCGAGTTTCTTGCCGATTTTACTCCATGACATCGACTTTTTAGAACCGTGCAACCAGTTTTGACAATTCAAACGCATCGGCAATTTTGGTCTAATTGATATAAAACATTTGAGTTTAAAAATATTCGTATCATAGAATACCTACATTTATTAAATAGCTCAGCAATTCAGTTCTGCACAGCCAGTCTTATTTCCCAAGTGCAAACTTTCATTTGGTATTTCTTAAATTAATTTATTTTATTAATATATTATATGATGTATACATATATAAGCACAGGGCTGATGTAATATGTATTAAATCCATAGTGTCAGCTTGTCCAAAACCACTCAAAGCTATGGCGGAGCAATTATAAATTGGAATCAAAACGATTTCACGTTCCTGCACCAAAACCATTGTCTATTGTACACCTCGCGAAATAATTTCAATTAAAATTCTGTTTTATTTATTTAATCAATAAAGTTGGTTGTTCGTTGTTAAATTTTATATCGAAATATTAAAAATTCTCTTATTCTCTTATGATATTTGCGTAAACTGGTACATCTGCACATCGGCGGGCGGTGTCGGGTCTATTTGTATGGTAATGGCGCGCGACATAGTTGTGTACACGGCTTTATGTGTTCGAGTTTTTATTGTAAATTGATTGAGGTGGGCCGACGTAATACCGTTCTGTTTTACGTTATAATGGCATGTTTTTAATTAAACAGTAACGATTGTCGATTGAATGAGTCCATTGGTTTGTGACAGGCTCGGCCGTGGACCGCGTAATTGAATGATGAGTGAAACGGAGTGTTTCGTGTTTGATTCATACTTTTGTTCGTCCGTGTGGAATGAAATAATGATGTGACCAGATACTACTGCTGCTCGTACTGACCGCGAATTGAAAAATAAATAAATTTCAATAACTTTAACTAAAGGCAAAATGAATTGGAAAATGTGTATCCAATTAAAATTCAATAATAAATTATATATATTTTTGTAAATAGAGCGTTTGGACAATTGCACGACGTTTTTACAGCTCGATTCTTAACGTTTCAGGAATGCTTGAAAAAGTTAATTTGAAGTAAAACCATTTCATTGGAGGAATTATACCTTTTAAACCTTAATAAAATGGTCTCCTTTTAAGTTTACCGTCGTAGAATTTTCTACGCATGCGAATGTTACAATACGGTACATTTTTAAACAGCATTTTGTATTTGTACTGTATGTAAAATTAAGTACCCAATTCTGTTGACCACATGCGATAAAGAACTCTGTGAAATAATTGTTGTCTACAAGAAACTTGCCGAAACCCTAGCTACTAGTCTTTTTCAGCTATAATATGATATGATTGATGGTGCGCTGAAATTCGCGCGATTCTGAAAAGTTACGCTACCAAAGTTAAACCTCGATGTATCATTTCGAAGAATCCTTCGGGGACGACAGGCGTGATAGTATGATGAGTCGTTAACATTCGTTTACTATTAGTTCTACAAGGAGAGTGACCCTCTCCGTAGGAATAGAGTGTATAAAACTGTGGGATTATCCCGTCAGCCGCGGCGGCGGCGGCGGCGGCGGCGGCGGTCTGCACCACTTCCCGTTCCCACGCCGGATTACACAACTACTGTTCTATGAATAAATCCACTCTTAGTGGATCATTATTCATGATGGCAACACTTTGGGTCTACTTCATTTAATATTTCAATAAGATTATTCAAACAGAAAAAAAAGAATTCCTAATCTGTATAAGATCTTCATGGTTACTTAGATTGAACCCAAATTTACACACCCAGAGTTATAATAAGTATTTTTATCACAATAGTCACACAATTAGGCGTTTTTCCAATTGTATTTGATCCCTAATTAATATTTTACTGATAAGACAATTATTGCGTAAAACACCTCAGAGTAAAAAATATTTACTTCACCATAAATTCCCTGTGAGACGTTGGAGGTTCATAAATTCACACCTGTATAAGCTAGCTGCTCTGGAATTTACGTAAAGAGATCTAAGCTATAGAGGATGAATGTCATATACCATGATGACTTATATCAATAAACGCATAGGCAAAGGCGATCATGCTGTAGTTCGACTAATGTCTAATTATGTGAAAAGAGGTTCTCTTCGATGTGGGTCACCGTGCCATCTGCGCAAACAAATATGGAGTTATGAGCTGACGGCCCTCAAACATGGCCGCCTCAAATTTGGTTATATCTTGTGTGATATGTTTGGCCGATGTGTAATGAGGTCTGAGAGATTCGGTAAGATGGATTTCGGAAAGCTATTAAGATGCGATGTTTGGGGGAAAGGATGCATATCGCAACACGTATGTACCAGTTGTTATATTATTATGGGGTATTATTATAGATTAATCAACTAGTAGAAGGACTTTAAATTGGGGTCGAGTTAGAAAAGTGACGACCGGATAATTTGATAAAGACCTCTGTCCGAAGCTCTTTCTCAAGCGAGAACATCTACTAAATTTATAGCATTTATGCTGTAATTACTGATGACTTAAATAGTAGTATATCTGTAATTACAGGTGATAGAGAAATATGAATAATTGTATGTAATTTTATGATGAACTTCAAATCAAATCAAATCATTTATTTCAATTAGACCAATACAGGTGATTTTGAATTGTCGAATTAAATTGAATTTGAAAGTTGAGAGTTGCACGGTTCTAAAAGGTAGGTCTTACGGAGAAGAACTTCATAACATAATCAATACCCCGGCTTATACTCGTACTTGTACAATCAATGACTATAGGTTTGGCTATTAACCGTTTGCCATTTTGATTTACAAGCCATCTTGAAGATATTCTAAATGATGGTCCGACTGAATCTATCCAAGAATTTAACAAAACAGTAAATGTTATTGAGACAAACTGTATCCGTTGGTGCCTGCCCACTTTTCATAGACATAAATGGCCATATTAATTTTAATTCTGTTTTGCAATGAGTAATGTCCGTTGGTGTGTTTCAATCAAAGCAAAACAAAGTAGTTTAGCTAACACAATATTGGTTTATAACAACTACTGGACTAAGCAAATTAGCCGAGCTGGCTTACTCCCATTAGTAGCGGCGACATGTACCAGGGTAACAGAGCACGCAGGAACTAATCGCCTCGTGCACAAAGTAATACAATCGTATCGTGTACGTGTTATCTTCTCTTCATAACCGCCTGATAACTATCGCGTTATTAACTTACAGTATTTTTTTTGTAAAAATAGTAATAAAGTAGTGTTTTGATGCGAGAAACAGATAACTTTATACGTGTATTATAGTTTTATACCATTCATCATTTGTTTAATGGAAAGTTTACTTAAATATACTTCGTGACGTCGAAGTGGATAGCGTGTGAAAACAGTAAGAAACTTCATATACTTCAAAGGACTCAGAAGAAACATTCTTTTTGAAGTGAAACTTCTTTATCGGGGTTGGAAAAAATTTTGTGTAACATTTTTGCGTTACGCGCCATCTTTATTTGAATAGGTAACCATAGCAACATGGTGTTTGTGTGTAACATTTTTGCGTTACGCGCCATCTTTATTTGAATAGGTAACCATAGCAACATGATGTTTGTTTGACAACTAAAAACTATACCTTTTCCAATACACCAAGACCATTTGTTTTTCTATTGAGAACTTGCTATTGGTTGAGACATCGACGTTTTGATAAATAGAAGATTATGATTGGTTCCCACTATTATTTGGAACTGACAGAGTTACAAATCGAAGAATATTAATTCAAACGCTCTTTTTAAATTCAATGTTATTCGAGTAGATACCATAATTACCTATATCAATAATCATAAAATACAGTTGGAAAACAACTAGTTTAACCAATGCATGTCTATTATAATAAAAGCCTTTTGCATAAACTTTATCTAATTTAGCTTTATTCAACCAATTTCTGTGAAGTTGTAAATAGTAAATAATTTTTCGAAAAATGATGTCATAAAGCAGTTTCACTTCTTACGTGTGTACACTAATACACACAATTTTTTTTATATGATATATTCACTATAAATCATAACAGTTCACAAATTAGTTAATATTATAATAAAGCACCATCATAAACACGTCAATAAGCATAGAAGGTATGAGGGGATAAGATTGTTAACTTTAACAAAACAAAGTGAGTTTTTGTCGCGCGATAAAATAAAAATAGGAAAACTGAAGGTGCTTTTAAGTATTGAAAGCCGAGTGTTTACGATTTTTAAATGGTAAACGAAAATTATATCAAGCGCCTTACAGTCTATTTTATATAAAATATTTAATCAAGGTAACGAAAGAAATTTCTCATTTAGATATATTCAACTGTCAATGGTTTTCAATTACGTGCGGGAAAAATAATAATCTACTGTGAAAGATTTATTTTCAATGACTTTTTATTTGGAATAATTTTCTCTTTTACGTAAACAACATTATTTGTATATTAATTTGTGATTAATAGTTACCATCGCCATATTAGTGGAGCTAGCTATATGTGGTAGATCGAATTTCAATTGTCACTTAAACCTAACATATTATAAAGCGTCTTACACTACAGTACAAATTAATTATATCAGCACCAGACCATTTACTGTCTCACTGCTGGGCATAGATCTCCCCTCTTGCATCGTGCGGGTGGGTAGGCAGACTTTCACATGCCAAAATCTGTCAGGTATGCATATTCTCTCACGATATTTTCCTTCACCGTTTGAACTTTGAACAAGGTGAGCATGCATACAACTCCAAAAAGTTATGATGCTTGGGATCGCAGTCGAGACCTTTGACTCAACAATCCACTGGTCCCACCATCAGGCTATCATAGCCTCTCTACATTAATTAAATCAATCGATAGTTATTAATATGTAAAGTTCTGGTAATAACTCCGCGGCGAATATAAAATGTGGTGAGTTCGTTATCACCACATCACGGTTTATTATTCAGAATTTATAATGATTCGACGATGCTATTTAATTTCCCGCAGTAGCCGGTATTATAACGCGTGCCGCCGAATTAATTGTAAGTGGAAATTGTTCACACCATTACGAGAAGTCTGGCCACAATGCAGATGCTCGCTGTGAGCTCTGGACTGGAGCTATTTATCACATGCTCAAACGGTGAAGAAAATCATCGTGAGGTATCTTGAGAGTTTGTTTCGATGGCGTGTGTACTATACTAACACGCACTAAGCAAGCGTTGGTGGATTCCCACTCATGAGAAGAGACCTTTGCCCAGCTGTGGGACAAAAAATAGGTTGATAATTATGAAAGTAAGGACTGTTGGTTGTCTTGTAGTCTAACCATTTTCTAACTTATGTCGATGTTAATGAGACGAATCAATCAACACCCACATTGTGTTGTAACTTAATTCAGAGAATGATCAATACTGATTTAAGTTACCATTTTTTTTTGTAATCAATATTGTAATAAATAAAACAATGAGGGATTGCAGAACTTTGAACCAAGAGACAGTTAAAGTATTAAAATAATATCTTCAGTTTGTCCAGGTTTCTAGGTTAAATGCTGTAATGAAGAGGGCGTTTCTCATTACAGTACGGAGCTAGATAGTTTTCGTGAGAGAATAAGTAAAAGACTTGGCGCTGCGCTCATAGAACGTTTTAATAGTCGCCGCAGGAAATAAGAAAAATACTTGTGGAATTGTTGCCGCGGCCTGCTAATGAATCTCGCCACTTCATTAGCGTAAAACATTGCTCACAATACATCGCGACTTTTCTTCGTGGACTTAAAACTTTAGGAGTTGAAAAGCGTAATTGAACGTAAGAGTGGGCGAAGTAGTCGCGGTGTGGTCCGCTGCCGGCCGCGGCGGTACCTTCTCATTAGCGACGGCATCCGGCGCTGTTAAACTTTGTAAAGCCTTTCGTTTTATGCTTAACTAAGATAAGAGTGTTATGTCCACTTTCACAGATATTCCCGACCACATTATCCCGCTGTACTTGGACATTTCTCAAAAGGTTATATTTTTAATTAAATCTGTTTCAACGAACACGATTGTGTGGCAGCACGGGTTCTCCTAATTAAAACCTTAAGATGGTTTGACGGTACGATTGGTGTTGTGGTTCTGTGATCGGCTGCTGCGTCTCGGATTGCGGGTTCGGTTTCCGCACGCAATAAATAATGAGTGCGAGAATTTGTAATTATAAATCCATTGATGACCCAAGAGACAAACATTATGTATATGTTGTCTAACGATTTTATCTCACAATAACATAATATTTAACGTGATCGTATGATGAGTATATTGGTAACTTTCTATCTGAATATGATGTGATTATGTTAAGTATTTTAACAAGCAATTTGCGTTATTTACCACAAGTATGAAATTTGATAGCGTTAATACTTGTAACACTACATGTAAGTACTTACGTCTCTTTTCTCCGGGTCTCTTGAGAGAGATTCGGGTATCCAAAGGCGGATTTGTCGTGAGGGCCCTCAAAATCATGTTTTCCTGGTACTGATGTTAAAGGCTCTTGTCAATAAATGTGATTTTCGATTAAATATTCTTCACAAAATTGATTGAATCAATCTTACTATATTTCGATCCGTTTAGCTCAGCGGTAGTTAACGCTGCCTGCTGTGCTACGGGTCCCGGGTTCGAATCCCGGTAGGGACAAATGTTTGTGTGATGAACATCAACATTTGTTTCCGAGTCATGGATGTATATATGTATAATATGTGTGTATTTACAAAAAAAAAAAGTATATATGTAGTATATCAACCAACTAGAATCCGTAACACAAGCCTCGTTGCTTAGCTCGGGACTAGATGGCGCTGTGTGTCATAATGTCCAGGAATATTTATTATTATTATTATTATTTATTGATCATTATCGTAGCGTTTTTCTCAAATATTTATCGCGTTAATTTCCTGTGTCTTGTGTGCCTGTGGCACATTGTGGGACAAAGCTTGGCAGGGTATAAACATTATTATGTATATTTTGAAATTGAATTGGCTAACTAAAAACATAGATATACATACAGTTTATGTAACGTCTAATTCAATTGAATTCTGTACAAAAGCCATTCGGATTCAGTGGAGAAGTCGCGTCTAAGCGTATTAGTTGGTTGCGGCGCGGCGGTGCTCGCAGCGTGCGGGTACCGGAGAGGACACGGCACGATAGTGCTGTTCCGTGTCGTCCGTGACACGTCGACGTGACGTCACCGACAGGACAACACTACGCTAACTTGTCGATTAGGGTGTTTGATGTTGTCCGACAAGTTTATGTCTTTGTAGGTATTTTCGAATTTTGCTGAATTTTCTTAACGCAGAGGGAAATTCACTTATATCTATTTATGAAATACTAGCTTATGTCCGCAATAGTACCTACATCTTGTTTATTTATTCACTTTTTTATTTAAAGCGTTCTTCGCAGCTTAGCTATTCTTAACCTCACAAATGAAACCGATTAGAGGCACATCTGTTGGATTTTTATGTTTTATGTGTTTATAGATATGGCTTAACTTTTGTTTAACTCTTAACATACCAATACCCAAATAGGTACTAACTCGCTTACTAAGTATTCGAGAAATAAGTTCCCGTAGGTAGGGACATAGACATCGGCAGATAATTGTGGAAAGTTAATAAACCATTAAGAATGCAAAAAAAATATTAGGCTGAAATATGTCCTCCCGGCGCGCCCACTGGGACCCGTGATTAATGAATTAAACAGAGATTAAATTAATCTGAAATTCAAACGAGTCCCGTGACCCGCCCCGGTCTCGAACTGGCTCTTCTTATTTGTGGCTAGGTTAAGTGTATAAGAGAACAATTTTACGATGGCTCTGAATTTAGTTTAATAATTTAACTTAAGTGTATAAGGAGCATTCAGATCACGTGTTTGTTGTTGTTTAAAAAACTCACTCTCTCCCATATTAGTTTTTGAATGAAACATTTTTTACGCGATAAATAGATATTATTTTATTGCAAAGTTTTTATTCATGCCCACGGAGTCAGCGGCGGCGGCGGCGGCGGCGCGCGGCGCTGCGCAGGATTATGTCTCGATCGCATGTCCGACACTAATCCGGTTAGGCGATCGTCATCGAAGCCTAGCTTGCCTACGTATCACATGACTATCATTGTTTTCTATATGTGTCATGTGAATAAAATTAAATAAAGCTCTCGAACAAAACAATGATATTACGATATTATTATCGTCATGTTTGTTAGTGATGCGTTAGATGTTTCCTATTCCCGTAATTCACGAAGTCAGATATTTATAATACAATTATTTTGAAAATATAAAAAAATCTATACTATTCTAACTTTGGTAACGTAACTCAGTAGTTACGTTTACGTTTAGTAACAGCTTGAACTTATTTTTTCTTTGACCACCTTTCTCACAATCCCGCGAATAAAGTATATTTAGTCATTAATTAGTAATCGTGGTGACAGTTGTATGACTGACACACGAGCTCAATATTGTGAACAATTTTCTTCAGTAAAACTCGTGCGGTTCATTGTTGAATAATAGCCTCGGATTGTTCTAAACACTCGCGATTCAATTAAACCCGAAATGTTCCCTGTACCACCATAATACTTGTCACTTCCAAGACATCGTTGTTTTTCGTTTGTTTCATATTCATTGCGCGTTCCGAACGAACAAAAGATAACGCACAATGGCCACGTGGTTCCAACTATACGTAAATTTCGGAATAAAATGATATTTGTGATTAAGGCGACTGCTCTAGACGTTAGACACCTTTTGTTTGAAATAATGTGTTCCATTCAGATGGCGGCTTTGTGTGCTTGTCGCGTTCTCTAAAACTGTGTATTGTTGTATAAATATTGTCGTTTGTATATCGTTTTAATTTGAGTTATGTGACGGACAGCGCGTGCGACGCACACAATGAGCTAGATTAGTCGGTAATTAAATAACTATCAATTTTGTTAAGAAATAACCATCTTATTGAACTTGTAATTACAAATGTGGTTGATCCTTAATAAAACCACATCAGAGATTTTTATCCAATAACCAGTACTCATTTCCATTTCACCGGGTACACACAATAGGTATGAGCACATAAAACATTTGTAATATCGGAAGATGTAATTGATTTACAATAAATACTTGATCGAAGTCGTTGAGACGAATCTCGTAAAGTTCAAATTAACCTCTCCACTTCGAAACGCGCCGAGATCGGTGAAGAAATCAAGAGTTAGCTTACTCATTGGTTAGGCTATGGTAAAACAACATACTCAGGCGTGCCGTAAGTGCGTTTACTACTTTAGCAGTATAATCAAAAACACTATTATTCTTATTAATTGGTCAGGTTCTGAACCTACTAAGTCTTAGAGTTCCAAGACTTGGTGAGCAAGTTGGTAAGCCCCCGAGCTACACGGCACATCTCGCTGCAAACTCGTCAACTTGAGTGATACATTAGGAGCTCGTAAATCACACTCCAACAATTATATTGGACGGAGAAGTTTCTCGGCCGCTCCGATTGATCTGACTCATTTAATTACAACAGTTTCCAGATGCTGATACTGATAACCATTTATTTATGACAAATTTAAAGATGGTGTTGAAGATTGATTTGCAATATTTCACTATCGCCAGCATGCCAAAAGGCATACTACAATCATTTAAAAAATGTATGGTGACACATGACTTTAGGGCTCCATTACCAGTACATTACATTTTTTAAATAAAATCAATAAAAAAAATCCTATCAATGTAACATGATATCATGTTGGATTTCCCAAACGATGTAACAGAAATGTACGTACTGACCTATTCTCATAAATCAAAACTCTGAGCAGCTATTAAGAATATTATAGAACAACATAGTAATACACTCGCTGAACATTCCTAAAACCTCACCTTTAGTGGTCGTACTTGCAATCTTTACACCAATATAACAATACGAAAACTTAGGAAGTATATAAATTTATAACCTTGATAAAATCGATTACAAAATGTTAAACTGTAATTATGTACCAATATTCCAGCAAAAAGGTTTAATTTCAACAACAATCATGTTTCCAGAAATGCTTACTATTTCAGTTTCGGGGAAATGCTCGCGGTATAAGAAGTTATAGGTCGGTGAATGGGCAATGGGTTCCATTGAATGTTCTGTAGCACATGTCACACCGTGCGCTTTGTTGTCCATTTAAAACGAAATTCTTCTAGTCAGGAACATTCCTTGAATACATAATGTTAGATTTAAAGAATGCAGATATTACTAGGATCCTGCCCCGCATAATTTTCTTTCTCATGAATCACTTCATGCATTGATGTAATCTTTGAGTTTCTCTCGTTGTTCAGACAAACAAACAATAAGGGTAAATATGTTTTATAATGTATGTACTCGTATAGTGATGCTCTTAAGCGTTATATTTATGATTCGCTTGATTATTTACCTACTCTAATGTAGAGTTCGCTGATACTATCTGCATAATATTTGAACACGTTGAATGTTGCTATAAACTGCAATCATTTAAACAAGTATTGAAAACATTCAAATGAAATAAAATGTCACGAGTAATTGAATTAATCACCGACTGAAAGCATTTGGATATTTTTAGCGGTTCACAGAACATCCCGAATGACCAAAAAAGTTAATTTAAACTTATTTTACGATATTACGTTCCGCGCTGTTACCGATGCCAGCGTATTGTCTGTGAAACAGTCTAAGAGGTCTTTTCACATCAAATTTTTTTCTTAAGTAAATATTACCCATGATTCTTATTTTTACGACATCCAATTTATGTGGGACCTTAAAATAAATATGGACTATTAAGTAACGTAAGTACGGGAAATCATGACGCCCATGGCCTCGGGGGTAGGCAGAGGTGTACTGTATACAGGGAATCTTTCCAATTCGGGGTATAAATTCAAAGTAAAAGTTTTTTGGTTTATAATGATTACTAGACGTGATACACAAGACGGATTTAATTTGTCTTTTCTTATTCAATCTGTCCCTGACCATGGATGCTGTAAAGGATCCAAAACGCCGAGATTTCAATATATATAACGATACAGTCAAAGGTAAGGGTTTGTGAAATATTGCATTGATTAAGGTTGTATTTTAGCTCTTAACTATGACTTTTTAAACTGTGTAAAGCCTGTACAACAGAAACAAAACACTGAATAATGAAGAGCTGTCACGGCGACTCAGCGAGCCGTCTCCAAAAATTAATCAAAAAAACGAGAGACACAAAGAGATACAAAGAGACATTCAATAACGTCGGGAGAGTGAGACAATTTTGATAACGGTTAGGGCAACATGTCGAACGTATTCAAGTGTATTCTTACATACGTTTAAAAGAACTAAAGTGGTGAGCGAGCGGACGGTTCTCTAAGAGAATGTTGTATTATATTCCTCGTATTTGTAAGACGTGGGCACTTATTTAAACTTGTCATACAAAGCTTTTTAATGTGGGTTCTAAGTGCTCATCGATTAATCGGTTCGTCCGTAAAAGGAAGACTGTCAAAAATTAATGAGGTAATCATTTTTTTACCATATATTTTATTTACAAGTTCAATATTCATTCGAATTAAAATACATGTACCGTTTTGGAAGACGCTAGTGTTTGTGATACAATAATTTATTCAATAGGACGTTAATTTTTTGTTTAGAAAATTGATTTTATGAGCCTTAAAATGTATTTTCTGAATATGTTTATTTATTATTACCAATTGTAAAGGTAGACTGTGGTGGTGACAACAGTGTTGCGCAATCATATTTTGAAATACGAATATTGACGATAAAATAATTATGAAAAGAGACCACCCCGTGGCTGCTTCCGCCGGAAGTTGGCAGCCGAGGCCGCCTATCGATCCGGTGACTGGTAGTCTAATAAATGACTTTTTATCCTTGATCTCTTTGGGGACAATCATTTAATTTAAAAACAACATCCTGCAAAGTGACATGTTGGCGATTGTAGTGCTCTTATTAAAGTCCCTACAATATCTGTCTTAAACATGTATAGAATTGGGAACTTTATTTGTAAACCTTCAGACAGTACACCATTACGTTTTAAAATAATACACAACATAACGAACACTACTTTTTCCGAATGGATCTAGATTGAGCAGTCTACTCGTTATGATAGCTTCTGTAAAAAATCCGAAACGTCGGCACAAAATAATATCGATAGAAAGTTGTATTCTTTTAATTTTTAAAGTTATCGTAAGTGTAAGAAACGAATACACGATATAAATCATTTTATTTTATTCTTTACCATCAATAATATAGATTTGGGAGTATTTAGAATAACAGAAACAAGAATTTTGTGTCCTCATTTTCAATACCGTCTTTTAACACATTCCATATTATTTGATACCATTGTCATTTGAATACAACTCAACAATAAGCCTCTCCTGATATATACTCATACAAATTATATATAAGTATACAAACGAAATATATCGACATTTGTATTTCAAAAACAGTGAACGTGTCGTTTGTTCGTGCCCGGTGACACATGCCAGAAATGCCGCGAACATTGTTCATTGACGTGTGGCAGTATGCCAATAAATGTGTTTCATTCAGTTAGCTAATTATGGAATTAATGTATGTGAAATGTACAGTCAACGATGTGTGAACGATCCGTTGACAGCGAGCGCGCCGGAACAAAGTTCATTAACGAATACATTTATTAATGTAATCCGATATGAACTGTAATTATCTCTGTCATCAAGCCGATGTTATTGAAAAATAACGATTGCTATGATTGTATTTGCTCCTGATAGTAGAAATGAATTGATTTTAAAAGAATTAAGTATGACTGTAGTTATAAAGTCATTATCATCGTGCCAGCCTGCCTATTTATGTTACGATACTGAGATATGGCTGAATATTAGTATTTTACACTAAGTAACTGCCAGGAGCTTTGCGACACAACTTGATAATACCAATATACTGAGGATAAACTGATTATTAGGGTTTTGTCAGCTTCTAGTAAAGATTGTGATACGTTTTCGTAAAACAGCTGGTTCTAATAGCATAACGCGCTCTCCGAGGCGCTTTTACATTCATGAAGAATGATCCAAATAAAATGACCTTGGCAGGTGAAGCCAACCTCTTGAGATCGGTTGATTGGTTCGATTAGCCACGAGCCACACCAGAAATGATTATCATAAAATATTACTGATTCGCGGCATGATACTATTTAAAAGTCAATCATGATATTAAAATATTTCTTCTATTAAGAAGTTACTATACTAAAACAGAATAAGTGTTCCAACAAATTTATTAAGACAGGCATTATTATTATGATAAGTTTCGAAAAAACAATTTGGAATATTTGTGTGTCACTCGATAACAGATTCAACTCTCTGCCCTTGTTATGTATTATAATATAAAACGAGGAAAATACAAATTATATTTTCTGCCAAGTTTTGTGTTTCTAAGTATAATATGTTGTAGTAATTCCACGCTCACTGTATTAAATATAAACGTGCCTCGTTATAAAAGACCTAAACCTCGAACGTTCTGAGAAGCGCCTCACACAAAAGAAAGAAAAACTTTTCTTATTAAATTATTTAAAGAGAAAATTTGGAAAAGAATATATTTCTCCTTATTAGCCGGTGCTTATAGAAGTTTGGTTTATGATGTGATTAGAACAACTGCCAGCCAGGGCGGGCGGGGCAGCGCGCCCGTGTTATTAATGGGACTTTAATAAATCGATTAACTCCAAACTTCGGAAACGTCAAAATATTTAATTTAATTAACATTCAAACTGTCCGATCATAATTCCAATTATTTCCGAGAAAGTCTTTGACGAGACAAAGTATATCATTGGAGAAATTCAAATAATGAGTGATTTAATTAAAGAATAAACGTGTTTTTTAACATGACGTTATATTTTAACAAAATAAAGCGGAATATCAAAATATAAATCCTGGTTCAGTACATACGCAAGATGTTGCTACGAAGCTACATCGTTGCTACGATGCGTAGCATTTCCGTAGCACGCTCACGTAGCAATCGTTCGAGAGTTTTGAGAGTAAATTATCCTCTATGATGTGATTTTAATTTACAAATTTATGGAAATTCGTCCGTTTTCCGTTGGGTTATGTAATTCATTATGATTTGACCTACTTCAAAAAGACTAGTTACAACCTTATTTTCAAATTAAAAGGTATATTTTTCCTTATTCGCCCTTGCACCACAATAGTTCAAATAGATTGGCTGAAAGAATTGAATGTATCGCAAAATATTCAATTAATGTACAGTTTAATTACATTTTTTGTAGGCGCAATAGGGACGAATCAAGATGCCATGAATTGAGCCAGATGTATTTAATTGCTTCCTAAAAAGGGAAAATAGCATCATTGTTGTACAATTTTATATCTGTCCCACAAAGCAAAAGCAAAGGTCTCATTTCATTTTGGATAAGATTGGCTTATCTGCCACGCTGGTGCGGGGTGGTGGACTTCACATGCCATCGAGAAAATCTCTCAGGCATGCAGGTTTCCCCACTATCATTTCCTTCACAGATTTAGCATGTGATAGATACGCACATCACTTCGAAAAGTTATTCGTGCGTGCCTCAGAATCGAATCGGAGACCCTTGCCTGGCTGCCTTGCCTATAATATGTGACTTCAACTATGAGAAGTCTCTAAATTTGATCACAAATATATGTATGTCAATATAATATTGTTAGGATTAAAAAGTCTAAACAAAACTATTTGATCCTTTCTTTTCAAAAATGTTGATACTATTTGTTTTATGAATAAGACTAATAAGTACCTATCCTGAAACTTTACGTTGACTATTTTAAGTTTTCTTCAAAGGAAGCCTCAAAGTTTTACCAGAATACACGATTAGAATATAATTATGTATAATAAATTTTATGTAATTTGATTTTAAGCTATTGATATGATTTTTTTTATTATAGCTATTATTATTTCTGATATAACTAGAAACTTTTTATATTATTAAAGAATTGAATATTTCCTTTATCTACACTCAAAAAAATCCTAAACGTTTTTCTTCGTAGTTTTTATGGAAACTTAGTCCTTATGGTATATAAATAATCGCCATAAAATCCTTGCTTATATTTTAAACTTACCGTGAAAACTCGACGTAAAGTTTTTCTGTAGGAGAGACGAGCGCCTCACTGTGTGCAGCGTTGGTGACTGCCGACCTTCTGAGGGCCGCCAGCTTATATACTGGCTGACAGTTGCGGGGGCGAGGGGCGGGGGCGAGGGCGGGGCCAGCGCGCGGTACTCCCGATCGCAACTCCTCCCCATTTTGGCAGCATCCTGGTGACGTACACGGTGACGTCATTGAATTTCGTTAATGATACTGGCATACATACGACATTTAAATCAGGATTTGAATTTCGACAGAGGGATAAGTTTATTTGCTTGGAAAATGTCTTCTCCGGGAACTCAAAGGTATATTTAGCAAGTGGTACCTATCCTTAATTATATGACCTTAGTATGTTGTGTAGGTCAAGTTTATCCAAACCGTGCTCTTTCAATTGGCTTGAAATTTTCAATTTTTTTCCTCGAATTTTCTTATTACAAAGCTCGAACACAGTGTTTTCCATGGCAGAAAAAAACACTTAAACGCGATCATCTGCAATTGTTTATAATTTTATTTTTTTCACGTGGAATGACTTGAATTAACTTTGACGATTGTACACAAAAAAAAACATATTAAGACTTGTAAAAAAGAGATAAAGTGAATGTCATTTCTGTCAGGCTTATATTGTCATCTCTATACGCTGTGCATATACATATGTATAATGTTCATAACTCAGTTAATTTAAAAGCTCTTAAGTTTAAGAAGTGGCTTTAAAAGTTTCAATACCAATCGGACTCTCTAGTGTCTAAAGACTAAAAATATACACTGAAACATAGAACCTCCTCCTTTTCTGAAGTCGGGAAAAACCCACACACACCCACACTTGACAAATTCTGAGCCATTTATCATTTAATTTCAGTAGCATGATCAAATTAAATTATCACGAGCTAATACTATAAAAAAATACAAACATAAAAACTGCATGAAAAAAAAACTATAATCAAAAGACTTCGAAAAAACTCCTAACCGTCGCTTCTAGCGGGCTAGAATGTCTTTAAACAGCCGTAGGACCCCAAGACACAAGTGTTTCTTCTCCACACGGCTCCAAAAATGTAACATTATATTAAATTGTAACATGCCTCATTGGTCGTAAGTGCGATGAGGTCTAGAATTCGAGTTTCAGGTCGAGCAAAGTGTTATTAGGTTTTTCTATAAAATTCTCAGTATGAGCTCGCAGTTTTGATTTGTGTCCGGTTATTGGTAACGGGGTCGAGCTTATTACATGGGACCTAAAACATACCGGCGAAATGTGGGTGCGCATTAGCACGCCTCTGCCTAGCCCTGGGGGGGTGGCAGACGTGATGCTATATGTATAATTACTTTATTCACACAAAAGTCAGAGATGCGAGCTTTGAATACGAACTTGGGACTTCTTGCTTAGCGATCCATGATTAAGGCTAGGCCGTCACTGCTCGTATCATCAGTGTCAACCGACTTCAAAAAAGGAGGAGGTTCTCAATTCAACTGTATTTTTTTTAACTGTACGTTTGTTACCTCAGAACTTTCGACTTTGATGATCCTTTTTTATTTGATAGCTGATGCTTCCCGTGTGGTGCCATTTCAATTTGGTCCAGTTCTGAAATTTGTAGTCAGTTTTTTGTTTGACAGAATTGTTTGTTGAGTATATAAAGTTAGCGGACATGAGTACTATTAACTACAAACGGAATTTGCGTAAAATGTTGAGCTCGTTGAGACAAAGTCGAGTGCAGAATAGTATTACAAGCGACAGCTTTTGAGCCGGCGCACAGTGTGGGAATTGCGCAATCTAGGGGGATTTAATTCCAAATTGTATTTAATAAAAGATACAAGTTAAAAACTAATATTGATTGGTATTCAAATAATTAACAATAATTAAATATTGAATAAAAATAAAGTTTTATAAAAAAATTAAAAAAAAAAAAAAAAAAACTTTTGTTTATGTAGGTTTATATGGCAATAAGTTTTTAACCATATTGATGTCTTGATAAATCAGCATCTCCCATCATGCTCAATGCTTAATCGACCGACATAGTCACTTGAGAGCTTTCGCTAATAATGATTTTACGTATGCTTTAAATGACAGGACCTCTCTTAGGTTACCTCATAGAATTTCCTTTTATGATACCTGCAGAGGCCCCTTTACCTGCTTTTCGAAGGTTATATTCATGTGCAATCGTATTTTCTTCAGGACTAGTAGACGATATTAGTTAGATCCTGAACTTTGCGTTTTTTGGTTTTATCGCAATATTCTACAAAACTTTAGTGTGGTCTTCCAGGTGAATGGCCACAATGTACATGATATTTCATTTATAACATTATCTGGTAATTTAATGCATCAATCAAGTTATTTTCTTGTTTAAAAAGCCTGCACAATGGCTACCGCTTGCTGTCCATTTTTCGATAAACAACCTCCTTAAAAAAACCTAATTTAATTTATAGCACTTTCTGAAAATTGTACATGAGGGTGATTAACTATTATAACAGTATAAATAGCATTAATTCGCTCCTTTTTCGCATTTGAGGTCTAAATATGTACAAAAAAATGCTTATTTTGTAATTTCGGTGGTCATTCTGAAATCTGAAAAATTATGTATGACGGTCGCAACAAATCGCAAGTTTTGTCAATTGTTCTCATAAGTTAAGACTCTAAACTATAAACTAACGCTATTAAAACACCGGGATATTGAGGGCAATTTTTTTTATACACCTTTTATTTTACTAATTATCTCTGAAAATATGCTTAATTTAACTCTCCTTTCAAATGATGTTATTAGATCAATGTTTAAATATTACTTAAATAAAATACACTCTAACTTATGCTTAAAGATATACACAATACGATATTAAACCAATAAACATGATTTTACGTTTATTTGATCCGTAATCTCAAGTGAAAATGGCACATTAATATTGTTGTTCGTATTGAAACTGTACAACGATTATTATGTCCCCACTTTAAGAATTTATATATTTTTTTCTATCCTAGGTACAAAAATTTCTAATATGTAGCCGTGACCAGTATGGTCTTAGGTATAAATAGGTGCTACTATATTATCAATTCCTACATTGTGCGGCGGCGGCGGCGGTTAAGTTAACATGTGTCACGTGATCGTGGCATCGCAATATGTACGGTATTTAACTTAATGCTCTAGCAAATAAAGCACCTTTTTTATAATTATTATTGGATTTCAATGAGGCAATTGACCTGACCAATTCCGTCCAAATACAATCCGACTCACTGGATAGTATTTGGGCAGAATTCACCATATGCTAGCTGTCTTTGTGGCCGCTATATAGAATCCTAAAACAATGTATTATTTAACATATATTCACATTAAATAAGTACAGGTGTTCTGTATGTATATATATGTAAGGTAATATATATATTTTTTAAATAAGACTTATCTTCTAGTTAAGTGTTTTTTTAATGCTACATACTAAAGTATACATAGTTCAGCATATCAAGTCATAAACCTAGCCGTCAGTAGTCGCCGCCGGCTGGCTGCTGTAACTGTTAACAGCTCGTAAACGACTAATTACCGCCCGACGAGCACATCTACATGATTGTGTCACGAGCTCAGCTCCGCAGCCATACAGCTATCAATTGACAGCCATTTGTGGAATACTTACATGCTATTAATGTTACAGGATTGGTTTTATTTGATGCCATTTGGAATTTTATGTGTTTAATATTCCATACTACAAACGATAAGGACTGTCCTGATGGTTTGTGTTAATAATAACACAAGTATTGTACGTATTTTTTACTGAAATAAATGAGTGTTTTACCAAGAAGACCATTCAAAACTGCATGAAAAATACGCAACGCATTGTTCAAATATAAATATCATACAAAAACGGTTACATGAAATAATAATAAGTAGAATTATATTATTAATATTATTTAGTAAATATACATTATATAAAAAATATATACAGTAAAAAAACAATGGAATTAATTTCAACGGAGCGCTATCTACCTGAATTCATTGTATACCTACAAAACGTCTGTTCGTAGCTTTGTTTGGACTTTAAAAGAGACCATGATTCTCTGAGTTTGTTTCGGCATTTCTTCTCAGAGGTCGTCAGTTAGGAAATGCCGATGTCAACTAGATACTAAAAAAAAAAATGTACATGACTTGTAAAAGTGTCTTTAAAAAGATCTATTTACAGAAATAAACAATCATTTCTTTGTGCTACGCCGCTACGCGGCTCGTAGCCGACGGCTACGGGCTACGACGCACCTAAGTGTACTTAATACGCTAAGTTGCGAGTACATTGATTAGGGTTTTGGAATCTCTTAATAAATTAAAACTTAGATAAAAGCTTCAGGCAGCGCCGGGGCGTTAGTTAGTATACATTACATTAGTATACACCCACACACGTGCAGTCACAAACTGGCCAATTACCGCCGGCAGTTAACTTTACTTTATTATTGTTTCACTTTTTGGTTTACGCGATACTGCAGGGCTGGCAGGAACCTATCGGTGTGCCAACGACGTAGCTTGAGTACTCGAAATAAAAAAAAAAACCTATGTATAGCAAATATCTTGACTACAGATCGTGGTTTTGTCTCTTCTTGTATGACAACAAAAGCATTCATAGTTTTGTTTTAATGGTACATGTTTATGTAAATACTGTATGTCACGTAAAACAGTCTAACGAGGTGATAGGTTATATTGTACTGTATTATATTTGTACTTTATTAGAATATACGAATAACTTATCAGTAGACAAAACCAGTTTAGCCACTTCCCAATCATCCTGGCATCCGTTACGAATAAACTGATCGTCACAATCATCTGCTACTCTGAACAGAACTTTAGTTACCAATAAGTAGCCAGCCCTATTCGGCCGCTGACTCGGAGCGTGCAGTTAAACTCAATTGACTCAGTTATGGGCATAAGATTAAACATTTTATTCGTCCCATTAATGCTGGTTCGGTATATAAGGGCGGTTCTGAAGTTCCTGACCATTGTAGGGGTAGCTGTCAGATAACAGGTACTTTTCTTGAGTCGACAGGTGTTTTTTAAAGAAACTAGGCTAGCCCTAGCTAGGCTAGCTAGTTTATTAAAAACATATTACTAGGAAATCCCTAACTCAGAGTCTTGGGTGCGTTTACAAACATAAATATTTATAACGCATTAATATCCATACCCGAAACAAATACCTGGAGACCATACATATATCTGTACCATACGGGAATGGAAACCGCGTGTGCGTGGCGCAGAAACCAATCGCTAGACCACTGCACCAACCGTGGTGAAGGTTTAGGAACATTGAACCGGTTAATGTGCTGACTAGGTCAGATTTTCACGTTTTTTTTTGTTAACACGTTAAAAGCTATGGGGGACACTATATGCCGTTAGTTGTCATTATTGGCGGCAGTGATCTTTACCCATGGGTGACACAAGATTTTATATTTCGTTTAAAAACCAAGAACAATGTTTTACGAGTTTAATTTCTAGAATTACTAGCATTTGTTAACGATCTCGTCTGCGAAGAAACCACCCCTCTCTTAAAAAGTATCCTATAGTCTCTAAGACTCAAACTATCAGAGCTAATTTTATCTTAATGGGTTGTAGATAACATTCATATTTTCGTATTTATATTAGTACGGATCAAAATGATGGTTTGTGATAGAAATCGAACTTTACTGAATGTTACTTTGTGACGACCCCTATACCCCATATAGAGCTATTATTTTTTGACACTGGAGTAATCCATGGCTTCAATGGCACTATATGTACTAACAATGTACTAACTACTACTAAAAATAACGTAAATATTGGCGGGTGCGTCACACAAGGACTTTTTTGTATCGTGAGTGCAAATATGTAGACATTTATCTAGTTTAGATCCTCTAGAACCTAGAGAACCTGGATATACCTACCCCACGCCTATTTACGTTAGCGTGTGTGTGTGAATTTTTAGTTTTATCATTAGGTGACAGCCGAAAATATGCAAAACCTTTTATTTTATATAATGTCATACTGAAATATTTTAGGCGTTATAAAAGCAACGTTAATATTATGACTATGGCGTCAACATTAAATTGTAGAATTAAAATACACAATTATAGTATCAGATATAATACGCACAACACTCAAACACAAGCCGCAACATGCGCACGCGACGTGCGTCTATCAACGAAATACTCGTATTTATTGTCACGTCTGTTTGTCATTTACCGTTTACGTGCTCTTTGTAATTAATTTCACTGTAAGTATAAGCCTACCTTTTAGTCATTATTTTATCTTACTTGCTGCTTTCTAGTAAAGCTCATTATTCGTTTACTTCCAAAAGAATATTTTACTTAAATTTATCCCACCATAAAGTCATTTTGCAAGGACAGAAACTTCATAACGATTAATGTAACGTTTAGTTATTATGTGTCTGAAAATCCCTGCTTAGACCTTTTTTAAAGTTCCGTACCCAAAGGCTAAAAACGGAACCCTATTACTAAGACTTCGCTGTCTGTTCGTCCGTCCTTCTGTCCGTCTGTATGTCTGTCACCAGGCTGTATCTCAAGAACCGCGATACCTGACAGTTGACATTTTCACAAATTATGTATTTCTGTTGCCGCTATAACAACAATAAACAAAACAAAAGGAATTAAATATTTAACGCGATTTTTTTGCTCTTTTTTGCTCGATATCAATAATGGCAACTGTAAGCACTTGAAATATTCACAAAATACTCAGTTTTGTATATTTTTACTTTAATAATAAAATTGAAATAAAATAAATATTTAAGGGGGGCACGCATACAAAAAACGTCATGTTTTGCTTAATTTTGTACGGAACCCTTCGTGCGCGAGTCCGACTTGCACTTGGCTGGTTTTTATAAAAATATTCCCTAATTAGATAATAGTATTAATTAAACATGTATTACAGGACGTAGTCTTATTAAAACAGTACTTATTATCGATGGCGAATTACGGATTACTTGTAGAAACAATTATCTTAGTTGATAATAACCAATTTCATCATAATATGCTTGAGATACAACGGCAGAAATAGTTGGGATAATATTAATGTGTGTGGGATTTATTTATTATGTTGTATTCTTGCGCTATTGGGAACATTAATTAGGCATAACACTTGTAATGAATAAGTAATATATCTAGAATAATCTAGATTCTAGACCAAGTGCCATCTAGGTTCGGTCAATATCCATCTTGTATTGTAAATGGTTGAAATAAAACAGATTTTTGTTGTTGTCCATATTTACATATGATATTTACTCAGGCACAAATATTCATACATTTTCCAAGTATCGGCATTCGAACCTGGGACCCGGACCAACGAGCCGTATGGGAGCCGTAATAATTAAATAAATAATTAAAACCAACGTAATTTGCTGTAAAATTACATATCGTGATAAAATCCGTAAAAAGTAGTAATATTTCAATGTGTTGTACGAATACTTAAATACATTTCGTTTTTAAAACGATTAGCAAATGTTTACATTTATAATATTAAATAAAGACACGAGTATTTATATAATAATCATTACAGATAAGATAACAATGTACTACAGAAATAGAAGATGAGTATAGTGTCCGCTCATGATTAGAACAAAGACAATACAATAGGCTATGTAATACGAGAGATATCTAGTCACTCGTATGTACACAGGGAGTGTTGACCGAGCAGATTAGTCGCACTCACTACACAAACAAACGGGACTAGTGACGTGAGGGAACTCCCAGCTAATGAGAAACATCGTGTCTTACAGTAAAGACTGAACACGAAAGCCAAAAGTAACTTATAATATGTATTCGTTGCGGAAGAGACTCTATAGGGTATTGTGCAACATATTAGGGAAATGGTTTACAATATTGCATTATGCAAGTGATCGAGAATTACAAGATGATATTAACTATTCAACATAAAAAAATTCTTTATGACATTATTCTTAAAATATACTATTGGGTTTGTCATGTACCATCTGAAATCCTTAGCCTTAATAAATATTGTACTTTGACATAAATAAATACCTTTATTTATTGTAAGTGAGATATCAACAGCAGTAGACAAAAAACTTTCTTTATCGCTTTGTCGACGAATCCATTTTTAACCTTTTACCATTGTCCCTTGCAGTAATGGCAGAGAGTCTGGCCAGCAGGGCGGTGTACGACAGTTACGTGCCGTTGGTGGAGGAGGCAGCCGCGCCCATCAGCCTCCCCAGATCCGCGGCAGATTTCAACATATTCCCCGACAAGTCTAAACAGGTACCTATTAGCATTATAAGGATTATTTAAAACTGTATTCAGCTTTTTACAATTGCTTATACAAATAACTTTTGCCCGCGGATTCAACCACGTCCTATGTTGACAAAAATCTGTGTGTATCTAAGCTACCCAAGACTTATTTAGCCGTTTTAACATCATTAAAACTAACACCCAAACATACAAACTTTAACGTTTATAATATTAGTAGGATGCCATATAGATGGGCGAATTACCTATTAGTAGCTAGCTAAATCTAAGTGGAGTTTGAAGCATCACGCCTGTATTTCTCGAAAAGGTAAGTAGACACCCACAGTTGGTGAATATACATATTTTGATTTTCATGTACGAGAGGAGAGGATTGATGCTGGGAATTTGCCAAAAGTTGCATTAGTGTTATCATGTCACTTGGGACCTTGGAATTGAACTCAGGACGAGTCGATACATCGAGACAAAACATTTTTTTACTTTGATTGATCACTGTTATTTTATATGTTATTTTCTAGGAGGTAGGGCATAGCGAGATTTCTCGCTCAAATTGAGCTGCCCGACTGGGGAAGTACCTCCACCTTACAGAATACCGCAGTGAATCAACAGTAGTTGTTTTTCTGCGAGTGAGTAAGGTTACCAGAGCTCGTTGAGGAGTGACTATTCTGACAGCATGGGCATTCCATTTGCTGTCAGTTTAGTAATTCCTTATTTTAAGGAACCATAACGGTTTCTGTAGGGGTGTGCAACGCATTTGCAAGCCTTCAGGT
Organism: Craniophora ligustri; assembly: GCA_905163465.1. Classification (NCBI taxonomy): domain Eukaryota; kingdom Metazoa; phylum Arthropoda; class Insecta; order Lepidoptera; family Noctuidae; genus Craniophora; species Craniophora ligustri. The sequence goes on along the minus strand of LR990971.1, from coordinate 13,759,093 downwards.
GTTGCAAATGTCCATGGGCGGCGGTCATCACTTACCATCAGGTGAGCCGCCTGCTCGTTTGCCCCTTATCGCAATAAAAAAAAAATAAAAAAATATGTCACATTATACACTTAAAAAGAAGATTAAATTATACAATATAAACCTATCGAGTACCTATTGATGTATATGTATGTAGTTCCCCATGCAGACTCGTGCAGCTCGTATCATCAATCCGGCTGTCAGGCGCGCGGCTTGCCAATATCCTGGCGACATCGTTTGTTGCGGCGCGCGGCGCGGGCGCGGGCGGCTCACTTATAAATATCCTCGTCAATAAATAACTACGTTGACGTTTTAAATTGATCTATTCAGGAGCATTCAGTTGGAAAAATGGCGGGGGTAAAGCTATTTGTGAGTATGGCGGGTTGGAGGTGTGTCTCCCCTCCATTTAACTAAGGGTATGTCTGGTGGGCTACCTGGGGTCGTTACATGGAGTTAGGTTAGCTTGCCATAGTTAATTAATAGGTATTCGAATTTCGATCTTCAGACTTAGATTTTCATGGTAAATTATTATATTATCAAAGAATGTTAATGTTTGGGCTATTTATCTGTGAAGACTTGTAATTAGAAAATAGGAAGACAATAGGCTCTCGAATGATATACAAAATTATTCGCACTGGTGTATTTTTTGTTATAACTTGCCCCACAAAACGATTTTTCCTATGCTGTTGGTGCATTTGTGTACTGGACAACTACCTGTAGGCCATACAAATGTTTGCCCCATGTGTAAACGACCCAGGACACATCATCCGACTGCAGGCTGAACCGATTCGGTCGTCATATTGTAACTGATTTACACACAATGTCGGTATGTTTGTGTACAGCCGCAGCGCAACTTCACGCGCGCGGAGGTGGCGCGGTGCGACGGCGAGGACGGCCACTTGTACGTGATATTCAACCGAAACGTGCTCGATCTCACCGACTTCGTTAAATACGTGAGTGCCTCCACAATATATGGGCAATTTTTAAACTTAACTTTAATTTTGTATTTAAATTTGTCATTATATTTATTTTCATTTTAATGATTGCATTATGTCAAATGAAATCGGACATTCAATTAAATCCAAGTATAGAATGGTTGGCGCTCTTAAGGGGAGGCCTTCGTTCAGCAGTGGACTGCAATAGGCTGATATATCTGGGGGGACGGCAAAGTCGAGCAAAAAAGCGGCACTGCCGTACTATCTTTTCTCGAACCCATTCAGGCCATTTTAGATCCCCTATAACTTCGTTGTGGATTAAACTAAAAGCCTGAATTTGACTCAATCAATCATGCCACAAACACGCATTGTGTAAATACGGTATATTTCAAATATCATTCAATTTGAACCAGTAGTTTAAGAATTTTAACTAGTCATACTAACGCCACCAATATCGACCCAACCAATACCATCAATACCGACGCCGTCCATACCGACGCCATCAATACCGACGTTATCTATACCGACGCCCAATACCGACGCCCAATACCGACGCCATTTATACCGACGCCACCAATACCGACGCTATTTATACTGACGCCCAATACCGACGCCATTTATACTGAAGCCGAAAAAACTGTACTAATATCAACGCCACTAATACCGACGTCAGCAATACCGACGCCATCAATACCGACGATAACAATACCGACGCCATAAATACCGATGCCAACTATACTAACGCCAACAATACCGACGCCACTAAAACCGACGTCACCAATATCGACGCAACCAATACCGACGCCATCTATATTGAAGCTATCTATACCAACGCTAAAAATGCTGACGCGAACAACACTGACGCCACTAATACCGACGGCACTAATACCGACGCCACCAATACCGACGCTATCTATACTGACGCGCAATACTGAAGGCATTTATACCAACGCCATTTATACCGATGTTATCTATACCGACGCCACCAATATTGACGCAACCAATACCGACGCCATCTATATTAAAGCTATCTATACCGACGCCATTTGTACCGACGCTCACAATACTGACGCGAACAACACCGACGCCACCAATACCGACGCTATCTATACCGATGCAACCAATACCGACGCCATCAATACCGACGCCATCTATACCAACGCCAACAATACCGACGCCAACAATACCGACGCTATCTATACCGCGCCCAATACTGACGCCATTTATACCGACGCCAACAATACTGACGCGAACAACACCGACGCCACTAATAGCGTAACCACCAATACCGGCGCTATCTATACCGATGCAACCAATACCGACGCCATCAATACCGACGCCAGCAATACCGACGCTATCCATACCGACGCCCAATACAGACACCATTTATACCGACGCCAACAATACTGACGCGAGCACCACCGAGGCCACTAATACCGACGTCACCAATACCGACGCTATCTATACCGATGCCCAATAGCGACGCCATTTATACCGACGCCGGCAATACTGACGTCAACAATACAGACGCCACTAATATCTACGCCACCAATACCGACGTCATCAATACTGACGCCATCAAGACCGACGCCAACAATACTGATGCTATCAATACCGACGCTATCTATACTGAAGATATCTAAACCGACGCCATTTATACTGACGCCAACAATACCGACGCCACTAATACCGACGCCATCTATATTGAAGCTATCTATACCGACGCCATCTGTACCGACGCTCACAACACTGACGCGAACAACACCGACGCCACGAATACCGACGTCACCAATGTCGACGCAACCAATACCGACCCCATCTATATTGAAGCTATCTATACCAACGCTAAAAATGCTGACGCGAACAACACCGACGCCACTAATACCGACGCCAACAATACCGACGCTATCTATACCGACGCCCAATACTGACGCCATTTATACCGCCGCCGACAATACCGACGTCAAAAATAACAGCGACGCTAATACCGACGCCACCAATACCGACGCTATCTATACCGATGCAACCAATACCGACGCCATCAATACCGACGCTATCTATACCGACGCCAACAATACCGACGTCATCAATACTGACGCCATCAAGACCGACGCCAACAATACCGATGCTATCTATACCGACGCTACCTATACTGAAGTTATCTAAACCGACGCCATTCATACTGACGCCAACAATACCGACGCCACTAATACCGGCGCCACCAATATTGACGCAACCAATACCGACGCCATCTATTTTAAAGCTATCTATACCGACGCCATTTGTACCGACGCTCACAATACTGACGCGAACAACACCGACGCCACTAATACCGACCCTATCTATACCGATGCAACCAATATCGACGCCGTCAATACCGACGCCATCTATACCGACGCCAACAATACCGACGTTATCTATACCGACGCCCAATACTGACGCCATTTATACCGACGCCAACAATACTGACGCGAACAACACCGACGCCACTAATAGCGTAGCCACCAATACCGGCGCTATCTATACCGATGCAACCAATACCGACGCCATCAATACCGACGCCATCTATACCGACGCCAACAATACCGACGCTATACATACCGACGCCCAATACAGACACCATTTATACCGACGCCAACAATATTGACGCGAGCACCACCGAGGCCACTAATACCGACGCCACCAATACCGACGTTATCTATACCGATGCCCAATAGCGAAGCCATTTATACCGACGCCGACAATATTGTCGTCAACAATACAGACGCCACTAATATCTACGCCACCAATACCGACGTCATCAATACTGACGCCAACAATACCGATGCTATCTATACCGACGCTACCTGTACTGAAGCTATCTAAACCGACGCCATTCATACTGACGCCAACAATACCGACGCCAACAATACCGACGCCACTAATACCGGCGCCACCAATATTGACGCAACCAATACCGACGCCATCTATATTAAAGCTATCTATACTGACGCCATTTGTACCGACGCTCACAATTCTGACGCGAACAACACCGACGCCACTAATACCGACCCTATCTATACCGATGCAACCAATATCGACGCCGTCAATACCGACGCCATCTATACCGACGCCAACAATACCGACGCCCAATACTGTCGCCATTTATACCGACGCCAATAATACTGACGCGAACAACACCGACGCCACTAATAGCGTAGCCACCAATACCGGCGCTATCTATACCGATGCAACCAATACCGACGCCATCTATACCGACGCTAACAATACCGACGCTATACATACCGACGCCCAATACAGACACCATTTATACCGACGCCAACAATACTGACGCGAGCACCACCGAGGCCACTAATACCGACGCCACCAATACCGACGTTATCTATACCGATGCCCAATAGCGACGCCATTTATACCGACGCCGACAATATTGTCGTCAACAATACAGACGCCACTAATATCTACGCCACCAATACCGACGTCATCAATACTGACGCCATCAAGACCGACGCCAACAATACCGATGCTATCTATACTGAAGCTATCTAAACCGACGCCATTTATACTGACGCCAACAATACCGACGCCAACAAAACCGACAACATCAATACTGACGCCATCAATACCGACGCTATCTATACCGACGCCCAATACTGACGCTATCTATACCGACGCCCAATAGCGATGCCATCAATACCGACGCCATCAATACCGACGCCACCAATACCGATGCCAACATTACCGACAACATCAATACTGACGCCACCGATACTGAAGCCATCAATACCGACGCCAACAATACAGACGCCAAAAATACCAACGCCACTAATACCAATGCCACAAATACTAATGCCACCAATACCGACGCCAATAATCGCTTTCAATACCGAAAAAACCGTTTAATACTGATTTTATGCAGAAAAACTCGCGGGCAATAGCTAGTATATTGTTTTATATTTATATTGGATACATGAGAGATAACAATTTACCATAATGAAAAAAAAAATTAACATCAAAGCCTCAGAGAAAACCCCATAGAGACAGGGAGCGGGCTTTCAGAAAAACTCTAGTAAGCTGAAGTTCAAGAAGTAGTACCGGAAAAGAAAAAAAGGAGCACTATCCACAAAAATAAGAAAAGCTGACAGAGAGTGGGCTTTAAGAAGAGTGAGTGGAAAGAAAAAGTAGTAGGACATCTACAAAAAGAAATGAGATGCCATCAAAAACATACTTGTAAAACACCAAAGTCGCGCAACTCAGTTCTTCTACCGTAATACGTTGTGAGATCCATGTAATACCAAGTCGGTTAATTTATTCAATCCCTTCTTTTAGATTTGAATCGACTCTGGCATTGCATGAAAACACAATGTGAGATACATTGAGTACTACATAGTAGTTATATTAAATAAGTTTGTTTAGTGCGATGCCCAAGTCAAGGTAAAAGAACTGAGTTAAGCGACTTGGGTCTTTATAAGTATGTTTTTGATGGCATATATAATACATATATGTATATAGGATGCTGTTAAGGATCCTAAAGTAATAATTCAATAATATTAATGTACCACGACAACATCCGCAAGGAACTCGCTGTCGAACAGTAACTATTCCTGATACGGTATCTTGAGCAAATTTTTACCGACAGATAATTTAAAATACATTGATAGCAAAATATTGCCGATAAAGATAACATTATCAGTGCTATTATCGTCACAAGAAATGTCACTTATCAGTAATGTTCGTACATATTACACATCTAATTAATGAGGTAGGATCCTTAGCAAACAGAATTAATCGGAATCCCTAAAATAATTTGGTCAACTGTATTTACAAAATGCGAGAGTTGCATTGACAAATATTGACAACATCTCCTTTTCACTAATAATTATGTATATCATGTGTTTACAGCAGAAAAAGTGATAGCAATTGATAGCATATTTTAAGCAGTTATAGTCTGGTTATTTATGATCACAGACTTTCCAGTGGTATATCTGCTCGGATCCGAGGCACGCATTCTGACTCGAATAACGGCTGTGTCAGCCTAGTAGTGTGAGCGCTGCACGCCTGTACTGCTGATTTTTCCAAGTTACGTGCGTATTTATCACGGTGAAGGAAAACATCGTGACGGAACCTGCATGCCTGAGACTATTTATTGATGGGGTGTGAAGTCAGCCAACCTACACTAGGCGTGGTGGACTATCACTCTAAAATGAGAGTAGACCCATAGAGTTGATAACAATGCTGACAAAATTATGTGTGTATTAGCTCAAACGCTGAAGAAAAGCATTGTGAGGGATTATCTGGAACGCGTGTCGTGCGAGGTGTGCAAACCGGCAGGCCCTCCCAGTGTCATCTAAACAAAAGTCATGACAATGGCATTTTCAAATACAAAAAGTCATAGGCAAACTAAAACGAACAATAATATGGATATAAAACGCGTAGGTAGTTGCCGCGACACTGCTCGCTTCAAAGGTGGCGAGTGGGCGATCGGTGGGCGGCCCAACTGTGGGAGAGTGTTTATTACTCTATGCTCCAATATTTGTGCCGAGTTATACTGACGAGGCTGTATTGGTTGTGAGGTTAACTAATCATAACACTAAATAGTGGTTAACTTTGACATTTGGTTTAACGGCTAAACAGCAACCTTTCGACATTAGCTAGGGCTAGTCTGGTCACTAGCTGACTCCACTGGCCTAATGGATTCGCATACTTCACACGCCATCGAGATAATATCTCAAGCATGCAGGTTTCCTTACGAAGTTTTCCTTCAGCGTATGAACATATGATACTTAATTACGCCCATAATTACCGAAAACTCAGCGGTGCGTGCCTCGAGACCGGGCTGAAGCACTTCATAATCCATTGGTCACACGACAAGGTCTACACAGCGTTACATAGTAGTTATAAGCACTAGTTAAATAATGATGTGTGTGTAATACAATGCGTATGCGCAGCACTACGGCGGGTCGGAGCTCCTGCGGCAGTACGGCGGGCAGGACGCCACCGCCGCCATGATCGAGTCCGGCATGCCGCCGGCGGTGTTCGACATCCTGCCGAGGTTCTGCGTGGGGAGGCTTATATGTGAGTTTTATATACACTATTCTTCTATGGCCAGTTTTAAGACCTAAAACATACCGGCCATATGTGCGTCTGCTTAACCCATCGGGGTATGTGCCTTTATTTATTTATTTATTTCTATAAATTGATATTTTGAGAAATTGAGAACACCTCGATCGATACATCGATTTCAATCCATTTCGTTACTTTGAAATTAGATTTAAGCGAGATTATTATGTATATATGTATATATGATTTTAAATTAATTTCAGGTTAAAAATAACATCATGAAGAACACATTAACTCGACTGAATAAATGATAAACGCTGAAAAAGATCTAAATACTATAAAATATATAAACTATGCACGATTGGGCGAAAATTACAAGCAAAATTAATTGTGATAGGCGTGTGATAGCACATACGATTTTCGTGCGGATACCACAATGAAAAAAATAACAAATGTCAATCTTGCAAATTAAACATTTATATTTTCCCATAAAAAGAGTTCAATTTTCTTGTGTAATTGCTTTTTTTTATTGTATGTGGCCAGTTCCCGAATATGTCAGTATACTCCACGTAGTTTTAAGTATCTGTACAATTCTATTGTTTAAATTTGGTTTTAGTATACAAACAATGTATTACCTACTTATAACATAAAGTAAATTATTTAAATAATAATAGTATTTTAATTTTATATCTTATTTAGAAATACTTAAACAATATATTATTAGTAGTATAACTTATTAATTAAATTTTTCCACATATTAAGATTGTCTCATTGAAGAAAATCTACATGCAGGTACAATATTTGTTCCGTAAAAGAAATCAAACCCTCGATCCGTATCTCATAAGCCGATCGCTCATCCACTGCACCCATTGTGCAGTCAGCTATAATTATCTTGGAATCGTATCTTTTTGTAACTCGAGCGACCATGATCCAAATGTAAGTATGTATGAAGGAAAGCGTTCAATGAGATAGCGGCGGAGATACTACATTAATTTTAACTTGATACCAGAGGCAACTTACAGACAGACAGACCGACACACAGAAATGTAAAAATATGGGAATAGTCAAGTACTTTAGCTTTAGTTGTGTGTGATAAAAGAGTCACTCAAGCGTGAATGGACAAATCATAAGAGGCTGGCTCTTATGATTATCACAAGTGCTGCAGTACCTGTTGAGTGGCAATCCACACGCAGTAGTGTAACAACCCAATTGTAGGATAAAATCTATCGCCCTGACCCTTATCTAGTAACTGTACCTCCCGACGCACACGCCGACGAACATGCGCTTACTATCAGCTGTTTTAAATAGATGTAGGTAATTTGTACTTTAGTATTATACTCAAACACACAGCTGATTTTTCGAGTATTAACATAAGCTGTTTTCTGAAAGTTATACCAGTCAGTGGGACAGATGTTAAGTAAAATGAAGTGTATCATTGAACGATTCTGTTGTTAAATATTTCAAGTAAGTATTTACAGAAAATAAATGAACTTACAACCAACTCAAATTACATACATACATACATACACTCACGCCTTTTTCCGATGGGGGTAGGCGAATTGTTAAATTGTTAAACGGAAACAAAATAAAATATAATGTAATTACTGCCTTCGTCTCTCCGAGCTAAATTTTGATAATCACCGAAGAGTTTTATCAGTCGAGTAAAACGGAAACCTAAATAGTCATTGCATAGTTTAAACGAACTTCAGCAATTCAGCAACAGGAAAAACACAAATTCTTATCGGATTATGTAATAAGTGATTCTGTGAATTAAAAACAAGCTAAATGCGTGTTGGCCGCGCGCACTATAGGGTTCCGTAGTTGTCCGGGGATAAGTACCTACGACTAATAGTTTTCCTATAAATTAATCATATATACTAATGTTCCAATGTTTTCAAATATCCAAAATAACTATTAAGCGGTAAGTATACCTGCAATAAATTGCTTTCAAGATCTACTTTCATCATTTTGTTGGCATGGACAAATATGTAATAACAGATTTTACAGGTTCTAGTACTGAAAATCATTGATCTATGTTCTGTAAACACAGTTTGACGGAAGGATGTGATGATAGAATAAAGCTCACTTGATGAATGTGGAACTCTATAAATATACTAACACAAAATGGGCTGTGAGTATAAACCGACCTATTTACGAATAGAGGCGAAGTTTCCCGAGCCCAGGAGCCTAGTCCCTCAGCCCAGCGCGGGGTGAAGAATGAGGACTGAGGGGGGAACCTACCGTACTTCGGTATTTGCATTTGCAAGCGTACCAGTGAAGTTCACAATCCTGATGACGTCACCGCGTATCATGCTGCATCACTCCGGAGATACTGTGTTATCGAATGTCGATAGTTATCGCACGGAGCTGCTGATCGACTGACGTGCTCACATGTAAGTACCGACTAATTATAATTTATTTATTTATTACTTCCTAGTTGTGAAAATGTATATTTTTGTCGACTATTTTTCAAAATTGGAATAAGCCATCGATGTAACCACTGTTTTGACCACATACAATTTTTTTATAAATGCGAGCTGCTAAAATGCTGGCAGAAATCATTTAGGACAACTTAAAGTTAAGAATAAAAAAGTAAACATGTCCTGTTTTTGAAGTTTACTAAAAGGATGGAGATACTTCAAAAAGGTGACACATTATACGCCGTTGTTCGTTTGTAAGAAGCCACCTTGAGTATGCCTCTCAGATCTGGAACCCTCGTTATAAAATTTACATTGACCGCGTTGAGAAGATACAGAAGCGATTTATGCGATGTCTATGTTTCCGCTTAAAAATACCATATCGTTCGGAGGACTACATCACTTTATGCAAAAGGTTTCATATTTATAATATATTTTTTCCGGTCATTATGACACAGCTCAATTATTCAACCTTTTATGAATCGACGTAAGTTAGCACATTGTACTGTTCTATTAAAAATAATATCTAATGAAATTGACTGTCCTGATGTTTTGCAGAAGTTTTACTTCAATGTTCCTCTAAGATGAGTCAGGTTCAATGCACCCATATCCATCACATTTTCGACCTCTAACTACAGACAGAATATTTTTTTTTGTGCGGGTGACCAAAGACTTTAATGAGTTATGGACCAAAGACTTTAAAGGAGTTCATTTGACCCATTTAACACTAAAAGCGCGGAGGCTTGCAATCGGCTAAACCTTAAATTATTCAAGGGATAATGTATAATTATTTTTAAATCTTGCGCATACTAAATATCTTGTTGTGCTTGTGCTTCCCTACTGCGAACGTGAAAACCTGTAATTGGCTTTATGCTGCCTACACCAATAGTTTCCCTCGTGTTTTAGCTGTAGGTTTTCCAATAATAAATAAATAAAATAATTAGACGGTAAACGTAAATAGAGTAACCTGGTAAAATAATATGTTTAATATAAGACCGGATTAGCGCAGAGATATAAAAATGGTACCTTCTGTGGTAAGGGTCTTGCTTTTCGCAACTTCGTCTGCGTTTCCCACGGCTTTTTTCAATTTAATGGAAAGTTTAATAATTAATCGTCAACACAGGCTTTCACACACAAAATATTAAATTTTATATTACACAAATATAATATTATACATTTTATCTGGTAAAATATAGATTATAACAGGTAATCCATTTCTACCACTGCACTGATGGGAATCTCTTTTCTGTTGCACCTGTAGTGTTGTTATTTACTTCACGACTGTCAGGTTACATAATGGATAAATGCATTAAACATTTTTGATTATGTATTTTTATACACTCACATCGAGGGCAGGTAACATTTATTATGGAAAACCTAAAATGTAACTATAATCTGTCTTTTGGATACCCATATAAATCCAAACTAGCCCTAATAATATTATAATTAATGTGATAACATTTCTGTCTTTTACCTATTCACGCATAGGTACATCGCTGAACCAATTTAGGTAAATTGTTGTATGTATATAGTTTTAGTACCAGTATAAAATAGATTTTACCCCCGAATATCATCTTTGAAGGCAGCGAAATGGAGGTCGATTTTTCTACGGAGTTGCTGACGAAGCTAATTGTATAATAAAAATACATAAAAATGAAAAAATACACACGGCCGCACTCAGAGACATAACGTCAAAGAATCTTCAACGTATTGTACCTACGAGTAACCTTATATTTGTTACAGTACATATAAATATGTATACACGACGAATATCCCTAATATTTGACATCTAGGTATAAGTCAAAGAGAGGAGGACCTAACTTAAGGCCATCACGTTACACAATAAGTACTAATATAAAATTTAGAAGATATGCGGAAATATCATAAATTCTTGTGACACTGAAATTTAATTACACACTGTCATCGGCGATATTTAATCGCAAATATAAATGATAAAGAAGATAATAACCAGATTCTGAATATTCCGATAGTGTAGCGTCCATATTTTAGATATGGAATTAGGCGCGGCGTGACACAGGCGCCGATGTTAACACTATATTTTGCAAATAAAACAGTTGCCTAAACAATACTTTGTATGCCATTTTTATTACTTTATATTACTAGCTGTTGCTCGCAGCTTCACCCGCGCAATTTGATACTAATTTATCTTCCTTCCCTTCTTTATATTTCGCCCGGCAAATTCAACCCCTAAAATTGTCAAAAACTACGAAACACGTATGCATTTAATTTTGCTGAGGAGCTTGAATATTTTAATTCTGTTTCTTTAAAATTGACGGACTTTCCATATAAACTTTCAACCACTATTTCACCTTCTTAGAAGGCTAATTTAAAAAATCCAGAAGTACGTGTTTAGTTATTTCTATCCAAAAACTTATATCTGAAATTTCATATATCTAACTTTCAAAATTCCCGATTTCCATACAGCCATTCATCCCTAATTTTACCCCTTTAGTAATCGATTTTTTTCTTAGTGGATGTTTTAGTCATAAAATGGATCATCTGTAAAATTTCAAGGTTGTAACCCAATTGAGAGTGGCTTCTGACTTAAACGTCACATAACACCCATTTAATCATTATAAACACCAAAAGTTGTGCAAATTATGTTTTTCTTAAAACTCGTGGTAGCAACGCTTACCATTCTTTAGTAAGATTAGATACTTAACCAAAATGTGTGGTTATGTTATGGTTAGAAGTTAAATGAAGTAACTCGACTTGTTTGCCTCCCTTGTAGTTTATATATTTAAAAAAAACCGTTTAAAAACACACACTGCTGAACACCGCCCGTCATATACGTATATGTATAATCTACAAATTACTCAATCAAGATTTTTAAACATAAGATAACCGGTTTTTTCCGATAGTACATACCTATATTATACACAGAAAAATATGTCAAAGTTTGCTATCATTTTTCTGTTTACTAAATGCATAAAATTTGGCAATGTATTTAATTTAGTCATACATAACATAATCTTCGAAGGTTACATTTATAATATGATAAGGAATTAAGGCTGGTCATTCTGTGTAATAGTCATCGTCAGGAAGTTATATTTTATATATAACTATATAAAATCAACTGTAATGTTTAGCACTGTCAACACTTAAATTTTTATGAATGAACTGTTTCCGTATAACCATGTATTTGTCAAATCCAAGGCATATATAATAGGTCCTATGCTGGATCATACACTCTACTATTCTAACGTAGGGTCACGACGGAACACAGTCAATCTGTGTGGCACCGATCTATGCTGTGGACGTGTAGACACGTCAGATGCCATATTTCCCCTCATTGCAAATATAATTTTTTACAAGGTTATTTTTTTGTCAGTTTTGGAAATACCTCGCTGGACTAATTTCTCATTAGCGCAGTTTACCAACGATCTATGTTTAATTATTATCTCACTGTTGACTTGTTTTTTTTATTACTTTCTTATTTCAAATAGCAACAATGATTGAAATGAGTATTTATCGCATGCTCCAACATCGTGCAGGAAAACCTCGTGAGGAAACCTGCATTCTTAAGAGATTTTCTCGACGGTGGGCTATAGCCTAATTCCTCTCAAATAAGAAGAGACCCGTGCCGAGCAGAAGCAGTGGGACAATAATGATGATGATCTATTTACCTACTAACAGTGCCATTAAATTTTGTTCAGAGACTCACAATGGGGGACGTGAAGCGCTTCACTCTGGCGGAGGTGTCGGCCCGTGACGGCAGCAAGGACCAGCCGCTCTGGATGGTCTACAAGGATACTGTCTACGACCTCTCCAAGTACATCGAAGAGGTATTGAACCTAGGAACATCAAGTGGCCTACGTAAATGTCCCGCCGATCTGATATCGTCGTGCGACAGGTCGTGGAGCTCGCTACATTACGGTTGAGCTACATGACTGATGTATGCGTGCCATCGGCAGGGACTGGTCACTCTAAAGCCGTTATGGCTTTTTCTTCAAAATACCATTTTCAGACATTTCTTATATTATTATTATTATTTCTTATATGGTGACATACGCATATTAGACACTATTATTTGTGAACTTTAAATGAAAAAATGGTTCGCTGAGTTTTTTTTTTTTGGTGTTTCTTCTTAGAGGTCGTCAATTAAAACGACATTCAAAAAAATCTTACTGGAATTCAAATAGCCTTTAGGTATATTTAATTGTATTAATTGTTTATATGTAATATGTTTGTGTTCGGCAGCACCCGGGCGGGTACGACACGATCATGGAGGAGGCGGGCAAGGACGGCACGCGCTCCTTCGACGACGTCGGCCACTCGGCGGACGCGCGCGACATCCTGCGCAAGCACAAAGTCGGCGAGCTGGTCGAGGTGAGCGAATGTTCATTCGACACCACTCCATTGGCGTATCTAGACTTCTCTTTCAGGGGGGGCTCTGCCCCAGTGCAAAGTGATCGAGGGCGCTGGGACTAAAATAGATCATCCCACAAAATGGTTTTTTACTATTTTGTTCCAGTTTCAACTTTAATGTGGGATCACTTCTTACCTAAGTCAATGATTCCGAACGATGTGTAGGATATTTTTTAATAATCTTAGTGTATGTGTATTGGGCGTTTGTGTATGTAAAAAATTGTGTTTATAAACACACCCACGAAAAATAATGTGGAAGAACGTTTAAAAAAACCTAATTATCCCTGACCAGATAGTCATAGACGCTGATATAGACTATATATGAACCACGACCACAAAAATAAATAAAAAAAACGCCAATTACCTGGTAAATAAATAAATATGTAGATACAAGTACATGAAAACATTGGCGTACCTAATCTTATCACATTTACGTTGTGCTTTACTATACATATAGTCATTACTAATAATAGGTATATACGGTCGTGTGACTCGATATTTCCAAATTATCCGAAACCAAGCTATCACTGTTACACGCCGCCAATAAAACATTATCACATTTCTGTATCTACACTGTTATGCGAGCAATCGTTTTATGCGTACAATGTTTTCCTTTCGACTGTGGAAAGCTAAAGTGTGCTATAACGGTGCTGTAATAGTCATAGAGCGCAGTTGTAATACTTGACCCTGCGATTAGCTAGAAAGGCATGCTGGGCTCTCAGAGTAGCTTTATTTTTATTTCTTTATTCCTTAAACATAATTTGTTAATATTATTTTATTGTTATCATTGAGCACCGGTCTTCAAAGTGCAGGTTGATAGACAAAGCATTCTTTTGAGAGCATCTCTTAGGAATTAAGGTTACCTCACGGTGTTAGCAATCGGATTATACGAGAAAATTAAGTACCTGAAATATAAAAGTATTAAAATAGAAAACTATCTACACTCTGATATAAGTAATCGGATTTAAAGCTCCATTATTTCTTGAATTAAGATTTCTAAGATCTCCAATTGTGTACAGTTTCAAAGCCTGATGAACTAGTGCAGTTCTTAAAGAGCGGAGACTATTGACAAATGTCGTTCATTCGCGAATGAATGAAGCACAATGAGAACGATAAGGCGCCGCCTGTTTTACTTTGATTAGTTGTTGCCAGTAGCTTACTCGTATTTTTAAAGCTATTTTTAATTCAGAATTGAAATTCAAAGGATTCAACGTACGTTGGGCATGAGATAGCTGCTTTACGCTAGGATTACGTGGATAATATTAAGATTTATATTAATTTCGTAAAAAAACATAATTATTTTGCAAAATATTTCATAGATATATTTAATTGTATACTAAAATGTAACAACAAACAGTATCAATAATCTTTACACCGGTTAAAGATTATTCAGTAGTTTATTGAGACAGTGAAGATGTTCGACCGGCGACGACGCAGATTGATGAACCGATGGGGTTGAGCTTCCCATACCGCAGGCAGCCCGAGGATGGGTGGCCAACCACTCATAAATCATGGACACCTCCTTGTGCGTGGGCAGCCTTACGAACCTAACGATAGATTTACTTTGCTAGAGTTGCAAGTATAAACTTAATAGCGTAGGTCATGGCAAAATAACCGTTAATGTTATTGATATTGTACCTGCATCAGTTTAGTTTCAATTGTATTATAAACGTTACTGGTTCTAAAAAGCAGGCTGGAAAAATTACGTGTCTGTGATGAATGTTCTGCACTCAAATAGAAAACATACTGATTGACTGACAGACTGAGGTTACGATCGAGCAGTTTATGCTGGGCGAAAATATTGAGGTCTGGTATTTACTTGTTTTATATGATTGGTCTAACAGTAACGAATATAGGATTAAGGGAATAAGGCCTTTAGGGCTGCGTAGAACAAGGTTGGCGGATATAAATGGACACTAAAAATATACGTATCTAGTAACAACATGGATATTCAGTATTTTTATATCGTATATAAAAATACTGATAAAAATAAAAATACTTTATTCATTACTAGTTGATCCAGCAAACGTTGTTTTGCGTTATTATAGGGATTGGTGGCAGAAGAGTGAAAATTCAGAGCTATAAATATTTTTGAATGCTGAATCATAAAAAAATACAAAAAAATGTTGTGTCAAAACAATGGTGAGGGACATCTTTCGACGATTCTCAGACCTACCAAATATACACCAACCATTCAATATTTCATAATAATCCGTCTAGCAGTTTCGGAGGAGTTCAGCGACAAACACTGTGACACGAGATTTTTATATAGGTATAAGAAGATTTAGGTTAAAGTAAAATTAACTTATCGCGGGTCTATACCATGGGTCATTATACCGCGATAAAATATATAAGATATTTCTTAAGCAAAAACCATAAAACAAATATTATCTTTAATTTAAGGAGGAGAAACGCTACGACGCCAACGGTAAGAAGAAGAAGCGCGTTGTGGCAGCGAAGCCCGACGACAAGCCCACCAGCCGCAGCTGCCTGGGCGTCATCACGTGCGGCCTGCTCGGCTGACCGCCCACCACTGACTGACGATACACTCCACCATCACATCAGCCCACACACGTCTACTGCTTAGCCCAGGGGAGGGGGGAAGAAGAGTACAACCATCACCATGCACGCATTTGCACGTCCCCTGGTGTTGCAAATGTCCATGGGCGGCGGTGATCACTTACCATCAGGTGAGCCGCCTGCTCGTTTGCCCCTTATTTCAATTAAAAAAAAAAAAAACCATGTCATATTATATAGAATTCTAAGGCACTCTGATACGACTCTTTCCTGAAAGTCCGGCAACGCATTTGCTAGCCTGAATCATGGGCGTAACGAGGTACGGGCAGATGAGCAGTCGGCCGCTGGTAAACTGTATATACCAGTGCATTTACTCTTGATCGGTGGGTGACAAAATTCTCTACTGCACAATTTTTTCCTTTCTGCAACTCCCAGCCCCCCCACCCCCCCGCCTCTTTAGAGACCTGGCTACGCCCCTGTTTTAAGAAAAAAGTGTAGACCCTGTGTTGTATTATAGAAATGTTATATGATAGAATATGTTATAAAGATAATGTCTGTTTTATTCTGTCGCAAAATAACGAATTATTGCAGTTTTAATGTTCCTCGGGAACATGACATCTATAATAGTTTCATTATTTATTATAAATATAGCAAATCATACACATGTCTACATAACAATGTCATGTATATGTTTGTGTACATATAAATACATTGTATTGTACATTTCATATATCTAATAATATAATTTAATTAGCTCTAAGGGACTTTATAAAACAATTTATATTAAAATATTTTAAGTTTATATTTAATGTTGTTTACATCCGTCAACCAAAATAAAATTAATATCACAATGATTTTAAATCATCGTGTGATAATTCATTGACCGTCATTAGTTCTTTATTCAGCAGTCAGCCCTTACAAGTTCTCAATATTCACGCTTATTTCCACGCAGGTAGGCAGAGACTAAAGAAAGGCAAGCGGTACATATATTTTTGAAATTCTGTTATTCAAGGCGTTCATTAAATATGTAGGTAAAAGGTTTGTGATATGATTCTGCGTTGATTGATTGATTTCAACGTGACGACTCTGTAGATGTCCCCCCTTCTCCTACCCCTATTTGATTAGGTTTTAAATCCGCCAGCAATTGACGTATGATTGCGACATTCGTGTGTCGGGATCCCTAGAAAATGTGTCAAAATATCAGATAAGTATTATACATACTGTACCTACCTACAGCTCATTAGGATGTAGGTTTATACTCTGTAACATATAAATATATTATGTATGTACCAAATTAAAGAATCCTTATTGGGCTATTAAATACATTGCCAACTAGATACTAAAAAAAAATTACATGACTAGTAAAAGTGTCTTTTAAAAGATCTATTTACAGAAATAAACAATCTTTCAATCATTCAATTCACGAAAGATGCCAACTATTATCATATAAGTTTTATAAAGTTACTGGCTGACCCAGCAAACGTTGTTCTGCCACATTTTAGGGGTTGGTGGTAGAAGGGTGAAAATTTAGGGATGTATGTATTTTTTAATGCCAAATCTAAAAAAAAATACAAAAAAATATTTTGTCTAAAAAATAAAAATAAAATTTAGGGGTGGACTACCCCTAACATTTAGGGGGATGAAAAATAGATGTTAGCCAATTCTCATAGATACCGGATAAGCACAAAAAAATTCATCAAAATCGGTCTAGCCGTTTCGGAGGAGTTCGATTACGCACCCCGTGACAGAAGAATTTTATATATTAGATTAATTTATTTGTTAAAAAAATCTGGTTCTGAAACATCGTAAGCTGCGTCTCTACGTTGTTTCAGAACCAGATTTTTTAGAGTACACCCGTAGACATTAATAAATGATGAGGTAGGTGTTAATGGCACCGATGACCCTTCCCGTCAGGAATATAGCAATCCAGACAACATCACGTACTGCCAATAAAACCGAGTATCGATTGAGTGGTAATGACACACCGCGGGACACTAACACCCGCGATCGATGGTGTTTGGTTAGAAAGAGGACTCTGTTGGATACGGACATGTCTGGGATCACTGATACACGTCTGTCTAGGTTGTAAAGCATAAGCCGTTGATTCGGAGATCTTAAGTCACAGGTTTATATATCTAACCGTTGAACTTCCATGCCCGGCTTTATAAAAGAACTAGTTGTCTCCCGCGGCTTTGCCCGCACGGTATATAAATAAAAAGGAGCCTGTGTGTTAATCCAGGTAATAAACTATATGTGTGCAAAATTTCATTCAATTCTGTTTAGCGGTTTTTGCGTTAAAGAAGTAACAAACATCCATCCATACACCCATACTTACAAATTTCGCGTTTGTAATATTAGTAGAATAATATACATATTTTTAACAAGTAGGTTCGATGAGCACGCGGTTACTGAGTATCAAGCCTTTGGTTTCATTCTCAAGGGTTATCAATATATAATTGGATAAAACTTCTTATAATGATATTCTTCATATAATTTTGGAGTTAGGTAAGTAATAAGTAATTTGTGTCATATTCTGCCCTGCCAGCATAAATGACCTACATTTACTTGTCTTATGTTCGAGCACAGACTATTCATAGTTTTAACGTACCTAAACTACCTACAAGACTGATATACCTACTAGTACAAATTTAATACTGAAATAAAACTACTTTTTACGGATTTTATCGCGGTATATTTGGTATTATTTTAACCCGACGTTTCGGATCCTTTACAGCATCCATGGTCACGGGCAGACTGAGGTGTTGGTTGTCTTGAAGTCATAATTACTAACAGCTACCCTACATTTTTAATTATTATTGACAATCCGATTTACACAGAACTAGCTCACCGTGTCCTTAGCTCGTTCTGTGTAAATCGGATTGTCAATAATAATTAAAAATACGTAAGTCTAATATTCGCGTAAGTGTACGAAATCAATAAATTTAATACTTTCATTTTATAACTTTTTTCAGGCAATCCAATCAAACAGAAACTTTACTTACAATAAGGAACGATAGAGTCGTTCCGTTCACTCAGATATCGAAACTAGACGCAATATGAGTTAAGCGCACTATACTGAGCTAGCGGTACAGCACCGTGTAACGCAATCTGAAGGCACCAGCTGAATGGTGACGTCAGCCAGCCATTGTTATTAACACCAGCTCAATATTGCGCGACAATATCCCTACATCTCATAAGCAATAACTGTTGAGGCTGTGTGTATATCCTGCACTAAATCATTTGCACATTTTGTGGTCCAATTTCCTCTAAGTCTTTTGTAATTTCATCTTCATAATCGAAGGAGTTTTGCAAACGTTTTATTTTTGCTGTTCTGAATGTTCTGATAAATATAGAGACAGTTGTTGGTATTCCCAAGTTGGTATATACTATATAAAAAAATATACGAAGTAATCCGTCAGAGAACTAAAGTTACCGACATAGCTCAAAGGATTAGCAAGACGAAGTGGCAATGGGCCGGTCACATCTCTCGGAGAACCGACAACCGTTGGAGCAAACGACTGCATGAGTGGAGACCGCGTCTCGACTTGCGGAAGGCAGCTGGCAGCAACTGGATGAGAAGAGCCGAAGATCGAGCTCTGTGGCGTTCACTAGGGGAGGCCTTGTCCAGCAGTGGACGAATATAGGGTGATGATGATGATATCATGATGATGTTCGTACTCTCGGGGCGCAGAAACTGATCGCCTAACCGCTACGCCATCACCACGGCTGGGCACGGATCTCCTCTCATTAAGAGGGATTTTGCTAAAGTACACCACGCTCAGTGCGAGCTAGGAGACTTCATCATCACCCGCCATTCAGAAAGTCTCTAAAGCGTGCAGATTTTCTCGCAATGTTTTCCTTCACCGTTTTGAGCATTTAATAGGCCACGCCAATAGTGCCGGGAAATAACAACCAAATAATAATATTATTTTTTATTTGCTAAAATTAACTTTTTTACAAGTGACGCTTATATTAGGTAGGCGCAAATAATACACATTCGGGTACCTATCTTATATCCTGCAGTGGGCGTCATCTATTTAATTCTGACGTTTCGGATCCATTCATGTTCATGGGCAGACTACAATAACATCCATGTAAAATAGTTTTCTTCAATGTCTTATTTAGGTATGTGTAGGTATAAGAAATCGGTGGAAAAGAACTCGCCTCGATCTACTCGTCATGTAAATCAGCTGAAACGTATCAGGTGATGAATTGATGATATAAGAATTATATTTATACCTGAACAGTAAGACCATCAATACACTAAACGCCACTTACGTTAAAGAATGGACAGTCCGAGTGAAAGAGGTTGTCAACATCGTACATTTTTAATCTATCTGCCCCACAGTATCTACCGATAATTCTTCTGAACACTTGATAAATTTAGAAAGGCGGTGTCATATATTTTATGATACTGTTGGACTTTCGTTATTGTTTGTTTATGTTTTCTTTAAAGATACGACGTACGTCGTCCTACTATTTGTCACGTTTAGGTACCTAGCGCCACTTTATAAGTTTGACTGCTGAGCAATGGGGTCTTGGGTTCGATTCCCAGGTTAGCACTGCCATTAGGTGTTTCTATGAAATTCACAAATCCTAAAAGAAACATTAGAAACATTTGTGCCCGGTCGATGACAATAGGGTCGACCCTATTGGGACTTAAAACATGTGGGTAAAACACCAAGTCCACAGTTATGAGGTAACATACATAAAAAAACAGTCGAATTGATAACCTCCTCCTTTTGGAAATCGGTTAAAAAATGACTTTAATTAAGTAAGTACCTATCTATGGTTTTGACAGTCATGAGGTATTTTTTATATAAAAATATAGGTCCGCATTCAGGGCTGACTGTGTAGCTTCTCCAGGGTTCTTTTCTTCTATTCTCAAGACAAATATCATAGGGACCTCCCTCGAACTGTGGGTAGGTACAACAATACCTGCGTAACCTTTCAGAGATGCATGTGTGATGTGATGGTTGCTTTTCAAATTTACAATATCGTGTACCTACCTACAAACTTTTTAATAATAGGTATAAAGATATAGAAATATGTCAGGCAGATATGAACAGAACAGAACTCACACAGAGTTGCACAGTTACAGAATTTTTCTCTCATTTAAAGAGTTAGAGAAATTCTAACTCTATATATTACAGTATATTATAATAATTATATCAGCACTAACCATCATAAAATCGATAGTAAGTAAACATTTTCAGTTTCCTACAGGTGAATCGATATCTATCAACGTAGTACCTACGTAGGTATTAAAATAGTCGATATTGAAAGTAGTTAGCGCAGAATAACCAAATACTACAATGCGACAAAAGTGCTTCAATGCAATTTTCTATTAAAACTGGTTCGTGCCTTTGCATAATGATCACTAAAGTGAAAGGAAACAAAGACACGGACCTGGCACAGCATATTTTATTTCTTCACGAAACCTTTTGTTGAATTAGACTACTATTTTGATAACTAACAATTATTATAAAATATAATCAATCAGATTTTTGGAAATGTAGAATAGCAACTTATTTCAAATATTGTAAAATAATGTACTTACACGAGGAACTTTAGATACTGGTAACGCCATCTTGTGTTGTTTTACCAAAACGATGAATTGAAAAATATTATTTATTATCAGCTATTTCGAATATTTTAAAGTGAGAGTAAATTAAATATGGAACAAATAAGCTAATTTTATATATTACTTAAGAAAAAATATATATACTTTAAAAAACAAACTTTTTTTATAATATTATCATGTAATTGCGACATCTAGCGGCCTTTTATAAAACTAAAGGCAAATAGTTCTTCTGTTTCAGTACTAGTAAATAAGTATAGATGGCGCTAAACTAAATATATACATTAACTTACGTTGCACGCAATTACTGGGCCGAGACCTAATTGCTCTTGTGAAATATGAATAGATATCACTAACCATTACCACCGTTTTTTATAGTTATGTTAAAAATATTATTTCACTTAGATAATGACGGTGAAAAATTAAAAAAGAATACTTCGAGTTCGAAAGTGGTACGTATCAGTTATATGAGTTAGGTTCTAGGTTCAATTCCTAGAAGTGGGGATTCTATTTCTGAGACGTTTTTCTGTATGACCTACTTCAATTCTCATGACCAAACAAAAAGATAATAATGTATTACAAATTGGTATTGTCATTATGCAATGTGATGTTATCGTCATCAGAGTGGTCTGTAAATGAAAGTAGCGCTTATCCAAATCGTTTATTCAAGCAAATGAACGTAATATATGAACAAACTATAACATTAAATTTATCTACTTAATGATATTTACATTCCATACCTCGCTTACCTTATTATTTTATGATTAATCTACGTACGTACACCTAGGACACTTACACTAAAATATATAAAAACGCAGAATATCATTCTTACCACGAGATCAACATATTACATAATATTTATTTATTAACACAATTTAAAAAAATATTTTATTAGCTTGCAATTTAACACGACATACACAAGTAGACGCTCATCTCATTGATTAAGAACAATTCGCGCCAAAAAACAACATTCTGCATTTTTATTTTAAATTATTATTATTTTCGGAACAGTTATTGATAGCTTTACCAATGAAATTGTAATAGTTTATATGGAGGCCTCTCATGTCAACAGGTTGAGAACTCCCCACACTACATCCAGGCACAATTTCACCACTTGTCTCATCGGACAGGCATTTTAGTTCATTAGCTCACTCCTGTAGGATCAATGGGGTGTCTTAAATACTGTAAATAGCCTCGACATTCGCGAATTAAATGTAGTTAAAGATACACCATTGATCCATGACTTCATATCAACAAAATGCTATCAAATCAACAGCTGGTCATGTAAAAAACTTAAATAGTGCATACTATGTTGTGATTTAACTAAAACTAAGAAACAAGTCACCATGTTTCTAATGGCCGAATCATAATAACCATTCACTTTGTGAACAATATGCAATTTAATGTTTGCGGCCAGTAGAATCAGGGGAATAATGATAATATAATATAAATCTATATTTTCTAGCACGCTACATACACACATTGTGTCAAAAATCATATGAAATGACAAATGAGGGAGGATTCTTTGGAAAATTAATAAAGGGGAAGACATTCCTCATGTAAACCAAAATTTAATGCATTGTACTTGCCTTGTCCAAATATTAAATCATGTAGCTTCTAGACAAATGTACTGGATAGTTAGTTAGTTACAGATAGTTACACAAACCCAGGATGAATTTTTGAGAAATAATTTTACTTAACAGTTTGTTACAAAATCCAATAACATACAAAAATAATCTAATACAAGTATTAAAACTTAAGTCTTACAATTAACATGAATAATAATTATTCTCTGTATTATTTATGTGACATGTGTCTCCAAAAATAACTAATTTATGAACACCCCGTCCGGTACAACATCTAAGCACAAAAACTGCACAACAGGCACTTAAGTGTAAATTCCTATTCGGTCCATCAGTACCTGGCGGAACTCAAGGTACATCATCCAGTCTACTATATGGGCACAGATCAGAACAAATCTAACAATTGGTGCATAGTCACATACATTATTATAATAAATTTATAAGAGTAAATAAAATATTTTAGTAAAAACTCTATGAGGACATTTTCTACACAGACCCATTTAATATTATAAAAGACTCATATACTATATTCAATATGATTTAGAATATACTGTAGTTCGAGAAACGCACTCAGTGTTTGTAGTATAGAAATTTACAATCTAGACACCACTGCATACGCAACAGTCACACACTGTGGCAATAGCGGCGTCTGCGGCCGCACCGCTCCGCGCCCACGTCAAGCTGTGGGGCCGGGGACACTCGTCAGCTCAGCGGTGCGCCAGTCCGGCTCACTGCTGCTGGTTGGACTGCGCCGCCTGGCTCGCTGACTTGGTGATCACGATGGTCTGCTTGCCGCCCACGCCGGACTTACCTAGCTGCAGCATGTTGGACGGCAGAGTGATGATCTTATTGCCGCCCACTGTATTTGTTGATACCAGTTTCACGATGGTGGCGCCGGGCGCGATGCTCTGCGCGGCCGAAGCGGGCACCGCTGGTCGGTTCTGCATCATCGCTACCTTAGGCATAGTCGCCACCGTCATACCCGTCGACGTCTTTACCAGTGTCACGTACTGGGGTGCGTTACTCGATTGCGCATTAGAGCCAGGTGTCTTCTTAATTATAACAGGGATTCCAGCGTTGCCACCTGCCTGCCGCAGCACAGTGGCGCCGCCACCTACTGCACTCGTTGTTGAAGTGGCCGTCTGCTCACCAGACTTGGCAGTTACTATTTTGTACACCGGTGTCTTCACGTGCTGACCGCCGAGCGCGCTGCCTGCGATTTGTATCGCGCCACCGCTACTTGCTATGACGGGAAGGTTGCCCGCGCCAAGTTTTACCGGTACACCCGCTGCTACTTTTGTCTGAAGATTTGCGACACCCGCCTGAACGGGGACACCTCCTGCAGTTTTAACGAGTACATTACTTGTGCCAATTTTAACATTACCAGCGCCAAGTTTGAGTGGCATGTTAGAGGTGCCCACCTGGCTAACTTTCTGCACGCTGTTAGTTATCTTGCCCTGGAGATTAGCTGTACCTATTTTTAAGGGTACCGCATTACCAGCTAGTTTAACGGGCATGTTGCCCGCGCCGAGCTTGACAGGCATGCCGCCACTGGTGCCGGTTTTCACCTGCACGAAGCGCGGTGTGGAGCCGCCACCTGCTGTTGCTGAACTGAGCACTATTTGCGCGTTGGGCTGAGATGTAGAGACGCGCACCGTGCTGGGTGTACCAACGCCACTCACGATTCTGGTGACGCCTTGAGGTGTTACGGCCGCTACCTTAATCTGCTGTGAGGAGCCTGCTGTTGCAGCTG
Organism: Craniophora ligustri; assembly: GCA_905163465.1. Lineage (NCBI taxonomy): Eukaryota > Metazoa > Arthropoda > Insecta > Lepidoptera > Noctuidae > Craniophora > Craniophora ligustri. Next base: position 13,733,840 of record LR990971.1, on the reverse strand, counting down.
CTGGTGACTTTACTACCGTCTTTCCTTGGTAAGTTGCTTGTTTTAATGTTGGTGTATTAGGTGTTACTTTAACAGTGGCCTGTACAGGTACCTTGATGGCAGTTGGTGTAATCTTCTGTGGTGTAGAGACAGGTGCTGGCGCAGGAGACGCGATCGTCGGCACAGAACGAGCTGACTCAGCTGCTGAAGGTAGCCCGGTGGCAACCGGTGAAGTGATACCAAATGCTTTGTTAGCATCAGGCTGGCTAGCTATAGGTGATGCTGGTGGTGGTGCAGCTAAAGGTTCTACTGTTGTTGGGAAGCGGGCAGGTGTGACTTTGCCACATTTCTGTACTTGAAGAAGGAAAGTAGTAACAGTATTCATAGCTGGCCAGCACAATTCTAGGGAAGTTGTGCCAGCACGTACAAGAGCTACACGGTTGGCTTGTGGTGGTACACCTACTTCCAGGTACCATAGATCTTTGCAGCAGATTTGATTATTCCAAGTTTTCCTGTAGCCATCTCTTCCCGACCAAATATACAATCTTGTTTGAATAGCAACAGCACTGTGACCTGCTCGAGCTCGAGGGACACACTCTTCAAACTTGTCCAAGGCTATGTTGTCCCATGTCATTGATTCCAGGTTGAGTGAAGCGAGGGTGTTGGTGCATTTCCATTCCTTTTCATGAGTGGCAAGTTTAGATTCATCTGGCACAAGTGGTACCCATCCTCCATAGACATACATATGATGCCCAATGACTGTGGCAGTGTGCAAGGAGCGGGGCAGTGGTGGAGGCCCACCGACTTCAGGGCGTGACCATGACATGCTGTCTACGTCCAGCACCCACAGGTCTCCCAGGCGCGAACCGCTCATACCTCCATAGATGATTAATGATGACTTTCCACTGTTTCTATCTGTATAGGCGACACCACTGTGAGATTCGCGTGGCGGAGGCGACTGTCCATATGTCAACGGTATATCCCATACTGTCATTGAAGAACTTGGATATAGCTCCAAAGTATACAAGTCATTGAGGTACCTTGGGATGTTATTCTTGGGGTCATCGCTCTCATTGGCCAGTCCGCCAAATAGGTATACCTTTCCATTTAGAAGGGTAAAACTGTGGCCGAGTCTGGGACACGGTGGGAGACCCTGCTTGGGAGGTAGGGGCTTGAGACGCTTCCATTCCCACCGTGAGGCCTGTAGTTCGTAGAGATCATTAGAATACTTGCCGTACTCCACCATGCCGCCAAAAACGAGGAGACGCGTACCATCGACCACGAAGCCGTATGCAGCGCATCCTGGAGGAACTTCTCCCTTGGTGACAGGAACGAACCATTGGTTTGTGGTGGTGTTGAAGACGTGAAGCTCATGAACTATCCCTTCGTTTCCGCCGCCGAAAACTATCATCAAATCTTTTATGGCGACCGCGCGATGGCCATGGCGAGGTCGTGGCTGAGGACCGGTAGGGTTGTATACTTTTTGCCACTTAAGTACGGCGTTTTCCTTCATTTTTACTATACATTTGTCACTAAAAGCTTTACACCGTATGTATCGCTCGGGATGCGTATCTACAGCATAGACAATGAGAAACGTCGTAAATAAGCTTTGAAGAAAATATTCGGTCTAATCGAAGCTACATAGAAAAATCTTATTCGACTCTCTCTTTCGCACTTGTTAGTAACGGCTATGAGTAAAAAAAAATCACCTTATGAAGCTTCTAGTGTATAACAAAAATGGCGTTAGCAACAGCGCTGCCATCATAAAGGTTATCAAAAGAACGGCGTCGGACGTCAAGACGTTGTCTATGTCATTGCATAGTTTTAAAATATTCAGCCAGAATGTTTGTAGAAATTGAATACTGTACTTTTAAGACAAATAAAAGTTATAAACAAATGTATTAATATTTATTAAATCAAACTTCTACTTTATTCTATTCTTTATTGGATATTCTAGATAAAAACACGGATTAATTCAATATTTTTTTATAATTTATAATAAAATATAAATTAATATTATTAAATCTATACATATATGGCAATAACATATTTTAATGGTCTTATTTTGGAATTTGTGACCGTTTGCCCGATTGGCTTGACGAATAAAACAGTAAGTTAACTTGTTAAATTAAAGGCATGTATTCCAAAATGTTTTTAGAGCATAAGTACATTTTAATACAAACATGAAATAAAAATATATAGTTTACATTAATGTTCTAATCTTGAAATAATAAAAAAATCAAACTATTTATGACGACCTGTTTAGCTCAGCGGTAGTTGACGCTGCCTGCTGTGCTATGGGTCCCGGGTTCGAATCCCGGTAGGGACAAATGTTTGTGCGATGAGCATTAACATTTGTATCCGAGTCATGGATGTATCTATGTATAATAAGTATGTATTTACAAAAAACAAAAGTATATATGTAGTATATCAACCATCAAGTATCCGTAACACAAGCCTCATTGCTTACCACGGAACTAGATGGCGCTGTGTAATAATGTCCGAAAATATTATTAAATATTTATATCGATTTTATTGCGGTGGTTTTTAAACATTTCCTTAGAATGGTAAATAGTAGATTTATTTAAATATCTTATGTTCGCGTAAGTGTAACCACTGTTATGTAGATAAACATAATTAAAAATACAGACGTTTTAGCAAACTTTTTAGTACCTAAAACGTACTGTGGAATGTGAATAGAGTGATGGGTATGTTACATTATCTCTCTCTCTCTCTCTTTTTCTCTCACTCTCCCAAACTATGTTACATCATTATATGAATGCCTAAAATAATATTTCCAATATAACTAATCACATTCCATTTGGAACCAACTTTTTTGCAGTTATCAAATAAGACGCTCCTTTTAGTGTCTCTTTATTATTAATAATCTGTGGCTTTTTAACTGAAGATCGGATTCTCTCTCAGAATTTGACTAAATTGTTTTGAATCTTATCATAAGGAACTAAGACATAAAATAGATAATGTATTAATCGGTCGCCCGAATTAATAATAGCTTAACTTTTTTAAGTGTGGACAGTTATTTATAGTAATTATTGTTGACAAAGATAAACAGAATACAATTTCAGGTTGATTAATAATAATCATTGAGGGCAAATGTTCTGAGTCATGGATATTTCTCTGTTTGACTAGCTCTCCCGGCGAACTTACCACCATATTTTTTTCGTTGAATATTTTCTCTAAACTTTCTTATAAACAAATCTTATCTTGACAATAACGAACACAAAAAGAATTACCCGGCATTTCTGCTCAGAGGTCGTCATTCAGGAAATGCCATATATATCCTAAAATTATCTGATACAATCATGACCTATAAGTGTCTTCAAGAGATAACTATTCACAGAAATAAAAAAAAACATTTCAATTACAAATTGGTGCAGTTGTTCGGAAGCTTTGCGTGTTATGGCGATTCATTTTAAGATGTAAGTACTTATGTATTTATTCAAACAAAATATTTGATAGTTATACGTACATATGTAGTGTATCAACCATCTAGTTAAATCTATTATTCGTAATTCATAACCCAAGCCTTGTTACTTAATTCGAAACTAGATGGTGCTGTGTTATAATGTGCGGATAGGTAGATAAAATAAATGATATATAAATCATTGATTTTTCTATAAAATACGCATGTTCTATTTTTATATTAAAAAGGGACCTAACATTGAAAACACACTAATAAATTTAAGTGCACGATTAATATGATACTGAAAAAAATATACTGTTTTGGTAAGTTCGAAGAATATCATCGTTTCTTGTCTATGTCATAGTTGTTCTCAATGTGTTGGACAGGTATCCGAACGTTAATATTATTTTGGTTGGTTGGCACTATTGCCGTAAAGCGCGGTAAACGGTGGCCTTCAAAACATTTTATAATGAAGTTCTCGCGCTCTCTCTTTGTGTTGTTATTTTCGTACTCGTCTAAAATCGAATGTAATCTAAACCAAATTTTAATCTATGGCCGTAATGCTTAATTAATGATTGAATACTGATGTTCTCATAAGTAGTTAATACGTTAATGAAATAATAATACATAATGTACAGAATTGAGAAAATATTAATAAGGTAGGTAATAATAATGAGTACCTACTGCTTTGAGTTTGAATTATGTTCAAATATTAATCTGAGCAAGCAATCAAACATATTATTATATTAACAATTTATTAAGTAATAGTAACTTGATATTTAATAGCTTGACGACCCAATTAGTCCAGCGGTAGTTAACACTGCTTTCTGTGCTATGGGTCCCGGGTTCGAATCCCGGTAGGGCCAAAAGCTTGTGTGATGAGCATAGACATTTTTATCCGAGTCATGGATGTAATTATCTATGATATGTATGTATTTACAAAAAAAAGTAAATAATATGTAGTATATCAACCAACTTGTATCCGTAATACATGCTTCGTTGCTTAGCTCGGAACTAGGTGGCGCTGTGTCATAATTATTATTATAATTATAAGCAAAAAATACCCTACATTGGTAAAGTCAACAGTTAAATATTTTTCTTGTAGCATAACTAAATTCGTCCCACAGCTGGGCACGCGTCTCCTCTCATTCGAGAGGGATTTTTTAGGGTTGGCAGACTGGACATGCCATCGAAAAATTCCGTCCCGCATGCAGATTTGGACCTGTTTTTCTTTACCGTTTGAACATACATATAATAAATATTGGTCACGCTATTAAGTTATCACAGACTGATATTATAATTCCGCGGCAAATTAGGCAAAATTGAAAACTAGGTTGGTGCCTAACGGTGCGAGATTAAAGCAGCACCCGGCTTTAATCCTATGCTCAGTAATTAGCTGGTTGACTGTGGACTGCTCCGCCCCAAGCGTGTTGCACTCGAGACGCATCTCATTAGCTATTGCCGTCGCACGCCAGCAAACAATGGCTTGATTCACTGTCGCATTATCAACTATGCTTAATTAATTAGCTAACGGAGTTGAGTTTGCATGAAAGGTGTTTAGTTTAATATTTCAACTTTTCCAATCTGTATATCTTCATCATCATCATCATCAGCCCATATTCGTCCACTGCTGGACGTAGGCCTCCCCTAGTGAACGCCACAGAGCTCGATCTTCGGCTCTTCTCATTGTATATCTTATATAGGTACAAATTTAACTTAACAACATTTTTGAAGAAAGAAACTATGAATATTTAAAAACGAATCGGTGTTTTACTTGATAATTAATTTTATTTTTGCTAGGTTTCTGGTCCTCTTTTTTGGGTCAATACGGTGTTATGAATCAAAACATTGTAACTCTTATACCTATATCGAGCATGACATTGCATTTTCATATATTTATTATTCGTTTCTCCGACAAACAGCTGTAATAACAAAATAATATTACGAAAACTAAAATTATTAGACCCGTCTGTGTAACATGATTGTTTTAGAGAGGGACCGGAGACGCTGTACTAATATAATATATGTAGGTGTAATTACACTGGTGATTAACTGAATTTTTGACCGGGAATCAAATTTTAATGATTGTTAAACTGTTTCAAAATACCTAGTCTTCAACTATGCGTAAAATAATGCATAAAATTGTACATATTTATAAAAAACTAAAATAAGCAAAGGGAAAAACTTACCGCTTTGGTTCACCAGTTAGCGCCACTGCGCACTGGCGAGATTATGTTCTGAAATATGTATAGGTATTTATAATATAAATATATATAAAAATAATATAAACATATTATAATATAAAAATATTACGCTAGTGGTCCTTGTGTGAAAATTGTATATCTTAAAAGTTTATTTAATAAGTTATTGAGCAAGTAGTGTTATGCCGTCCATGTTTTGTAAGAAAAAGGAGAACATCTTTTAGTTTGCGAAACATGAAAATCTCTTACAGCAATAGTTGGTGGACCGCAAGCAAAATATATTCCCTCAAAAACAATATTGTGGCTGTCAATATCACTGTAAACTTCATTATAAAGCACATTAAAACCTTCTCAAAAATAATAAGTAGGTATTTAGTATGAATTTCAAAAAGCCATGCTACAACAGCGCCTTTTTTAAAAGCAGACAAGAACAACTCCGACTTGACTTCTGTAAAGCTTGTAACTGATTCTTATCTATGCTAACAATGCAAGAATTCAAACCCAAAAACTACGACTGTTACTTCCATTTTAGAAGAATATTAATTAATTAGTTCTAGAAGTTGACAACAGATGGCGCTAGTTGGTCCACTCTCTGTTACTTGTGACAGTGAGATGAAATAATTTGTGGTATTGCTGGCGCGTATTTTGTTCTTGGTTTAAGTAAGACTTACCAGCGGGTTGGTGCATCATAAATGGTTGCTTACATATAGGGTTCTGTACATATCGAATAATAAAACGAAATCGTGTTCGTCTGTCACAGTTAATTTTCTCTAAAACTACTATACCGAGTTAGTTGAAATTTGGCATATCTACAGTTAAATAAATAGTAACATAATTATAAATCCTCGTACAAAATTGAAATCCTTACGAGTTTAACTATCAATTTAATCACGAAAGTTAATACCATAAATTTTATGTGACTGCATACGAACCTACACGTTATGTTAATCCCTATCTCGACATGCCCGAATACAATGTCCGCTTTGTGCGACGCGTATGAAATTAATATGGTCCCGAATGGTGGTGATGAATCTGTTCTATTTATTCAGGGGTATGCAGAAAGTACAGAACGCCATTCACCAGGATCCAGACTTCAAAAATCACTTTCGCCTCTTCCACGTTCATTTGAACATCTTGCCATACATTTACGCCGGTTGAGAGTATGTACCTACTACGCACAAGACCTGTTTGAAGTCGTTCCCCAATCAGGTAATATATATTATTCTTGTGTTCGTTGTTTTATAAATTCCAAGGTTTTCAATTCTATTGTAAGTTTTTTGTATGTATTTCACGCTACTCCTGTGGGTGATTTAGTGTTTTAAAAAAAAGAACAATATCCAAAAAATGTGTATCATTAATTCTTTCAACATGTCATCGGTTTTATTTATATCTTTAGGTATATTATGCAGCAGTTAAGTGTGTTTTTCATAGTGGCCTGAAAGTAATTCTCAGTCATTATAAAAAAAACATCCAATTATGTAATCTATTTAATTGGAATTTTAATTTGAATGTGAACAATACGTAATTTACCTATTGTCTATTTGGAGTGACTAATATCCAAATACTCAAACACTGCTTAATATTAAATGGTTAATGGCCCTCGACTGTTGGCTTCTAATAGGCAATTTCATCATCATCATCAACAACCCATTATGTCCCACTGCTGGGCACGGGTGTCCTTTCATTTGAGAGGGATTAAGCTATAGTCCACCGTGTCCGCGTGCCCGGGTTTGAACTCGAGGCTACCATAGCCGATATCAATATAATATTTGAGAGTAATTTAAAATTAGCCCCATTTATTGTGTTATAAGACTTACATCGTTGCATTAAGGTGGAAGCTTCACGGTAGCCCGCGAAATTCAAATTTTAGTACGTTTTTTGCAATTTGCCGGTCATTGTCAGACTGAACACTTAACAAAATATGATTCGTGCCTGTAATAGGTATTTAATTATAGAATTATAATCATTTAAATCAATAAAACAGCCCGCAAAGTGCATATAACTGCATTGATTGTCTATTTCATGAAAAAGTCAATCAATGCAGTTGTATGCAATCTTAAATGCTTAATCCTTTTTTGTGAGGAAATTTTAGAAAAGATTTACGATTACAAGTAAGTGCGTGAATAATAAATGGCCCAACATCCTCGTATAACACAAATCTAACTTTTTCTATCTATGTTGTATTGGAAAAATAAATCATACGAATGTAGCGTAAGCCATTTTTCTAAATGTCTGTTGGGCACATAAATATCTATCTATCTTCTATACATATAAGATATATTATTGAGGATTTTTTAAAATAAACTACTAATTGTTTCTCTGAAAATACAAAGCTTTTGTTTTATTTCAAATATTACAAAAATAACATTAACATATAACACTCTTAAATATCTCACCTGAAAATACAAAGAAACGACATTTAAAGTTCACTAATATCGCCTCCTCAATTATATCCTTTAATCTATCTCTTTACAAGTTTTCTTTCATAACAATTATATGCACAAACTAATCTGAACATCGTCCGCCATTGAATCCCGTGTCACTTCGATGCGCCCTCTACCAAGCAAAGCGCGACAAATTCGAATTATGAAATGTTATTTCATTACATACATATATCTAAAAGGACTGAAGCTGACTGACTGACTGACTGACATATCAACGCAGGGCCTAAACTCTAAGGGTAAGAAAATTAAAATTTTGCATAGGGGTTCCTTTAATAACGTACATATGAACGTACTAAGAAAGGATTTTTGAAAATTCACCCTCTAAAGGGGTAAAACGGGGGTGCAAAGTTGGTATGAAATTTTGCTGTTTTTGAAATTAATAATTTTTTCGTTAAATTGCACGCGAACGATGTGTCAGGAATCAGCTAGTTACCTACGTATAAGACCTAAATTAATTATACCAACTGTACTAATAATTTATTGACGACCCCAGAATAACCCAGCGGTAGTCAGCGCTGCCTTCTGTGCTACAGGTCCTGGGTTCGAATTTCTGTAGGGATAAATGTTTCTGGGATGTCCGGTTATATTTAACTGTAGGTACTTACTGTTTCGGGTAACTTAAAACGTTACAAATGAAGTAAGTAGATAATATAAATATTATTAAAACAATAACCTACACAATTCAAAGTGCAAAACGTAAACTAATGATTTTTTTGAAAAATATAAAAAAAAATACAACAACAAAAAAGTACTTCCATACATTTTGCTACAGCGCTGCGAGACCCTGCCGTATCTGTGTGCAGTTTGTAGTCTATCGATATTTAAAAAAAGATATTTAATATCAAAATTGTTGATGTACAAGTACCTCATGTGTTGTGCTAGGCATTTGCTAGCCCAATTTTACGTTAAATGTTACGCTAGTTACTATATAGCACACGAAGTGTTTGCCCAACCGCAATCTCCCAGTAAGCATTGAAGTGCTAATTTACGTGTATGGATCGTGGCTCAGCGGCTTTCAGCGCTGAACTAATCGAATGTCAGTCATCCTGAAGGCTTCGGACACTGCTCATGTGCGAGACAGCCTCTGTGGCTCTCCATACGATGCTTTACACATTAAGGCCGTGTACGCACTTAGGAATAAATACTAATAATAAATATTCCTGGACATTACTTAGCTAAGCAACGAGGCTTGTGTTACGGATACTAGTTGGTTGATATACTACATATATACTTTTTTTTGTAAATACATACATATTATACATAGACACATCCATGACTCGGATACAAATGTTTATGCTCAACACACAAACATTTGTCCCTGCCGGGATTCGAACCCGGGACCCTTAGCACAGAAGGCAATGTTAACTACAGCAGGACTATTTGGGTCGTCAATATGAGCATCTATTCTCAAGTATTCACATGTTGAACGTACCTAATTTAATTTCAATTAGATGAAATAGTAATAATAAACGTAGAATTATCATTTATTCGTTTTTTTTTTGAAACGATGTATAGTGTTTACAGTTTCTTACAGTATTTGTAATAAAATTGTTAACCAGGCCACTATTCATATATTTCTTGAGGTATATTTTGAGAGATATCTTCATAAGTTACACTCCGTTCGTTGTGAGTGACACCGTGCTTAGCAATCCAAATAACAATAATAATTGTAAGCATACGTATTTGATTTCCAGAAATTGATGGTCCACATCATGAGTGTTTGAAAAAAGGTGAAAAAAAAAACAAAACTTTTTGTGCCTTTTCTGGGTTTCTGTTAAAATATAAAATTATTTAAACGACCTGTATAATACTGATACTACACAGTACATATTAGATTTCTTTTTGCTATAAGCTTCTCTATCTTATACAAATTTTATTCGAATCATTCATCACATCTTTCCAAAGAGACCTTTCTATAACATAATTTACAAAGGAGTCTCCATGAAGTTGTTTGTCGAACACCTTGTAACGCTTTGTTCGCTGTTAATGGATCGCACCTGCGAACAATGTTGTTGCGTATCATGCAGAATAACAACGTTACAACATGTTTACACGATTTGGAGGTCGGAGGCAGAAAGGATACTTTGATATTCTTGATGTTTTTTAAGTGTTTGTTGGTTATAAATGGCAAATAGGATTTGTTACGTTGATCAGAGGTAATGACGTGTTGAAAGTATAATATGTAGCTATACTTATAAAGAAGAATTAATAAAGTCTTGGGGTCAATCTGTAACATGTTTTAACACGCTTTAAGTAGAAATATCTATATGTGAGTATGTTTGCCATGTAATTTATAAACATAAATTTCACCTACTCCAAAAATCGAATTAAATTGTAACTTTGTACATTTCTCAAGGATGACAATGTTATAATAATTCAATAAGTTTGGCCCATTATACTGAAGTCATCAAGATTACTCTTGGATACTGAAATTACTCGGTTCTTTGCTGTTCCGGACAAGCTTATGTAGCTCTTAGGAACGTAAAGTGTAGTCTCTAAATATAATAAATAAATAGAGGAACTTAATTACCCGAAGTTAACAGGGAGAGCCCCATGTAATGCCCATGTAGTAGTGCATTAGACAGAATGATTAGATTACAAAAATCATGCAATTGAAAAAATATAATCAAGTTATAGGAAAAAAAACTCAAAAAAATATTTTCTAATTTTTAGCGTATTTTTTTGTTACTTTGTTGTAGTTTGTAAACTATTACTTATTTTATATTTTTTTTCATTTTATGGTTTTCGTATAATAAACCATTGTAATACAAGACATACACAATACAAAAGAAACCCTAACTATGGGGTCAACGCGTCTTTCTTTATTGACAATAACTAAAGTTGTGATATTGCCTTGAGTATAACGATATAGTTACACAATAAATAGTAGGTTGCCATTATAATAGTGACGAGCTTTCGAGAAACAACGAGTCTGTTAATATTAGTTCACAGATAATAAATAACATTAACATTAATACTTATCTAATAGGCACTTACCTTTGCTGTCAGTTTTTGTCAGAACAGGCCTATATAGTCTGGGACACCGTATCTTATATATGTATAATCTTTTTCTCACAGATATTTCTTCTATCGTAGCTGTCCATTAATATTAGCTAGTTACTGTATCTGTGTTCACAATTGACAGAAACGTAAGCCTTGTTTTATTAAATTACTAGGAAAATAACTAGGTGTCTTATGTAATATTTATTGCAGACCACTTTTGTTGATTACAGAAAAGCAATTAGATGTGTGTTTTTTTCTGAGTTAGGTTCTTGGAATCGGATTTGGATCGGATAAAACTGACATACGCATATATCCATGACGCCTGTATGCTTGAAAGGTCAGGCAGAGGTGTACCCATACACATCTGCCTTTATACGTATACATCTGCATCTACCGCTATGGTTTCGATCTTATGTAATAGGGGAGGGAGTAAATTCTGTAGCATATAAATCGTTTGACACAGTATAAGGTTTATATAAGTTGCAGAGGTCTTTACTTAAAGTTTGTCTAACTGTAGAAACTAAGAAATCTCTGTTCTACTTGTAACTAAATCAAAACATATTTGATTAATTTTTATATCTACCGCTGAACAAAGTCCCTATAGATGGCCATAAGTACCACTTACATGCTGCCTAATAATTGTGTAATATCTCAATTCACAGTGGCGCATAAATCAAAGCAATATTGCCTAGGGACTGGACAGTATTATTTTGATTTATGCGTCACAGAATCATTCTTGATTTTACTCAATTGTGTATACATTTTAGATTGAAGATAAAATATTTGAGAATAAAAAGACGCGTCACGTCTATTCTCCGCCAATGTGAATTACCCCTTACTACAACGAAAACTCATCTAAAAAGTAAGTTTTTGGCTTTTATAAAACCGGTATTTTTTACACTGTGGGGTCGTACGTAGTTACGGGTATGTCATTTTATAATTATATTTGTTTGACGGTGGATGAAAGCTCCCTTTTAGTTATAACGTGTGATATTGCCGTACGTTTGGATTGGTGTGCCTTTATTTGTTAAAATTAATACTCTGTAGGTACCTTCAATTTAATTATATCCACCCAAAGAAATATATATTATATTATTACTTTGGCACCTGCCGTCGCCGTGGCTTACTAAAGATATCAAACACATTATGGCTAGAAAAGTGGCAGCTAAATCTAAGTACAACATTATATCTAGCCAGTCTAACTGGGAGAAATATGTAGCCATTAGAAATCACTGTAACAAGGTGTGTAGGAATGCTCAACGCCATTTCATTCATGTTTCTGTTGAAAATGGAGATCCAGCGAAAGTTTGGAAATTCCTTAGATCAATGGGAATCAGGAAGTCGCGCCAAGACTCAATTCCTAAAAATTTTGATATTACTTTATTAAATCAACATTTCTCTGCTTCGTCTAATATTGCTAGGACAAGTAAAACAAATACATTACGTTATCTTTCTACACTTCCGATCCCCGATTATCCGTCTTTCGTCTTTAATCAATTATCTGCTTGTGATGTTAAAAAGAGCATCCTATCCATAACTTCCAACGCAGTTGGTAGTGACGCAGTCAGCCGTAATATGATCCTTCCTATACTCGACGAAATCCTTCCTATCATATGTCACATACTAAATCATTCCTTATCTAGTGGTGTTTTTCCGAATGCCTGGAAAGACGCCCAGATTACTCCTATACCCAAAAAACCGAATCCCGTTTTATTTTCTGAATACCGTCCTATCTCCATCCTACCATTCCTCTCCAAAGTCCTGGAACGTCTCATTCATAACCAATTAAGTTCATTCCTTTGTAAGAATAGACTTCTAAATCCCTTCCAATCCGGATTTCGTCCTGGTCATAGTACTGTCACTGCACTGGTTAATATTACGGATGACATACGGTTAGGCATGGAGAATGGAAAGTTAGCGGTACTTGCACTGCTAGATTTTAGTAATGCTTTTAATACCGTTGACTTTGACATTTTACTTGGCATACTTTGCTCTCTTAACATATCTCCAACAGTGATTGATTGGTATCGTAGTTACCTGACTGGGCGCCGGCAACGTGTCCGCATTGAAGATTCATACTCTTCATGGTGTAATACTACAGCCGGGGTACCTCAGGGTGGCGTTTTATCCCCGTTACTTTTCGCAATATTTATTAATTCTATCTCCAACCAATTACTTTCATCCTACCACCTTTATGCAGATGATCTTCAAATCTACTCGCAAGCTCCACTAGAACGGTTGGCAGAGGCCATCGATAACGTAAATGTTGACCTTGCTAAAATATCCGAGTGGAGTAAGAACTTCGGGCTTCAAATCAATCCGTCTAAATCTCAAGTCATTGTTATCGGCAGCTCACGTATGGTATCTAAGATTGACTGGTTTAATCTCCCACAAGTCATCTTCGATGGCGTTCAGGTACCTGTAAGTGATAAGGTCAAGAATTTGGGAATTTTAATGGACAAAACGCTGTCATGGGGTCCACAATTGCAGGAAACCAGTCGTAAGTTATTTGCGTCAGCAGGTTCTTTGCGACGACTGCGAAACTTTCTCCCTACTGCCACCAAGATTGCGCTTGCACAATCTCTTCTTCTGCCAATTCTTGACTATGCCGATGCCAGTTATCTTGATCTCAACAATGACCAATTTAATAAGCTTGAGCGACTTCAAAATTTTTGTATAAGATTTATATTTGGTTTGCGCAAATATGATCATGTCTCAGAATATCGCGCTAAACTCAAGTGGCTTCCAATACGCCTTCGTCGGGATGCTCATATCCTTTCTTTACTTTACAGTATTTTATTTAATCCTTTAACCCCGTCATATCTAAAAGAACGTTTCGAGTTCATCTGTGACACACATTCGCGATCCTTACGGTCATCGGAAAACCTAAATTTAAAGATACCTGCGCATTCTACAAGATTTTATGACCATTCATTTACGGTTCAGGCCTCTCGATTATGGAATGCACTGCCGCAATATATTAGACGTGCACAGACATTGGCTGCATTTCAAAATTTGGTTAAAGAACACTACTTGACTGTTTAGACATTTGATAGTTTTGTATTTAAACATTTATGTATGTATATATTTACTTTTATGTAGGTATTTATATAGTTTATATATATATATTTATATGTATGATAATATATATATATATATATATTTATATGTAGGATATCTAGTGTATCTTAGAGTTATATTGATTATGTACACCAACAGCTACTCGTTTCTTTTCTCTTCCTTAAACTCTTGTCCATCCAATGGTTGTCTGGAAGAAATCGCTTTAAGCGATAAGACCGCCAATTGTACTTTTACGATTTATTTATTCCATTTTTGTGGTGTGTATTTCTTTGTGTACAATAAAGAATACTCTATCTATCTATCTATCTACTTTTTATTTCCTTGGTGGATATAAAAATTGATTACAATTATCTTGTAACTTAAACAAGACCACACAAAACCGTTGTCACGGGATTTGTAGGAAAACTTACAGACGTATAACAAAAAAAATGCGAAAAAAATACAAACAAACATTTGCTAAAACATCCTTTGATAACCAAAGGATGTTTAAGCTATTTATCTATTAAGTTAACAGAAAAGTATAAATAAGGAAAGTATATTTACTTTAAAAGTTCACACAAACTGCTGCTACCAGATACATCTTATTCAAATAATTGTTTTCGTTAGTAGTTGCCTTGCTGCGATTACATTAGTGCAGAATCAATCTATTGAAGTTTCTAAAGAACTAAATTCTTTAGAAAGACTGGATGATACTGTAATTAATCCTAATAGTGTATTTATACACAGAATAACAAATATAACTCCACACAGAATGGGACCCTCTCGATTTTAAAAGTCACATTTTAATAGGAAATCTAAAATAAGAACTATATTATACTGATATATAGCTTTTTTGGATTCTCTGCATTTGAAATAAAACTACTTTTTACGGATTTTATCGCGGTATATTGATATTATTTTAACCCGACGTTTCGGATCCTTTACAGCATCCATGGTCACGGGCCGACTGACCATCTGCATTTCTCAGGCATGCAGGTTTCATCGCGACGTTTTCCTTCACCGTTTGAGCATGTGATAAATACGCACATAACTTGGAAATGTCAGGAGCTGTGGGCCTTGTGATCCACCATCACTTGTGATACACCTGTAGCCTATTACAGCTTTAATTCATCTTATTAAATACCTTTTTGTACGAATAAATCTGAACAATTGAACGCTTATATTTTTTGCGTCACATTATCGAATTTCCTAAACTAAATTAGTATTCACCAATCGTGTTTCTCCAAATTGGCAAAATTTAGCGAAATGCACGAATCTAATACGGTTTTTTTATCGCCCGCGGTGGAGTTCTGTAACAAATTTAATTAAATTATTTTAATTAATGGAGCTCGTTTAGATACTTATATTTTTATGGTTTCATTATTTTACTTTAGGTAAAACTCTTTTTTAATAATCTCCTTTTAAATCCTTCTTTGTACATAAGTTATAAGTTTGATAATTGGATAATTTAGATATAACTTACATACTGACTTCTAACACTTACACGATGTTATGGCAATATATATTTACCGTTATATTTTACCATTATTTATGACAATTATTTTACCGTTTTAGATCCCTTATAGCATTTATTCTATGGTTGTGACCATAGAAAGACTATCTGACCTGCAATAAAATCCATAAGAAGCAGTTAAGATTTAATTTTAATTTAATGTTCAGAGCTGGCGCACATATATAGATACCATAAATGGAAGTAGATTCGTAATTTTCAAGTTTTATCTTTAATATAAGCTTATAAGAGCATTCTATTCAGTAATAAATTATTTTTAGTATTCATTCACGTAGGTCGCGTTACTTATAACAAACATATATTCAATTGATATTTAGAAGTTATTATAAAATATATGAAAGCTTGTAAGCTTCAGCGTGCCACTGAAGGCTTCAGTGTGGTGCCGAAGAGCGCGCGCTACAGACGTAAGCGCGTAGTCACGTAGCTGCGACTGCTACGATCGCGGCGCTACGAACTTTTTAAGCGACTTGAAAACGGTTTGCAAATATATAAAAGCAACGTAGATTATTATTTTAAACTATAATAACATAAATATTTGAAACATTTTAGAAGTTATCTAAATATATTATATATGTGCAATGTTTGAACAATTAAATAAACTTTTTAAATAGGCTTTAAATTTTAAGGGGCTTGAATAAAGTTGAATAAAATAAATAAATAAAACCTACGTATAAACCTACATAAATACATGATCATGCAAAATATATTCGAAGTGTAAACAAATAGTGTAAGCTACATAACTAACAAGATATAAACAAAAAACATGCTATAAATCATAACAAAAAATGGCAGAATTTTACCGAGCAAACGAGACAGCGGCCCAGTTTTACCAGCGATGTACCAACCTGTCTAGATTCGATTGCTCGGAGGAGGAGATGCTGTGGCTGATGATGGGCCCGCGGACGCTGCCGCTGCAGAAGATCGTGCCGATCTCGGCGCTGCTGCTGGTGATCTTCCTGACCGGCGTGGTGGGGAACGTGGCGGTGTGCGTGGTGATAGTGAAGCACCCCGCCATGCACACCGCCACCAACTACTACCTGTTCAGCCTGGCGCTCAGTGACCTCCTGCTCCTGCTATTTGGTGAGTACCACTTGTGTTTTCTACAAGTTTCTGTAGACGTTTACTCAAGGAGTCAACGTGTACTAACTCTAATCATCATAATTGCGATCATGAATATCCTACTCTAGGATAGCACTTGGCTTCGGCCCGTACTGTCTTATAAAACTGACACTAATAATCCGAGATACAGAAATGTATGAAAAAGAAATAATAATAAATCTTTATTTACATTCGACACAAATTCAACACAAAAGACACGCAACCTTATATCTTACTACGGTATATAGTGGCTGAATAATAAATAAAACTAGAGTGTTTATGTGTGTATTAGGTGCAAAAAGATAAAAATATTCTTGACTCTAGAAATATGAAGCGACGAATGTTCATAAACACCTTTATTTATTTATTTTATTATGACACTTCAACGACTGTTCACTAAGAATACGGTAAAATATAAAATGCAGTGATGCTTGCACTGCGAATTTATCACTCAAAGATGTGCAATACACGAGCAACGACGAGCATATTTAAAAAAATTACTTTCACGCAAAAAATAGTTTATTACCAAGATTAACACATAGGCTACTTTTTATTGATATACCATGCGGAAAAAGGCGTAAGTGGAAAGTAATAACTAATACGCAAAGATTTTTAAAAGTTAGAAAGCCCCTAGATTTAAACTGAACGAGTAAGTCGAATATATTTTTTGAAATCGTTTTTTTAAGGAAATAATATAATAAAACAGTTTTTTTAACAGTGTTTTTTTTTAAAAAAAAAACCTAGCCCGTCTCTAAGAATTTCTCCTGTGTCGTGGGTGCGTTTACAAACACAAATTTTCACATACACAAAAGCCCAGACCCGGGACAACTACCTGTAGAACTTACAAATATTTGCCCCGCGCGGGGATCGAACCCGCAACCCGTGACGCACAAACCGATCGCTCAGCCACTGCACCACCGAGTCGTCGTAATTATGATTATGAACAAGTTTTTAATGAATTAGAAGTAAAGTTGAAATTACATTGGTATCTACTTTTAAATACTACTTATAATCACGTGTATTATTTATTACTATCAAGTCGTCTAGAAGGGCTAGGCAAGCTTACACTCACATTTCGTTCGTATGTTTTAACTGGCATATAATGGGGGTGAGCCTATTGCCATAAACCGGGCACAAATTCTAATTCCTAGCTGCTACTGAGGATTTAATAGAAAAACCTAATGAACTGGGAATTGATGTTACAAATGGTCACCTGTCTTAGATTGGCCTTAATTTTGCGAATCGTTTTGAACAATGATAGTACTTTTGTCACATACAAACATGCGTCCCATGGGCGGTAGGCA
Source organism: Craniophora ligustri (assembly GCA_905163465.1). Taxonomy (NCBI): domain Eukaryota; kingdom Metazoa; phylum Arthropoda; class Insecta; order Lepidoptera; family Noctuidae; genus Craniophora; species Craniophora ligustri. The sequence goes on along the minus strand of LR990971.1, from coordinate 13,715,796 downwards.
GAAACTATAGACTGCACTGATATCTCTGCATACTACTTTAGGCACAAACGTCCCGAGTCACCCAAATATAATAAAAGGATTACCTTTAAACTAATGTGGAGTAGAAGAATACATAACTGATACCTATTGATATTAATCAAATAATTTCTCGAAGAAAATCAACGAAACGCACCAAAAGAAAGCAGACGAAAGTTAAATAAACTGGGATGTCCAGCGATGCACAGTTGCCGCCCGATATTCAATCCAAGTCTGACGTGAAATAGCTTTGTGTGTTCAACCGTTAAACGGGGGAATAGATACTTTGTTCACAGAATATCTACTTTGATATTTTGCTATGAATTCTTTACATCTCGCCTGACAAAAAAATTGTGATAGCCTTTCAGTGTAATCAGTAGACATTGGGCAGTGAAGTTAAAGGGTCTGAGTTTAATCCCAGGGCGCACTACTTATTACTCAATTCGACCTTCGATACTTGTGTATTTATTACATGCTAAAACGGTGAAGAAAAACATGAAATATCCCATCTTGCACTATTTTGTAGCTATTTTAGTGGACTAAATACCTTATCCGTATCAAATGAGATGTGCCACCCAGCAGTGAATCCCTCAACGGGTTGATAATACGATATAAGATTCTTTATTTTTCATAAGAATAAAATATTCACTTACATGAGAAACACACCATTATCACACGTTAGTATTGGCGCACGGAGGGGTACCCGGGTAGAAACACAATTATTACACACATATTACATAGTTACTATCATACACTTTCACTTCACCATATTTAATTACACATTTAATTTACTTTTAAATTAATGTGAAGAGCACCGATAAACACAGTAAATTATAATAATTAGTAAACACTTATGAAGAAGTAGGTAGTTGCACATAAGCCGACAAATTATAAACGGACCGCCGCCGCCGCCACCCGAATGATTATAATAACTGTCTTATGAGGCAAGGGAAAATATATTATTTTTATGTAGCAATCACGTTATTATTTATTTAAATTAACACAGGAAGCTATGTTTCTTCCTAAGAGATACAAATGTTTGATCGCTACTTTGATAGCAAACAATATTAATTTAATTATAAATACAAAGCCAGTTGTATCTAGCTATACAAAGCCTAGTCTAGTCATTGACAATGTGGACTATTGTTCACACGTGGGGAGGTGTACGCGAAGTATATCCTTGCCAACTAATTCTGACGTTGGGGCAGTAGATCTAGCTCCAGATTCTAACAATTATAATTTAAACTAGTCAGTAAGACAACAGAAGATAGTAATATGAGAGGCATAATATCTTCTGGCATGTTATTAACCTCAGCTGTGAAGGGGAAAAGTCTGAACATTCTGAAATTATACCATCAGAATATACAAGGACTCACTTCCAAAGTGTTAGAGTTTGAACTTTTCCTAGAAACATTCAAGTATGATATTGTATGTATTACAGAGCACTGGTTAAAAGAATACCAGATGTTACTAAGTTTTGAAAATTATCATGTGGCTAGTTGTTTCAACCGAAAGTTTATGATTCACGGTGGTTCCCTTATATTAATAAAAAATTCATTAAAGTCCAGAGAGAGAAAGGATATTGTCTCAATGTCTGTTGAACATAGTATTGAAATGTCTTGTGTTGAGCTGGATAAGCATATTGTAGTGTGCGTATATAGACCCCCAAATAGCCAAAACTATACAACATTTGAGTCTGTCATGGAGGATGTACTTAAACTAGTTTTCAATTCAAATAAATCTTTAATTGTTTGTGGTGATTTTAACGTCAATATATTAGATGATAACATGTATAGTAGTAAATTATTGTGTCTTTTTAAATCATTTAATTTAACTAATTTGTTCAAAGAACCAACTAGGGTAACAAGTACGTCTGCGACATGCATTGATAATGTCTTCTGCAGCTGTGATTACTCGGATGAAGCGATTGTAAATTGTATGTCCTCTGATCACAGCGGACAAACCGTCACATTTAACACTAGTTCTACTTTAAGTAAAATACAAATAAATACAAGGCAGATAACGAAAAGTAAAATTGAAAATTACAATAAACGTTTGAATAGTAAATTAATCAATCAAAACATAAATATAAACAATTGTAATAAACAATATTCAACTTTTTTCGCGATTATAAGTAATGAATTCAATAAATATTTCAAACTGAAAACCAAGAACGTTAGCTTTAGATTTAGATTTAGTGACTGGGCAACTATAGGCATTCGTAAAAGTCGGGAACGCTTATTTGAATTATATGAGTTAAAGTCATTTAATAAAAGTGAACAGTTTAGTCGATATGTTAGTAAATTTTCAAAAACTTTTAAAACAGTGTGTCAATTGGCAAAAAAAATATATATTAGAAATAAAATCAAGAGTGCCGAAAATAAGATAAAAACGACTTGGACAATAATAAATAATGAGAATAAAAAATCCAAAGTATGCAATAATGATAACGCACTACAAACGGCACGTGGTCTTATAACAACAAATTCCGAAATAGCTCAAGAATTTGAGACATATTTTGCGAACATACCCTCAACAATAACTAAGAATCTAAATTCTTCTCCCGCACTTTCCGGTGCCATACTTAAACAGTATGTAACTGTATGTCCAGTACCTTTTAAATTTAAATATGTTAGTCCACAGTCAGTCATTAAAGTCTTTAAAGATATAAAAATAAAAGTAACTGAAGACTTGTGGGGTTTATCTTCTAAAGTTTGTAGTGGAATAATTAATACTATAGCACCCCATCTAGCTAATATATTCAATGAGTGCGTTGACCAGGGGACCTTCCCGGCTCTAATGAAATACAGTAAAGTAATACCCCTATTTAAATCTGGAGATTCTAAAGATCCTGGAAATTTCAGACCAGTTTCCGTTCTACCTGTACTTAGTAAGATTTTTGAAAAAATTATGCTTAATCAAATGTTGACACATTTTAATACAAATAAACTTTTCCATAATCAGCAATATGGATTCACCAAAGGGCGCAATACAACTGACGCCGGAGTGACACTTATAAAGCACATCTTTAATGCCTGGGAAGAGTCGCGAGATGCTGTTGGCATATTTTGCGACCTGTCAAAGGCATTTGATTGCGTGGATCATGATACTTTGTTACTAAAATTGGAACATTATGGATTTAAGCTAAACTCGTTGAGGTTAATAAGGTCATATTTGCAAGGTAGAATACAGAAAGTCAAGATAAACGGGGTCAAATCTTCTGGTTCTACTATTAAAATGGGTGTTCCACAAGGCTCTATCCTAGGTCCGTTCTTGTTTTTAGTATATATTAATGACTTACCGTACATGTGCCAAAATGGATGTGAGATGGTGTTGTTTGCTGATGACACTTCTTTAATTTTTAAATTAGATAGACGTTCACCGAATGTTGACCATGTAAATAGCGCCCTTCTCAAGGTCCATGAGTGGTTTACTGTTAATAACCTAGTGTTGAATGGGCAGAAGACTAAATGCATAAAATTTTCCTTACCAAATGTTAGAAGTGATGATTGTGACATAATATTGAATAATGAGAAGCTCGAATTCGTAGATCAAACTGTATTCTTAGGAATTAAACTAGATTCCAAACTTCAATGGGGACCGCACATTAAGGCTTTAGCAGGACGCTTGAGTTCAGCTGCTTATGCAGTTAGAAAAATTAGACTTCTTACGGATGTTGAAACCGCAAGACTAGTTTATTTTAGCTACTTCCATAGCGTCATGTCTTACGGAATATTGCTCTGGGGCCGTGCTGCAGACATAGACTCAGTCTTCATACTGCAGAAAAGAGCAATAAGGGCCATTTATACCCTAAGTAGTCGTGATTCTCTCAGGGAACTCTTTAAAGAAATAAATATCATGACTGTGCCCTGTCAGTATATCTTTGAAAATATCATGTACGTTAGGAAGAATATATCACTACATTCCAAAAGATGTGAACTGCATAATTATAATACTAGATATAAGTCAAAATTAATGCAGCCACAGCTTCGTCTCGCTAAAGTCCATACCTCTTTCGTGGGATATGGTGTTAGGTTTTATAATAAAATTCCAGAAATAATTTTAAACCTCCCAGAAAACAAATTTAAATCAGTTGTTAAGTCGACCCTATGCAAGAAAGCATATTACAAATTAGAGGATTATCTTCTAGATAAAAACATTTGGCATAATGCTAGTCCAGCTCCACAGGCTCACTAGCCTCATGAAAATTATATACTTACATACATTTTTTTTAAAATATATTGTTATTTTATATTTTTCTCTTTTTTATATTGACATTTTTACTAATTATACACGTTTACAATTTGACATGTTTGATTATACACTTTTACAAACTGACATGTATTAAATTAATAAATTAGTTTGTAAAATATGAGAGTGATGTTGGCTCTGATGCTGTCTTTGTAAAATGTAGAAATGCCTACCCATTGCCAGGCAGTCTGAGCTTGTCATGCTCACTCAAATGTCCTGCTGATGGTGGCGTTGTGTGTCGGGTCTTTTTATTCCCTACAACATGGTTGAGTAGAGCGACGCCGATACACACGTCATGCTCGTGAACGGGTGCTGTCAGTTGGGGCTGGTCGGCTCATACATGTTATGGCAATCTAAAGTGGTTATTATTAGTCTAATTGCCTTTGTATGTAATACGTACGTTTCACATCAATCTGCACCATTCTCATATTGTTATTATATCCATACCTAAACCATTGTAAACGAAAGCAAAAAAATTTGTAATTTTTATATTGTTTAAAAGAGTATCTATGGAGTTTCTTGCCGGTTCTTCTCCATAAGACCTACCTTTTGGAACCGTGCAACTAAATTCAATTAAATTCGACAATTCAAAAGCACCTGTATTGGTCTAATTGAAATAAATGATTTGAGTTTGAGTTTGAGTTTGAGTATTATATTGCCAATACATTTTGAATAAATTCTACATCAAGCATATTTAACTCGTAAATTAATACAAGATACATGAATACTAATTAACTAATTTATCAATGATGTCCATACCCCGTTAATGATATTTATTTATATTAAATTATCGATACGCATTTATATACTTAATTAGAATACAGATTAAACCAATTAGGGATATAAAACAGAGGATCGTAATGAACGTAAATTAATTTTAATATCTGCGGGCAATTGTCACCACCTTTCAAATAAGTGGATTAATTATATGTATGCTTCGTTGGACAAAATTGAATTGTAACCGGCTCCGATTTATGAACACTGATAAGATTTTGACTAATAACATTTTTAGTATTTGTTTTTATTTCAATATATTTGTTTCATTTTTGAGGAGATTTATTTACATTATTGATATATTCATAGAAAAACTTCTAGACTTAGGAAAATAATCCAAGATTAAACTCAAAAGTCGTGCTCACGAGAACTAGGTATAAATCTATAAATATGTATAAATAATAACTAAACCAAAATAAAATAAAGACACGTTTATACTGCTTTCTCAAACTTGCGTGAATATAATATACGTACGTGTAAGATTATTAACTGTTGCTGAGGAGATAATAGCGCCGCTTTTTTTCTCAGCAGTAACACCAATGACATATTATTATATAGACACGTCATGCACTAACATTACGGCTATGCAAAATGGCGACAGCGACTAATTTGTGCAAAGAAAGGGAAAGACACATTTTTATCTTTCAGTGTTTTAGTATAATTTGTAAACATATGAAGGCATCTTGTTCTCAGGAAGTATAAAACTATTAAGCACAAATTATTTTTACGGAACGTACCCTCGCAACGCTGGTTGGTGCGTCACCAAAGAGTATAGTCATATTGGGAATGTGTCACTAAGCGCGATCCCGGCACTTGCCTTGATTTCTTGTTGCCATTATTAGAGAGCGGGTAACGTATCTATAGTTTTTTATATCATTGAGTAACACTAGGAAATCTGAATAAACGTATTTCTGTGAATATTTTGAATTTTAACAAAAAAATAAGGGTAGTGTTAAGTAATAAAACATCAGCACGTCCAACACATAGATCTGTCTGAGACCATAGATGCTGTAAAGGATCCGAAACATCAGGTAAAACCGTGATAAAGTCTGAAAATAGTACTTTAATTTCGATAACTCATTATTTTTTTCCCGGTACACTGAAATTTATATCGCTATATAAACAATCCCTCCAGGGACCGCACTAATAAAGTTTATGTTTCAATTATTGTAATGTTGATGGACTTGTTTTTGTGGTCCGGATAACAGTCAGTTGAGCCTAGCTATAACAAGGTGTACGTTGTGTATTACCTTCGAACAACCATCATTATTGTACGATTGTAACTTAGGTACTATTGTGATATATTTGTAATAGAGGGTACATTTAGAATTTATGTATGGTATGTGCAAGCCGCGCGCCAGTCTCCGAATATACGTCTTTTAGTTAATATTGATGTTTAATTGTGCTCCCGTTTTTTCAGTAGTTCTAATATCCTTCTACTATCATATTATACTTAATAAAAATAAATAAATATTTCCGGACATTATTACACAGCGCCATCTAGTTCCGTGGTAAGGCTTGTGTGTTACGGATACTAGATAGTTGATATACTACATATATATACTATATTTTTATATACCATAATACATAGATACATCCGTGACTCGGATACAAATGTTTATGCTCAGTTTATTTATACTTAGAGATACTTAGTTTATTTATTTTGAGTTTAGTAGTTTTTGTTTATATCTTATATTTTGTTTATACCCGCGACTTCGTCAGCGTAATTAGTAATTTTATCCATTCTGGTTTAAAACAATTTTTATTTTGAATCTCAATGTTACTTCGAAAATATTTTATGTATCGCAATTTACCTGATAAGACACACATTCCCAGTAGTGGGACTGTATATAATTGGGTTGATTTAGGATTTCAGATAGTTTTGTGGTTAACTATAATTAACGGCCGCTTGGCTTATCAGTTTAATCTTAACACGAAAATTGGTTCAGTATATAGATAACTTATTTCAGGGCGCTATTTTCACATTACCTACATTTATTAATACAATCCTATATCTAGCTTAACATTTCATATGTTAGATTTTGGAGATATAAGAACATCACTGTTATACACAATGACACAGAAATACACTTATTTTGAATCAAAAACTTTATTAACTATTTCAGTGATAGAGGGATTATTAGTAATAATAAGAATTAAATTAAATTGGAGTTGAATACGAGATAACATAAAATATTTGTAAAGTATGTACATATTAAGGGTCTCTGCTATTGTGTTTGTGTGAGTGAGAGAAATGATCTCACATGCACGCAGGTTTGCTCACGGTGTTTTTCTCTTTACCATTTAAACCTGTGACGAGTACGCTCGTAACTTCAGAAAGTCGGTGGTGCGTACCTTGGGATCAAACTGGGGACATTTCATTTCACGGTAGCGGCCACAGCACTAATACAACATTAAATAAACTGTGACAGATACGTTTAAATTGAAACGCGAGTTTTTGCCGCTAAAGGATATAACGTCATCGAGATCAATAGTATCGCGATCTAACCATATCTAGTTACTTGTTACCGGTTAACAAATGAACTGAACAAACATTGTGGTAGTATGTCCATAAATTCTTTAAATAAATATCTTTCAAACAATAATACAAGTTGTTTATTCGCTCTGGTTGAGCGATCGGTGTCTGCATCCTGGGTTAATAGATGTACAAGTAGATCCTCGGTCCCTTCCCCAGAGGTCGGAAGCCTTTTGAAGATTTCCACATCATAACCAATAAATCATGTTCTAGATCTGGCATTGATATACAAAAATGAAAGCTACACATTCAGTGCCTAAAAAACGATCGCAAAAATCATATAGCGCTTATTTCAATTTATTTATTTATATATTAAATACACCAACAGCAAATACATAAACAGCAGTTAAAGTCTAAATAGAAAAGTAAAGTAAATAATATATATATATAAATAATAATAAAGTAAAGTAAATTTTTCACTTTATTTAAATTAATATTGAGTCACTCCAGTTTCTACACGGATGAAATGATCAATGATGCAAGTTTAAGTAAAATCGAATTATTTTTAGCTAATCAGAACTTGTGATATTTGTTTATTTTATTTCCTTTCTTTTACTACACTTCACGGATAAACCTTTAAAAATTTGGTATGGAGATAATATGAATCTCAGGTTAGGAAATAGCACAGCTTTTATTACGGAAATCATGCTTTTAGAAATCGAAAAGGGGGTAGCACTTTCTACACAGACAAAGTCGTGGGCAGAAGCTAGTTAAAAATATGTTCTATTATTATTTAGCAATTTATGTAACTAATTAATTGACGTAGTAAACATTTTAAAGCTGTGTCCAGCAATAATTATGATATTGCTGCAACGCAACGTTCCGTTTAATATTTCTTTTTAACTGTTAGAGTGGGTATTAAATATCCCGACTGTAATTAATTAACTCGTTGACATAGAGTTTTTCTTCTAATTAATGTCTTTATCTGTGTTTTTCTCATATATTTTATAAATGTTAAAAAAATATATACATAAGCAGCACGTCTGTTGAAGAAGCTCTTTATTCCTTGTAATTAAAGTTAGTTTTTGTTTTAAAATATAAATAATAAGTCAGAAATAGAGAGGTGAGTTTGTGATCATAGTCAATTTACTGGCTGCAAACAAATTAATATACGACATTAGGTGTAGATAGTATACCGCTGCATTAACTTATGAGGACTACAGGCGTGCTATGTTAAATTTAGTATAGTAATATACTATAGAAACACATTGTTTCTATGTACGTGCGGTTTAGTTATATGACTTCAAAATACGGCTTGTAACCATAGCAATGTTTTAGGCATTAAAAATGGCAATAGTATTTGGGGCGTAAAAAAGGCGTCGTATGTCCGGCACTGAGATGGATTGTCTATTTAGTCCAAGTGACAGACCGTAACTGGGTAAGGCGGGCCGGGGTGTATATAGGACCGAGATAGATGACTCAAATTAAAGCGAATAATGTTGATAGTACAATCTGCAATAAGTATCTACAACAATTTATTTTCATGAGCTTGAAGCGTGGTGGTGTGACTAGGGGATGGTAAAGTCAATGGTCTCGAGTTCAACCTCAAGGCACGCACGACTTTTCACACAAGTCACGTACTTATTTATCACATGCTCAAACGGTGTACGAAAACATCGTGAGGAAACCTTCACGTTAGAGAGAATTTCTCGATTTTTTTTTATTATATAAATCTAGGCTTTAAGGTTTTATTAAAAACTTTTCCAATTTAAAAACCACGAGGGCGTGTTATTTCCCTTTTATTGGGCTATAAATATCGGTTAGACACGAAATAAATTACGGAAATTGAAATTCTTGACTGTAATTTGCCGAGGATGACAAATTCAGGCGGCGAAAAAAGACAAATTTTAACTTGGCTTTGTGTCAAATCAAAGACAATAACAAAATAAATATATATATTTAAATTAATTTATGGTAAATAAATTCATTCTTTCGTTAATTTTCTCTTCGGAATTGATTTGTATTCGCTATTTTATATACAGAATCTACGGCCAATTTTCTTCCCTCAAGAACGTCAGATTGATACCTTTTGTAGTTTGTCGTTGTTATAAGTGGTTGTACGAGTTAGTTATAACTAAATTACGATTCTTTGAGCACTTATTTTCATTCGTATTCAGTTGTAGTACTGATTATATCACAAATTTTTAATTCCGAGAAGATATTATAAGTTTAACGTCTATGTACCCGTGTATATAAATATCAGTTCGGCTCCGTGACTACGCGACGTAGATTTCTATTAGTTTTGTTATTAGGATTTAGTTTTTTTAGTTTTAAATTACAAAATTACCATCAATCGTCTTATTTTAATATTTCTTAAGAAAAAAACCGACTACTAGGTCAGAACTGGACCAAATAAAAAAGAATTATCAAAATCGGTTCACCCAATCGATTGTTATGTATTACCACATACAAACATTAAAAAATACAATCCAATTGATAACCTCCTCCTTTTTTGAAGTCGGTTAAAATATATAGTAATGACGACTTTCAACGAAGTTTTGACAATTCAATAGCACCTTTATCATAGTTTACTTGAAATAAAACATTTTGATTTGATAAGAAATTGGTAGGTACAGGGGTATCCAAGGAATAAGGATATACGAGAGCAAAACTTATGCTTTTTATGGAAGGTAATATATAAGGAAATGTGACCTGATTCTTTCCCATTTCTGATATTGAAACAAAATTACCTTTGTGGGTAATTTCCGGAGGGTTATGGGACAAATTGAACTGATGTGGTTTCAAATATACTCATTCTTCGTATGTAGTTTGTTTACTTTAAGAGTTTACCTGTATTGGATTTCTTTCACGGGTAATGTAAAAATGAGATATTTGGATTATTTAGGCCCCTAAACTTACTTTGCAATAGTGGGACTTTATTTAATTAATTTCTAGTGTGGTGATAATTGTCGGTCAGATCACTATCGACATAACCACCCGTTGTCAGACATAACATACTAATCATCTACACGCACGCAATTTGTTATGACATATTAATTCCAATACACATAATATGTTTGTAGCAAAAAAATTTTAAACTTTTTAAGCACCAACATTGTAGTATTAAAAAATTGAGAGTTTTACGTTTCTTAAAATAGGGGACTTTCTACACGGTCAGCAAACAGAATTGCCTTGCTGTCAGAATACTCACTTCCCTAACGAGCTCTGGCAACCTTCCTCACTCGCAACAACTGTTGTTGTTTCACTGCAGTCTTTTGTGTCATACAATACCCAATGATATTGGTTGCAAGGTGTAGGCTAGGCGTGTATTATTCGTATATTGTTACATTTGTGACTATTTGTAACACAGTCCAATTGGGCGAAAAGCCGAGTTTACATCTATTTACTGCTAACAATGTTTGATTAACATAACAAACTTAGGTATATACGTTCGTTATTATGTTGAAGCTTGGATTACATACTCATTCCGCTTATAGCATGATTATATTTTGGATTGTTTATATATTTTTTAATATTTATCTGATTCAAGCTTTTAAGACAGTCAAGTTACATTAATCTATTTACTATCCTTCTTCTAAGCACGAGTCCCCTCTCAATTGAAAGGGATTACGCTAGCATAGGGAAAGAGAAAATCTCTAAGGCATGTAAGTCTCTTATTGATGGTTTCCTTCACATTTTCAGTATGAATAATACGCACGTGTCCTTGAAAATTCTGACGACTGCCTTGGGAATGACCTCGAGACTTTTTGAATTCTCAGTCTGCTGGTCACATCACTTACTATCACAGTTTCATCTGTAACAATTAAGAGACATAAAAAGTTACGAGTGTGACGTAAAGACAGGCGTATTTCTTCTCTCAGCTTACCTTTGTGACAAAAGTATCGTATAGCAGGCAGTTAACATGCTCCGCCGCTAACCGCAACTTACTCTGTTCTCGCGCGCGACATAACTCGCGATTACCTGCGTGGTAACACCGCTCGCTAAGCTTGGCTTACACTACAAGGCTCGTCTTAGTGTTGCCACACAAAATTGGCCATTGTCTCAAAGTAAATTCATGTAAAATGTTTTATTTTTTGTTTGAAATAGCTAAACTACTTAGGTAGATACTATCCTAGACTTTGGATTTTGTATTTTATAGGTTTTATTTACAGGGTAAATAATGTACGCTGAAATCTTATCATAAATTAAAAAATATTTACTCACGTATTCAAAGTAGGTACTGGGATATCATAAGTTTTTAAATTTGGTTTATAAATACTTATATATAACTATACATTTAAATAGACGCATAGAACAGGTCGTTATCATTACGAATAACTCAGATCTACTAGATTAAGCTACGGCCGCTGAGTCAGCTGCATCTGACTCTAATAATCGCTGGGAAAAGGCTAAGATAAAAGATACCTACATAAAATGGTACATAGAACCCGGTTTAAACGGTAACATAAAGCTTATGCGTTGTGGCGTCAAAAATCGAAAACTAGTCCGATGTATTTAGGTACCAATATTTTAAACGACGTTGTATCATATTAAAAGAGTGATTTTGTATTTTTTTTTTTATTTATAAAATCACTCTTCTAGGTACCCACCTAGATGCTCATCATTACCCGTACAAAGCCAGGCTTAGTCAAGCTAGTAGATTAATATATAAATAGTAAACAAAGTAAACAATAGAATAAAAGGTACAATATTAATGAACGGGGATAAGCTACGAATATATATTCGTATAATACGATTGACGACCCGTTTAGCTCAGCGGTAGTTGACGCTGCCTGCTTTGCTATGGTTCGAAACCCGGTAGGGACAAATGTTTGTGTCATTTGAGCATTAATTTGTATCCGAGTCATGGATGTATCTATGTATAATATGTACGTATTTCAACAACAATTTTTTTTTTGTGTATTAACCATCTAGTATCCGTAACACAAGCCTCGTTGCTTACCACGGAACTAGATGGCGCTGTGTAATAATGTCCGGAAATATTTATTTATATATATTAGTATAATGATGTCGAGAAACGACACTAAAGGGTGGCCAAATTTCTCGTCAGTAACATGAGACAACACCAGATACAGCGCGATGGTCGCAGCTACGACCATTCTCCTACAAAGATAAATCTCGTTATCTTTCTAATTATATTTGTCAGCTTTATCACATTATACCAGAACATACCATCAAGAATGTATCCACTAAGTTTATAAACTCCTCAAATTAGCCGGCGCGCGTTTAAAGAGCTAGCTAGTATAGGGTAACTGTCTATACGCTGCTACTGAATTTCATAGAATGCCAATGAATTGTGCTCGTTCTGGGCATTGAACTTAGGTCTCAGCAGCTACGCTAGTCGTGTAAAGTCACAAAACAAACGATGCAACTATGCAGAGAGTATGCGTACCGTTGGCGGCGAAATGTCAACTTAGAAACGCTATGGTGCTTAGGCCTTTGTCTGAAATTAAACGTTGTATTGAATTATTAGTTTATAGAGATTAATCATTCTATGCAAAGTTTAAATTTAAAATTAGCCAAAAATTTGATAATGGACTGGAAAGCACAAAAATGGTGCTCGTTCGTTACAGTCACTAAGTAAGATTTATCGTATTGTTTTTGGTCCTCACATAATAAATAAAAAACATGACTATACCTAATATAAATATAAAGTTTTATTATCTAATTGCCTCGTTTGTCTAGTGGTCGTAAAGTGCGACTGCTGACCAAGACGTCTCGGGTTTGAATCCTAGGTTGAGAAAAGATTAATTGGTTTTTTTTTATGAAATATTCAGTGGCAGCTCGGAGTTTGGATTCTGCCCAGTTGATGGCAATAGACTCGCCCCTATAAATTGAACCTAAAACACAACTGGCCAACCTTTCGAGTACGACAGTCGTGATAGTATGATGGCTGACTCTTCTAAAGATTGAACATTTAACTTATTAAACTTCGACTTTTTAAAATAATTATTATTTAAATTAGTATTCTTAATAATTTAATGTAATCACATAGCACAGTAGTTCACGTTTAATATAATTACTTACGTATGTTACTGTGATATCATAAAGCATATCTACTGAATACCTGAGTGTTTATGGAATGTAACTTAAAATGAATTCCTGTCAGTCTAGCTATGTGGAGTGTTCGGTGGAGAGGTATTCGGGAGTGTTCCGAGCAGGCGGCTGTGGCTGACGTACTCACAAAGGGTTCTAGTGTTTTACTTAGTAAAGTGTTTGTTAGAATGGAAAATGGCTCAATGAAGCTCACGGATGATCTAAATTGCTTAGTTTGTGGAACTGTGGGTTACAATTCATGTAAATAATGTGAAAGATATATTTAGAGTATTTTTTTTTCAATATATGTGTTATTTGGAGTAGCACAGATTCTAGTGGCGTGACTGTGAACAGTGAACTGTGACAGTCTAAGGTCTCGAGTTCGACTCAAAGGCTGTGAATGAAACCATCTTGAAGAGGCTTGCATGCTTAAGAGATTTTCTCGATGGTGTGTGTAAATAAATACCAATCCGCACTGGGCTACCGTGTTTAACTAAAGCCCTCAAATAAGAGGAGACTCATGTGCCACTGCCGGAAGTGGGATTATAATTGAGTTGATAATGATTTCTAACAAATATATATTATGTTACCTTTGAATTGACAATAATTAGTAGCACGGTTCCAAAAAATAAGTCTACCTAATGAAAATAAGCCGACCTGTCCCAACTGACAGCGCCCGTTCACGAGCATGACGTGTGTGTCAGCGTCACTCAACTCAACCATGGTGCAGGGAATAAAACGACCCGACACACAACGCCGCCATACGCCCGGGATATTAATACTGGATTCAATTAGTTTTTTTTTGTAGAAACGTTATTTGTATAACATGATGATGAATGTTTTGTTCTATGTCCGTCATAGTTCCTATTAAATGTATTATAATTTTAAAATTACTGATTTTTCAATTTGATCAGTAAATAAATCAGTAATTTTTAAACTTATATTCACAAGACGTTGAAATAAAAGTACGGATCCGAAGAGATTAAATAATTAAAATAGTTCTGTTTTATTTCAAGGTTAAATTTATTATGAATGTGCTGTTTGACGTTCAAAAAGTACAACTCTTTATTATAACCATCAGTGAAGAGTGTAATAGACGACCTGTTTAGCTCAGCGGTAGTAAACGCTGCCTGCTGTGCTATGGGTCCCGGGTTCGAATCCCGGTAGGGACAAATATTTGTGTGATGAGCATCAATATTTGTTTCGAGTCATGGATGTATCTATGTATAATATGTATGTATTTACAAAAAAAAAGTACATATATATGTAGTATATCAACCATCTAGTATCTGTAACACAAGCCTCGTTGCTTACCACGGAACTAGATGGCGCTGTGTAATAATGTCCGGAAATATTTATTATTATTATTTATTTATAATAATACCTTTTATTTTAAAATACTGTCTGTGGAGCTTCTCGACAGTTTTTTTACGTAGGAGAAATTTCTTGGAACCGTACATTTAGACTCTTAATGTTTTATAATTATCTAAATACTACACATATTGTGAACTAATACAAAAAAATATTTTTTTTAGTATTTTTTTATCAAGTTTCAATCAAATATTTTATTTTAATAGGAACAGTCATAACCTACAGGTACTTTTTATGTGTCAAAAACTAATTGAACGTTTCCAAAAAAAAAATTGTATAATAATAAAACTACGTTTTAATTTTGTTTCGAAGATAAGACTAACTAATTCTAAATTATTTTCGGAACGATGTGACCTACACATATTGTTTAAAACTTATTAAACAATATAGGTCACACAACTGTAATGTATCTAAACTTCTATAATTGTGTGTAAAGTGGTTATTGAATCAAAAGTTTTAATCGCCGATGTACCTACTTTTGTACTCCAGCAAATTTAGGCCAAAAACACGTTCGATCAAAACTTTATTCGTATAACAACATTTTGTTAAGAGATTGGTTAACTTGATGTCAGCGTACTTTGACAGAACAAACTTTTTTTTTAAGTGGAGCAAAAGAAAAAAGTCATCGACAGACTGATTTCTGTGCATTTTTTAACACTACATAGGTTAATTTAGCTATGTTGCTTAAGCTGTTATAGCCTAGTATGTCTCGAGTTCAAACCTAAGGTATCCTGAGACTTTTCGAAATAACATGCGTATTTATCACACGGTGAAGGAAGAAAAACGGAAAACATCATGAGGTAACTTGCATATCTGAGAGCATTTCTTATTTCTCGATGGCATGTGAAGTCTGCCATTCCACACTAAGTTAGCGTAGTGGACTACAGCCTAATCCCTTTCTAATGAGAGGAGACCTATGCCCATCATTCGGATGGGTTGATGATCATCATAAAATAGGTTAGCCTTTTTTCACAGTCTCACCTGATGGTAAGTTACGATATGGTCTAATATGTTACACGCTTACCTAGAACAGACATACACAACAGGACTTGAAGACCCCTAATTTGTACCTACTCGTCAGGAAATACAGATTCAGGCGGCTGATTTTATTCCCTCGCTGTGTAGATAAGAAAAGACGAAGCGAAACGCTTAGTGCAGGTTCGAGGATTTCTACCATGAAACGATGCCGCTTATGAGTTTGCCTGATTGTCCGACGGTAAAAGGGAAATGCAATATACCATGTGTGTTATTCTGTCCAGCTCTACATACCATGTGACGGAGCTTTTCCAATATGAATGGTCATTACTTTTACAATACTGACACTTTCCTGTCAAGAGGAGTGAGGCTGCAGATTTATCTGCAAGTCGTTGTGTATAGGCAATTGCATTACGTCAACAGTTAAAATGTTCAGTTAACTGGAGAGTTTATTCCGCCGCTTCTTCTTCCTAGCAAAAACACTAAGAAGCGGTAAAAAAAAATTGAGGGCTGTTATTTAAGTTTGAGTTCACAGAATTAACTATCACAGATCAAGTCACGGGTAGTTTGAGTTCATAGAATTAACTATCACAGATCAAGTCACGGGTAGTTTGAGTTCATAGAATTAACTATCACAGATCAAGTCACGGGTAGTTTGAGTTCATAGAATTAACTATCACAGATCAAGTCACGGGTAGTTTGAGTTCATAGAATTAACTATCACAGATCAAGTCACGGGTAGTTTGAGTTCATAGAATTAACTATCACAGATCAAGTCACGGGTAGTTTGAGTTCACAGAATTAACTATCACAGATCAAGTCACGGGTAGTTTGAGTTCACAGAATTAACTATCACAGATCAAGTCACGGGTAGTTTGAGTTCACAGAATTAACTATCACAGATCAAGTCACGGGTAGTTTGAGATGTCAGTTGTCTTGAAGTTTTAATTGAATAATTATGAGTTATGATTGAACATTAAACGAACACTGTATCTTGACCGTATAAAAGTATTTTATGTTATTTAAAATTTTAATGTCTATTAATCATCTAGTATTCGCGTAAGTGTAAGAAATCAATATATCTACAATTTTATTGTTGTCTATATTGAATATCGCTTCTGGAGCGAAATTCTAGAAATGTCAACTCATTGTTGACATTTCTAGAATTTTCATGGAGGAATAAGTGCCGACCTTTTTTGAGTTGAACGAATGCCATTTGAGGATACTAGTCTTAAGGGAATATGAATGTGAGGTGAGGCGTCCGATATACCGGCTTAATGTAAAAAGGTTTATTTGCGAAGGAAATATCTTTAGCCGTAATAATGTGCGTCGAACGTTTGGAAGAGAAGATTCTGCGTTTTCTGAAGACAATTTGTAGGTAGGTTGTTTCCTTTTTGGCTGGTGTGTGTGCAAACATGTTTTATTGTTGTCAGGACACAAATGTTATAAGAAGTACAGCGAAAAGTTAAGCTAGTCATTGTAGTAGGTACATACTTTTAAAATTCAAATTCAAAATAATTTATTTCAAGTAGACCAGTATAACAGGTGCTTTTGAATTGTCAAACTAGTTGTACTAAGTACTAAATAGGGTATTCGATTCTGATTTCTAAATAGAATCAATCAACGCTATTCTCTTAAATTATATTCAATTTTTTCTCCATTGTTGTGGGTGCGTTTATAAACATAGAATTTTACAGACTTTTGTCAATCCACTCACGGGAAATTTTAAGTACTAACAAAAGCTATAATATTATATTAATGATTTTGACGACTCAACGAGCAGTGACTATACGTAAAAGGTTTGCGGGTTCGATCCCCGCACGTAGCTTACATTTGTGCTGTCTACAGTTAGTTGTTCCGGGTCTTTATGTATGATTTGTGTTAGTAAACATGACCCTGCGGATACCTTCAAAAACTCTCGAAAACCCTTTTTTGTACTATTGAGTAACGACAGATGACAGACGAATCATACAATGACAGTTCCTCCATAATTTCATATTATTCCAATTTATTCAGTTGTCAAAAGGACGAGTTAACTGACATTTCATTTTGGGGTAAAAATATCCTAGCTTCCTTTAACAGGCAGTAGAATCCATATTTCCATACTGATAATAAATGCGAAAGTATGTCCTTCTGTCTGTTGCCTCGTCACGCTACTCGTCACTCATACAGCCGCTGCACCGATCAAATAAAATTTGGTATGGCGGTAGTTTAAGTCCAAGCAAGGATAATAGGATATATTTTATCCTAGAAATCAGCCTTTAAGAGAGCTAAAACGTTTTCACGCAGACAAAGTCGCGGGAAAAAGCTAGTAAATTATAAAGAAAGAGTCCTTCAAAGTTCCAAGAAACTGAGAAGTTCTGCAAGAGGAATTTCAATTATCAGGGTATGATGTCGTTGAGCACCGCAGTCCGTCTATTGTGAACACTCAAAGGAATACTAAATAGTTTTGATGCTAAACTAAAGGCTTGGAATCGAAAGTTTACGCGGTTCTCGAGGAAATTAAACTACAGGAAAATAGGTAAGGAAAACCCGAAGAGAAATATGAAATGAACAGGAAATTAAATATTTGCACCACTAAACATTTCAGAAAAGAATTTGTTGGGTATTTTAAGAGCTCATAAGTATTGCTATTTTGGTATCATATCTTATTAGTGTAATAAATATGAAAGTTTGGTATTTGTTATTTGTTCACGCGAAAGCTACTGATTTTGATTACCTGAAAATTTACAGTAATTAATTAATTAATAAATAATTATTTAATTTAGGCAATGCCAGTAGGGTAAGAATCAGGGTTTCTGAGTAGGTTTTACGATTGTTTTAGATATTTTTCTGACAATCGGGACAACTTAACCTTGATAGCTTAAACTTCTCTCCAAGGCAAGGAGGGATTGTGAGGAATTCAAAATTGACATCTATTTTTTTGTACTTTATCTGTTTCTTCTTTATTTGCTTCGCTTTATGCGCGAAATAGGTATGCATAAAAAATCGGTTCAAAGTTTTCTCTTCACACATTCTATAAAACTACTACCTAATTATTTGTCCATTTAGTCGTCAAAAGTCACAATGTCATTTATTTGAATAAATGCAAATAAATGTAGTAGGCCAAATTTTTGAACTTCGACATTAAATAACGCCCATACTTCACCGCTTTCTAGTGTTTTTGCTGAGAAGAAGAAATGGGGCAACAAACTTCCCAGCAATAGTAATACAGCTATATACTCAAATACATTAAAAGTGCATGAAGTAGAATTCAGCAGAGAATAATATGCTCTAAAATTCAGATGTTCGCGAGGTTCGCAAAGTTAGGCTATCGTTTGCATACCTAACATATTCTGCAACTACCCTACTTTTGTTAGATGCTCGGATTCCTGGAGGTAGGTAGTAGCGACACGTGTAAACTTTTATAGAACTGTGGGACTCAGTTGGGCGAAGTTCGTCAAAATCGTCAAAGCTTTGACGATTTTGACGATCCAAATTTATTTATTTGTCTGCATAAAATTTCGTATGGGGACAGTTTGAATCTCGTGGCAGCATATATGATAGTTTTTATCCCTAAAATTATCCCTTAAGGGGGCAAAAAGGGAGGTAGAAATTTGTATGTGAAATCTTAATTTTTAATCAATCTAATTTTTCGGAAGAAATAAATAAGCAGATTGGATAAAAAAAGCTACCCAAATTAATAATTCTACGCAGACGAAGTTACGGGCGACAGCTGGTGATTTTGTATTATACATTGAAAGAAATTGACACGAACGTTTCGTGTAATATTTGAAAAAAGAAGAAAATTATTCTTGTGTGTGTGCCATCCGCCGCCCCTAGCGCTTAGCGTGCGATTCGCGGAATGTCAATAAAGCAGTGCATTGCTGACCACAGACTAAGTAAACACATGACAAAGACCAACAACTAAAAGTTACGGATTTTCAGTGGTCACGCCAAGTGTATATAACTATAAATTTATGTATAGTAGAAAAAAAAGGCCATAATATTATTATGCTTGTACCAATTACGTAACATTTTAATTTTTCATTTTAACTCGTTTGGCTAAAATAATTATTTTGTACTGTTTTTCATTGACAACAATGTTTTAAGTATAAGGAGCAATTTAGAAAAAAAATGGTCAAAAATTTTAAACAACGTTCCTTTTATACTTTTTAAGTAGGTACTCACATTACGGGTTTGGGCTGCGCATCGATTAAAGTCTTTTAACATAAAACTTTGATGGCCTTCACAAGAACCCAGGTTCATAAATATACATTTTTAGACAAATTTCAACTTTATTCCCTTTACACGACCCAATATTTTGTGATGATCAACTATTAAGATTTTTATCTAGTCACAAAACTGTGAACAGGCGGATATACATTGGATACTGTAGATATGACGTTATTCCACTAATGATTATTATTTTTCTTTTCTTTAACAAAACGTTGCCCCACACTAGGATTTTTTCCTGCGTCGTTACAAATACACATTTTCACATACACAAACGCCCAGTTCCGGAGCAACTACCTGTAGTACCTACAAATATTTGCTTCGTGCGGGGATCGTACCCGCAACCAGTGACGCACAAATCAATCACACAGCCACAGCGCCGCCGAGTTATCTTTATAATAAAGTTGTTGATTGTGTCATCATATTCTCCTTAGCTTAAATAAATAATAAATATTTCTGGACATTACGACACAGCGCCATCTTGTCCCGAGTTCAGCAACGAGGCTTGTGTTACGAATACTAGTTGGTTGTTACTACATATATACTTTTTTTATAATACCTACATATTATACGTGTACATCCATGACTCAGATACAAATGTTTATGCTTATCACACAAACATTTGTCCCTACCGGGATTCGAACCCAGGACCCATAGCACAGAAGGCAGTGCTAACTACCACTGGACTAATTGGGTCGCCTATAGCTTTGTTCTCATAACATTATCATACATTGGAACATCAATCCCTTCTTAAAATATGTAATATACGTGACACGAAATCCAAATATACTAACCAAAGCAGTGATTATGGCAATTTAATATTGCTTTAAAACATGATGTTACTGTGAAGCCCAATTAATATAACGAGGAACTGCCCATTAATGTGACAATAAATGGGCTGATGATGATAGAGACGTCTCCATGTAAGGAACTTGGGAATCGCTCACAATTTTCTGCAATTATTTGTGTATTAATAATTAGTCACTCGCTATAACGGTGGAGGAAAGCATGGGCGAGGAAACCTGCATGCCTGAGGGAGTTTCTCGACGGCGTTAGTTTGGCTAGCTTGGTGCCTGTTTACATTTAATCACCCGGTTGCTTCATGGCAGCTTCTATCTTTAGGTTGTTTAAGTATACATATGTATTGAAAACAATATTTTTGTTCACTGTAGAGTTACTCCATGTTAGCAACTCCTTTTATGGTGAGTGAACGCTGGGCGGCATGTCGTGTACACGATGGGCAACTACTGTGTGTACTGTGAATACTGAAGCGAATAAAACAAAATTAATCTGACATGATAAAAGTAGTGTAAATGATTTAAACTCTTTTTAACCCTTTGGGGTCTATCTATAGGCGTGATCCTTTATATAAATTATTTTAGGATATAAATACAAGTATTTCCGGAACCCTTTTTCAACACATTTGTGCGAAGTTTGTGATTTGGGTGACCTCCTTTACGTCCCTAGGGACATAAGGTCATACCTTCTTTCCTCTTGCAATAATAATAATGGTTTACTTTCAGAGTATCTGAAGCAAACAATATTTTTTATTATAGTTATTTATTCACACATACCCAAAATATATCACTTTTAACAATAAACTATTAAATAAAACTACTTATTACACAATGTTACCACCGAATTTACAAAAAATCTGAACCTATTATAATAGGTTCATTGGCCTCTCCAACCAGTTGAGTCCAATACCTATACATATAAAATAACTTGTCCTGACTGATGATATATGAACGCAGAAACGAAATCGCGGGAACAAAGGTGATGCATTTTATTATATCAGTTATATCATAAACACCCACTAAGGAATGCTTATATTTAAATACACCTTTATACGGGTAAAATAAGGATGAATGGTCGGATGGAAATCTGTAATTTTCAAACTAAGTAACATGACAAACTTTTTGTTATATGTAAATGAAAACGTGTTTCGGAGTTTCTAGAATTTTAACCCTTAGAAGGGTAAAATAAGGGTTGAAAGTTTATAAATTTGTAAAGAAGAAACATGAAATTCAATTACGCTTCCTGGTAAAATTAAACACATACAAGTTCCTAGAAATTTATCGCGTTTGATAATAATTGGTAGGTACACGAATAAAATTACCTGTATGTAGAATAATACCACAAAAAAGTTAATGTTCTTCGTACATGAAAACGACGCGACATAAGTACATATCGCCTTCGTTCACTTTCATTCTAAGGGTGCGATATGTACATTGCACCCAGGCAAAGTCGGGACGGACAGCTAGCAACGTACTCGTGTAATAGTACTTTCAACGCAAGGGCTTTAACAAAAACAAAAGCTTTGTTCTGTTACAAACTTGCTTTAGCTGACAAACGATTCAATTTCGCCGGACTTTACGAGTTTGTACTGCATACTAACGTTATATGAAATGCGAGAACATTGTTTTAATTTATTATTTCCCAAAAAATAACATGTTAGTTTAACTTTTTTGTTACCTGAGGGGAAAATCTTCATATTGTACTGTTGTGAACATTTTCAAATGTAACTCTATGCGTAGCGTTTAAAAATGTTAGCAGTACCAAATAATAAAATATATTGTGGTATAGAACATAGAAGTTGTGTTTTTTATTATCTGCAATTAAAAGAACCTTGCAGGCTGTAACTTACAGATAAAAACCTCTTTGTCGCCGGACTCACTCCGTAGGAGCCAGTACGTTTGTTTTGTAATGTAATTATTATTAGCTATTTACATATATATGCTGTGTGTTTGTTTCACAAAATCGTTTGGTATTCTGAACCGTCTTCCCATATTAATAAGATGTTATGTCGAGTAAATTAAAGATTGAAGTTAGTATCATAAACAATTGCAATTACTAATTACACAACAGCATTAATGATGTAACAGTCATTGCTATATATAGTATGTAAGAACACGAAACATGACATACTAGTTTAACCGCTCCTTGTATTCTCTCTAGAAATACAAACAAGCATTAGGGAATCGCTTTGTTTGAAATTAGGACAGTAAGGTTCTATGTAGCAAAGCTTTCAGTCAAGCTGAGATGCACACGACTTTATAGCAACTAAGTACCTTCGTCAGAAAACTTTTAGAGCAAGATCTTTTAGTCTTATATGCATTAAGGTGAGAAGAAAGGTGAACGTTTTATATACATAGGTACGCGTGGATTTATATTAAAGGTATGAATTTTCTACCTAGCTTTTGTATAAAGTATTAAGCAGCGTGCCAGCGAGGCAGTTTATACTGCCTCGCTGGTCTAGTGGTTGTAAAGTGCGGCTGAGTAAAATGTCTTCGGTTCGAGGCCCGGGTCGAGCAAAGTGTTTTTGTTTTTTTTTCTATGAAATTCTCAATAGTAGTTCGGAGCCGCTTCGGGGCGAGCCTATTATAACCTTATTGAAACATACCGGCGAAATGTGAGTGTACATTAGTACACCTCTGCTGAACGTTTCGATAAAAAATCCAATAGCATTTTGCTTAATCTGAGAATTGAACCCTATTGCTTAGCGGTCACAGTTACTAACACTAGACCAATGAGGCAGTAGAGCCATATAAACAAATGAGCAAATAATTTATTCAATATTAACAGCCTTACTGGGTCCATTGTCAGGATCCCCAATTATTTGTACCTATCCTAACATGTTAGCTTCTCCCATTAAACCCTTCATCTATCACCTCGCCACTCAAAATGTCACTTCGAATGTTCATTGAACGTTGAAAACAAATGAGGAGAATAACGCTACGATTTCCGAACGTTAGCTATTCAAATAAAAGTAATTGAACGGATTTCGATCGCAGTTTATTAAACTTCCCGACCCAACCCTTCGAACCCTTTGCAGGATTAACCATCACGGTCTAATCGCTAGTAGTCAGCTCGCATTTTTCAATAAATTAGTATCAACAGTTAAGGAATACAGAAACCTACAATAATAGTTTAATTTATCGAATTATTAATAACCAGTATATTGTAATCCAAAATTACTTAAATTAAAATAATAAATAAATATTTTTCTTTCTTTCTTTCTAATCCAATCCCAAGCAGTATTTTACATACTCTTTATTTACATACTCTCAAGTATGAATATAAAAATAGTGAGGAAATCTGCATTCCTGTGAGATTTTCTCGATGATGTGTGAAGTCTGCCGATCCGCACTAGATGGTGTAGTATAGCCCGATCCCTTTTCATTCCCAGCAGTGGGATACTAAATGGATATTGTAAAACCTGCATGGTGGGCTTAACCCTAAAGAGATCTGTACCTAGTAGTGAGATAGTAATTGGGTGTTGTCAAAATCATACAACTAGAGTCTTAACGTTTTATAAATGCTTGAAAAAGTTCATATGAAATAAAAACCTTATGATTTGATTTGATACCCATGTTGCCTTTTCTCTTGACTCTAAATTGCTATTTTATTTTCGTAAAACTACCTCTATAATATAATGAAAAAAATCGGGCCACTTTGATCTGAACTGTTTTCTATTGCGTATTTTGACGCTCTGTTTCACAATTTTACCGGTACCGTATT